>CP106729.1:131411092-131799017 GCA_025506655.1 Gossypium rotundifolium | reverse complement strand
AATTTTGATGGAAGAAGAATATAAACCATGTGTGCAACTTCGAGACTTTAAACCCCAACATGAAAGAAGTGGTCAAAGCTGAGGTAATTAAACTTCTAGATGCAGGAATAATTTATCATATTTCTAACAGCACTTGGGTAAGTCTTGTGCAGGTAGTCCCAAAGAAAGGAGGAATAACGGTAGTACCCAATGAAAAAAATGAGTTAATTGCCACAAGAACAGTTACAGGATGGAGAGTCTGCATAGACTATAGAAAGTTGAATAATGCCACCAGAAAAGATCATTTTCCTTTGCCTTTCATAGATCAAATGCTAGAAAGATTATCCGGGCATATGTACTACTGCTTCCTGGATGGACTCTCCGAATACTTTCAAATCCCCATAGCTCATGAAGACCAAGAAAAAACAACATTTACATGCCCATATGGTACGTTTGCTTATCGTAGAATGCCTTTTGGATTATGTAATGCTCTTGGTACTTTTCAACGTTGCATGTTGGCAATCTTCGATGAACTTGTGGAGGACATTATGGAGGTATTTATGGATGATTTCTCGGTATTCGGTAGTTCCTTCCATATTTTCCTTAAAAATTTAAAACGAGTTCTAACGAGATGTGAAGAAACAAACCTTGTTTTAAATTAGGAGAAATGCCATTTTATGGTTGAGAAGGGATTGTATTAGGACAAAAGATTTCTAGTAAAGGAATTGATGTAGATAAAGCAAAAGTTGAAACCATAGAAAAATTACCTCCCTCTAGCTCAGTCAAGGCTATTAGAAGTTTTTTAGGACACGTAGGTTTTTATAGAAGATTTATTAAGGATTTTTCTAAAATAGCTAAGCCTTTGACAAAATTACTAGAAAAAGATCTTCCTTTTAATTTCAATAAGGAATGTTTAGATGCATTCAATGTCCTTAAGGATAAATTAGTAAATGCTCCGATTATAATTGCACTGATTGAACTTACCCTTCAATTAATGTGTGATGCAAGTGACTTTGCAAGAGGTGCGTTTTGGGACAACGAAGAGATGACATTTTCACCAATCTACTACGCTAGCAGAATATTAACACCCGCGGAAGAAAATTACACCACAATTGAGAAAGAATTGCAAGCTGTAGTTTTTGCTTTTGACAAATTTAGACAATATCTAATATTATCTAAAGTTGTTGTTTACATTGATCATTCAGCTCTTCGTTATCTTTTAAACAAACTTGATGCCAAACTTAGATTAATACGATGGATTTTACTCTTACAGGAATTTGACTTGGAAATACAGGATAAGAGGGGAGCTGAGAATCTCGCAGCAGATCATCTTTCAAGACTCAAAAATCCACACACCAAAGAGCTTGATGAACATGAAATAAATGATTCATTTCTTGAAGAACAACTCTTTTCTATAACACATTCTAAGGTACCCTAGTTTGCAAATATTGAAAACTATCTAGCAGCTAACATCCTACCAAGAAAATTAACACATCACCAAAAAAAGCGATTCTTTGCTGATGTGAAAAATTATTTTTGGGAGGATCCCTTTCTTTTCCGTGATATGTGCAGATCGGGTAATTCGAAGATACGTTACAAGGATAGAGGCAAGCAAAATCTTGGAACATTGTCATTCAGGACCATCAAGAGGACACTACAGTGGTATTAAGACAGCACACAAAATACTCAAATCAGGTTTTTACTGGCCCACTCTATTTAAAGATGCCAATAGGTATGTTACCTCGTGTGACAAATGCCAAAGAATAGGTAACATCTCTAAACATGATGAAATGCCTCAAACATATATGCTATCATGTGAAATATTTGACGTATGGGGTATTGATTTTATGGGACCATTCTCGAGTTCATTTGGAAATAAATACATCCTAGTAGCAGTTGATTACATGTCAAAATGGGTAGAAGCAGAAGCCTTACCTACCAATGATGCTAGGGTTGTAGTTAAATTTTTCAAGAGACTATTTTCTCGATTCGGTACACCTAGAACCATTGTCAGTGATAGGGGTACTCATTTCTGTAATACACAATTTGAAAAAGTCTTAAAGAAGTTTGGAGTATGCCACAAAACAACCACCCCTTATCATCCCCAAACTAGTGGGCAAGTTGAGGTAGCAAACCGAGAGCTTAAGCGCATTCTAGAAAAAACAATTGAATCAAATAGAAAAGATTGGGCAGTTAAAGTAGATGATGCTTTATGGGCTTATAGAACAGCATTCAAAACACCCCTAGGGACATCCCCATACAAGCTCGTATACGAAAAAAGTTGTCATCTACCATTCGAGTTAGAACACAAAGCTTTCTGGGCAATAAAATTTTTAAATACTGACCTTGACCTTGCATGAAAGAGAAGAATGATACAGATAAACGAGTTAGATGAATGGAGAACGGAAGCCTATGAGAACTCAAGGTTGTACAAATAAGCAACAAAGTGACGTCATGATGCCCGCCTCAAGCAATCAATACATTTTGAAGTAGGAGACCTAGTCCTATTATACAATTCAAGGCTTAAATTATTCCCTGGGAAGTTAAAATCCAGATGGTCAGGCCCATTCATGATCAAAACAATATTTCCATATGGCACCATTGAGGTAACTCATCCCACTAAAGGTACATTCAAGGTAAATGATCACCGACTTAAGATTTATAATGGTGCAGATCTTGGAGATACAAGGGAGGAGTTTATGCTCCATGAGCCTTCCTTTAGAACTAAAAATAGGGAGAGTCTAGCTTAAGACTATAAACGAGCACTTCTCGGGAGGAAACCCGAGCACTAAGCACATTAACTTTGTTTTACAAAATCTAACAAAAATGCAGGATCATTAACACGGCCTTTAACACGGGCGTACCCATAACCGTGCATAAATAAGGAAAACCTCTCTTTCTAACACGGGCTGCGATAAAATCACATGAGCATGCCTTATAACCATGTGAGGCTACTGACATATCGAACACGGCTGAAACAAGGGCGTGCACCGTGATCGTGTGAACATACTGACTTATCGAGAACGGGCATGTCAAATTATCACACGGGCATGCTAAAGACCCTAAATCGCGCCCAATTCCAAGCAATCGCGAAAAGCACGGGCAATTCAAATTTAACACGGCCGTGTCAGGTGGCCATGTTCCCCTCCTTATATAAGAAAATTAATTGGAAAAAAAAACCCCTCCCCATTTTAAACCCTAGACACAATTCTCAGCCTCCTTCCCCAAAATTTCTACCATACCCACACCCTCCACCACCCGAAACTACCTCTCCCCTCAGCATAACCAATCAAAAACAAGTCGCACACCCGCAACACAACCGTGCTACCACACGCCATGCCGTTGCCACCGTCGTGCTTCACTCGTGTTCGTCACATACAACCACTCCTGGTTCTTTTTTCTTCATGTTTTCAATTATTTTCTCTTTATTTAAAAGCTATAGTTGATTTTAGACTCAAAAGACCTGATTCACTTTTAGTTTTTCAGTATTTTTACTTTCATCTTCTTCTTGATTGATTTATTAATTGTTTCATTCTATTTTGATTTCAATTCTTTTTAATATATATTCTGTTTTAGAATTTTATTTTTCCCTTCATTGTAGAATTGATACTCTATTGTTAAATTTAGTTAAACATTAAATTATAATTCTCAAACACCATGACTGATTCCAATGAAATCTTTGTTTACCTTTTGTTATTGTATTCATAGTTACTCCCGCCGTTTACCCGCACTTGGTTGAATTTCTTCACTTTGACATTCAGAGCACTGGGCAGAAATCACATTGCGTGAGCATTCGCAGGGACCATCGCAGTGCTTTGTTTTAATTAAACAAATGATTCCCTTGTCCGTACAGATTGAGTTGATGTTAAATCGCAGGAAAGGCCCCGAGGGAGCTGTTCTAGTCCGTCATTGATCGATGCACCTCGCTTCGAATTGCTCTCATGGCTAAATAATGATTTTAGTTAAGAATTATTCATAAGATTACGATTTTAGTATTTTTTCTTCAAAGAAGCATCTATCTTGGCTATTGACTGTGATTATTGTTAAATTCATGGCTGTATAAAGGAGGTGTATCTCTTTTTGATTATGTTGCAGGAATTATGTCGTCATCATGTCTTAAAATGGCCGTACCAAGCAAGAAAAGAAAAATACATGCACCATCTTCGGCTAGCGCCTTATCAAAAAATCGACACCACTTCCTCCAATTTAATCAAAACACTCAGGAAGAATGATATAAGGCACTCCGAGAATGTCCTTTAGGCACCAGAAGATGTATGGACTGGAATGCAATAGAACAAAATAGACTGACAATCGATATCGAGCCCTCATGGCAATAGAGCCATGGGAGCAGTTCTTCTCTATAATCGAGCCTACTTACTTGGAACTCACACTCGAATTTTGTTCCACCTTCACACTGCAAACAGTGATGGCTCAGTATGACGACCTCGGCACTATCCAATTTTGTCTCGGGGGCACAATATGATGATTAAGTGTACCATAATTTGGTACGGCCCTTGGTCTCTACACTCTGGAATTTATTGAAGAAAATCCTCTGGACGATTTAAACTATGACCTGCACATCACTCAAATCGCCTGTTGGCAAAGCTTACACCCTACTACAAGAAACTATAACCCCAGTCGTTCAAAGTCGACCGCCCTTTCCCCAGCTCTCAGGTATATTCATGCTATCCTTGCTCATACAATTACAGGTCACAAAGAGAGCACAAGCGTCGTTAATAAACAAGACGTCTACTTCTTGTCATGCATGTCTGAGGGACATGTTTTCGATGTGGCGTATTTTATTGCATGCACAATGCAGCATCAGACAGAGGCACACAGAAAGGGCATCATTTTAATTGGGCCATACATAACGCGATTAGCTCGGCACTTTAATCTCCTCGACACCGATCAGCAAAGGTCCTCACTCACACAAATCGGATACATGACACCCCAAGGGAAACAAACAATGTTACATATGAATATGATCAAACGATGTTGTGGAACGGACCCTCCTTAATATAGACTAGCTACAGAGGAGGAGGTGCCCGAGGACATTCGATGATGTGCCACCGCCCGAGCGGCTGACCATCATGTTCGCGACTTCATTGGCAGATATCTCTGCACGCCTCACTCAGCTCGAGCACTATTGTACCCAGTAGTTTACTGGCAATGCTCAACGTCTTGATGGGATCGAGGCCACCCTTCAGCAAATCTGTCATCACTTTCACATATCGCCACCAGCACCACCCCAGGATCCAGCTAATGATGTGGACTTCTGAGTTCTCATAGATTTTTTTTGACATATATTTTTTCCCTATTTTAAATGTTTGATTAATGATCCTTCTATTTTGAACTTTATTAGTATTTTATGTTTTTATTTTTATTTTTATTCTTATTTTTATACCATTGGCTATCTAACCTCATAAGCAAACCCTATTCAAAAATTATTAACTAAGTAACTTTGTAGATTAAATTACACACCGCACAAACACATATTCACATAAACATCACCCGAGGAATGTACTTTGGACTCCATCAAAAATTCAGTGAAGTGTCACTTTCTCCTTCTCTTTGATTTATCCCATTCTTGTCATTATCTATCTTTGTACATTGAGGACAATGTACATCTTAAGTGTGGGGTAATAGTGTCTAACTTTTGCACAATTCTTAGAACCACGAAATTAGTCTTGATCTTAAGTATTATTCTCATAATATTAATTAGGATGAAATTTCTAATGATTTATGATTTTTATTGATATGTTTTAGAACAAATCATAGTTAATTGTGCATTGATGATTAAATTTGAATAATACTAGAGAATCAAACATGATAAGTCTATTTTTCAAAAATAAAATTGATAGGTTGTTGAACTAAATCGAGTATTACTTTGAAATTTGAAATCTATAGGATTGATGTCAAAACACCCACAATTTTCGTGAGATATTGAGCCTTATAGAGCATATATTATTTTTCATGCTCACTTTTATTGATATTGAGTGTGTCAACTTTGAACTCACATTACTCTAGAACTTGCCTCGTTTATGCATGTCGAGACCACAATAATGATTTGATATCTTGAGATGATAAAGGCACCTAGGTTTTAACCCGCTCACTCCACTAAAAAGCCTACCTACACAAATTAACCCCTAGTGAACCCCGTTGAATCGTAACAACCTTTTTATTGACTCACCAACTAATATTAACCCAAAATCCCTTTGTATTTGTTATCAACATTCTTTTGACTACCCCTCTATCGAGAATTGACTTGATCAATTGCCAAATTAGGTAATTTCAATTATCAAAGTTCCTTCTATTAAGTTTTACTTATTTTGTTCTTAAAAAAATTCCAAGATTATTCCATAAAAGAGCTTAGAGCAATTAAACTCCAATTGTTGAAGAAAAAGCTTGTATTAAAGTATTAACAAATTTTAAAGTGAAGAAAATACTCTTTATTATAGAGTAATTATCAATAGTGGTATTATTACTTTTCATTCGATGTAAATATTCATATTTAGTTCATTATTTTTTGATTAGGTAATTAGTCAATTCAATCTTGATTTTAACTCTCTAATTCAGCCTTTATCCACACCTTTTAACCCAAGCCCCGTTACAACCCTAATAAAGACCTTTTGATCTATTTATCATCTCATATACAGTGGTGGAGATTTGATTTTCAGGCAAGCCTATGGGATTAGCTTTTCAGGTTCGACTTTTGAGCGCATTTTCTTGATCCTTAAACACTTTAAGTGATTTGAGTGAATCTTTAGTGAGGATTTCAATCCTTGTCGATTTTGAATCAAAGGTAATTATTTAAATAAGGGGAGCCACCTATGTTTTCATGCTACAAAATCATGACTTATCTCGTTTGAATCTTTAAGGCACTTCGAGCTAAATAATCCATGTATAAATTATCTATGAATTATGATGAAGCATTGCCAATGGGAATTATGAATTTTGGAAAGTTTGTTTTAATTGTAAATTGAGAATTTTGCTTGAGGACAAGAAAAAGCTTAAGTGTGGGGGTATTTGATAAACTGTAAAAGTGACATATTTTAATCCCATATTTAGTATGCTTTTGGATGAATTTATCCTTAATTTATGTAAAAAGGTGCTCTTAATCCTTTCTTTTCATGTCTTATACTCAGGAAAGCACCCAAGGATAAAAATGATGTAAAACGGGTTTAAAATGGACCAAAGTGGGCCAACCCAAGAAGTCGGCACAGCCTGGGCTTCATGCCACACGGTCGTGCCCCAATATTTAGATTGCACATGGTCACACCCTGATTTACATGATCGTGCCTCATCGACAAAAAGCCCAACACGGCCTGACCTTGATGTACACAACCGTGCCCCAATTGGCAGACCCGAAGCACGGCCTCTACCCAGATATTGCACGAGCGTGTCATAGCCATGCCTAAATCAATAGAATGGAGACACGGGCTGGACCATGATTTACACGGGCATGCCTTAGCCGTACCCCTACCGCGGGAAAGAGCAATTTCACTCAGAATTGGATGCTTGGAGCCCAAGAAACGCAATCTTAAATCCACTCAAACACTTAGGATGAATTTCACTTGAATTATGAGTACTTAGGAGCCAAGTAAAGCATCCCAAACATCTATATAAACAATCCAAGGCAGAAATTCAAGATCATCAGGTTTTAACAGAGTTTTCTTCCAGAGCTTTACTCGTTTAGGGAATTACTCGAAGATAGCCAATTGATCCATCTCGAAGTGTCAGAATTCTACTCAAGACGGAGGATCTCTCTTTCAATTCCTTCAGGGGGTTTTAGGGATTTCTTATGTTTTGTTTTATCTTTTCTCTTGAGATGTTTTCTTATTTTATTATGAACTAGATCCTTCAGATACCTGAAGGGGATGAAACCTATGATGGAATTTGTTATTTGATTTATTGGTTTATATGATAAATACTTAGTTTGTTCTTAATTATGTGGCTTAATTTAATCTGATGTGCTTAGGTGGAGGAGGAATAGACCCTACCTAAGAGTAGATCTAGCATAATTAAGCGGAGTTGATCGGGCGCCTAGAGATAGGGTTATGAGATTTTGTCGGATTAGGGTGAAACCTAATATGGGAGTCCATTGATCGATTTACTACTTCCTTAGGGCATTATTATAAGAGAACGAGAGTTCTACTAATTAACCTAAGGTTAGACATTAGTCGCTTTGAGAGAAGGTTTAATAAAGGTTAGGGAGTCTCACGGATCAAGCTAAGTAAAAAGAAATCATATGAATTGAAAGTTAGATAATAAGTGAAGTCATAGGTGGATTCTTCCAGAGGGTATCGTCTTTATCAACTGAGTTTTCCAAAGTCTTTTCCCAGTTTATTCTTTTGTCTTTGCATTTAGTTTAAGTATTCCATTAGTCTTAGATAAGTTAATTAATCACTCCATATTTAAGGCTAAATAATAGGAAGAAAGTGTGTAGTAGTACTTTTAGGTTCCTTGGGTTTGATAAGATATTCTTGTCTGAGCTATACTACTGCTTGATAGGTGCGCTTGCCTCTATCGTTGTCATGATCGATCTCTGAGTTCGATCACTCTTTTATAAATATTAAAACTAGACTGTTTTGCAATGATCATGAATATATGAAATTATGAAAGTGAGAAATAAATATGCTTATGAATATATGTGTATTCGGCCAAGTTAATATATTTTGATATTGTTCATTGAATGGTATGTGAGTTACAAGCATGAAAAATGTGTATTTGATTAAAGATTGCTTGATTCAGCCTAGTTGATGTAATGCTTGCAAATGTTCATTTGATTATTATTTGCTTATGACTTACTAAGCTATAAAAGTTTACTCTGTGTGTGCGTTTTTTCTTTATTTTATAGATTATCAAAGCTACGTGAAGCTCAGTGATCGTTGAGGATCATCAGCACACTATCGAACTATATTTCGGTACCTTTTGAAAATGTACATATTAAAGTATGGCATGTATAGGCTAGAGAATTTTGATTATGTTTTGAGATGTGTAAATATAGCCATATGATGTGGCTTGCTAATGAATGTGTTTATGGATGAGTTTTGTCCATGCTTATTGATGCATAAGTTGGAATGTTTTGATGTGCTCGTGAATGACCAAATGAAATGGTTTAGATAGGTAAGCTCATGGTTGATTTGGGAAATTGATATGATGAGAAATACTATGAATTGAAATGGTTTTAAATAAAGTATTAATCATATGTTTTGATGTGAAATCTATGCTTTGAATTGGTATGTTTGAGTAAGGTTTGCATATGGAAATGAATGATGTTGTTAAGAGTCAAATTATGCATGTTTTGGTATGTTTTGGATGCCTTTGGGACATGAAATTAGATTTGTTTGATGCTTGTAGGTTTGACCCACAATTTGGGTGGCAAATTGGCCTTGCAAATGGCCTATATTTGCCTACACGGTTGAGCACACGGGTGTGTGTCTCGATCGTGTCTCTCATAGTTACATTTCAAAGCAAGTCAATAAGCCTGTAATATCCCGGATTAGGGCTTATGCACTATTGCTAAATTATATGAAATAGCATGCTTATGTGTGTTGTGAATGTGCATTATGGATTTTGTGAACCTTAGTGTGTAGTTAAATACTTTAGACATTATTGGATTTTAAATTTAAAAGGGGAGTTAAGCTTGATAAGGCCTTAAGAAAATAAATAAGGGAAATATGACATATAATTGGGCTTGGAAAAATGGCCCGGAGACACCACTTAAAACCTCTGGGAATGACGCCACTAGCAGGGTAAATGGGCCAAGGTTCGAGTCGCTAGGGAAGAAAATAAAAGAATTTTTATTTTTCTTCAAGGAGAAGAGAAGTGGACGGCAAAAGGAGTCTATGAGAGGAGCTTGTGATGAAGTCTAGCTCTTTTAGAAATTTCGGCAAGGGTAGGAGAACAAGTGTTGGCCGAATAAGGGTCTCTAGGTAGACTAATTTCGGTAGAAAAGGGAAAAGGGTGGCTATTCTTCATTCTTTCTTTTGCCGAATTCTCTAAGCAAGTCTTCTTTTTTTTCTTCTTTTGTTTGACAAAACCGAAATTCTTTTTCCCCAACTCTCACAATTCTTTCTTTCTTTTTCCCCTAGCCGATTCATACTTAAGCCTCCATAATATTTGTTTTCATCTCTTCCTTATCGCCACTATTGTTAAAGCAGAAGTCAAAACTTTGAGGTTTTAAGCTAGGGTACCATCGATTGTAGTATTAAAGTAAGAGTAATTGATTTTTATTCTGATGTTCAAACTCTTTAAGCCGAAAACAAGGTACTAATCCCCTTAATGTCCATGGCCGACTACTTAAAGGAAGTTTCGAGATTTAGTAGTTGTCGACTACAAAGAGAAGCACAACGAAGTTTTGGGATTTCTAAGATTTAAGGTAAGGCATTTGGCCATAGGCCACTTTTATGTGACTTAAAGTTAGAATTAAATCTAACCAATGCCTATAGGTATTTCGACATCTCCTCAAAGACAAGTGACAAGTTTTCGGGATTTCAAATCATAAGGTAAGCACTTAGGTACATTCGGCCAAGGCTATACACAATGATATAGATCTATTTCTTAATTGTTCAAAAGTCGAAAACTAACTAGTTAAGGGTTTTAGTAGCTAGCCGATTGCAAGGAGGGCTAACACAAAGTTTTCGGGATTTAAGGTAAGTGTACTTACACATTCGGCCAAGGCCAATTTTGGTATTTAGATCTATTCCTTATTTGTTTAAAAAGCCAAAACTAATTAGTTCAATGGTTAAGGGTATAGCCGATTGCAATAAAGAAGCATCATAAAGTTTTGGGATTCGTTTAAGAATCAAATCAGCAGCAAGGTAAGATTTTTGTCGCAAAGATCCTTCGAGATTTAATCACATAGCTGAATAGACTTTTGCTAAAACATCAAAGTGATTGATCAAATGTAGGAATTGAGATCTAAATCAGTAGATCGAGTTTTCGAGATTTGGAGTAAATTTGCTAAGTATATCAGGTGTGTACCCCACACTAAATCTTGATAGATTTATGGCTTTAATTTATTATATGTGCTAATATAAAAGTGTAAGATTATTGCTAAGGTACCATGTAATGGTACAAAGTACTCAGGTACGTTTTCCTACTCCTACTATGAGTATGATAAGTTTTGCTATGGCATATACATGAGATAATAAGAATGTGAATAAGGAATATGATATGGTTAATGCATAATTGTATGACATGGGGCATATGGGTGATATGTAAAGGGGAAGTGAATTGGTGGTTTTATACCCCTATATAAGTATGTGGTGACTTATGTCACAATATAAGAATGTGGTGACTTTTGTCACAATATAAGAATATGGTGACTTATGTCACGAATTTATATATGGTGGCTATCCCACGAAATCATAAGGGCGATGAGCACGTCGACTGCAGTGACTGCCTTCGATGGTGTGTAGCGGATGGAGGGTTGACTTAGCAGTCCCCACGGTGTGATGGTTGGTACGGGAGATGTGTAGCTGGTGGCATTTAGGTTTGGGTTCGGGTTTGCATCATTATTTATGTTTTTGTAATTGTATGTATGATTTTTGTATGCCATAATCTGTTGGGCCTTAGTGTTGTGGTTACACATTGAGTCTGTTTGACTCACAGCTTGTGAGAATATTTTTCAGGTGATGATCAGTGATGGACCGGGTCGGTAGGAGCTCAGTGGAGGCCATGCAAAGCCCAAAGACTGCTTTGTTTTATTAGTTTTCTTTCTATATTTGAGTTTTGAATTATTTCGGGTTTATTTGATGTAATAAGGCCTTCGGTACTAAGTTGTTAAGCATGTTTTTAAATTACTTAGTATGATCCGATTATTATCAAATTAAAGTGAAAAATAAATTTTTCTTAAGTGATGATATTAAATGTTTTAACACCTAAGCGACATGGGTTTTAAAATTCGAGCCCAACCCAAATCAACTACTGATTTCAAAAACACACAATTTTTTAACAAAGGTTCAAACAAGATTTGAATGGATTTTCTTTAGAAGCATGCCAGATCCGGTCAGGACTTGTGGGTCGGGTTTGGGGTGTTTCAGTTTGGTATCAGAGCCCGATTCAAAAATCGGCTTTGAGGGCTTTTAGTGCCCAAAATGTTTTCTGTCTTTTGAAAATAGACTTTTCTAAAAAATAAACAGGCTTTCTAGCATGGCATCTGAGACTCGACCTGAAGTCCACCAGGTAAGTATTCCTAACCTCTTTGTGATTTGTATGTAGGGATATATAGGGACGTAGACTAGTGGATTAGGAATTAAATCCTAGGACTAGTTTACCCCAACAATTACATAAAACTCTAAGGCACAATTAAACAAACATGTGTCTAAGTCGCCGAGTTAGGGTGTGGCAACCATTGTGCGCATGTCTAGGATTGGTTTCAGTGGAAGCTTGGTATTTAAGCAGTCCGCGTGACTCACCTCCTCTCCACTTGAATCCTACCTGGTGCGTAGCTTCGGTTCACCCTAACCAAGAGGACTTAGCCACGGGCTAAACTTAATAAATAAAACTCGAAAGGGACTAGCCACATTTTTATGGAAACCTTAGTTTTAAAAGTCAACAAACTACCTTTTTGAAATTATGAAAACTATTATTTTGGAGAACCGTTCTAAGAATTTTTAATTTACAAATTACCTAAATACCCTTAGTGGTAAAAAATTACTAAAATGCCCTTGATTTTCCAAAATTACCATACTACCCCCGATTTCAATAACAATTTCTGGTTTTGCAAAAGTATCCAAAAACTTCACAAAATATCAAAGACACCCTGATTTGAAAAAAAATTTACGAAATTACCCCTAACTTACAAAATGACCAAAATACCCTCAGTAAGGAAAAATCAACGAAGTGCCCTCAAATTAGAAATCTTTAAAAATACCCTTGTTTTGAACAATCACTAGGAACCATATTTTGCAAAAAATTACCGAAAAGACCCTAGCTTGTGAAATTACAAAAATACCCCTAGTGTATAAATTACCATTTTACCCTTGAAATTTTTCCAACAAAGTAATTTTAATCTTGTAAAATATCAACAACCTCTATTTTACGACATTTTCAAATACTCTAATTTGAAAATTGCCAAAATACCCCTATAGGTCAAAATTACGGAAATACCCCCAGGTAGTTGGAAACAACAAACAACGACAATTACAACATTTCTCTGTAATGAACGCAAGTTCATGTGTGTGACTAAATGAATGATGTGAGACTGTATGTGTATGAATTGAAAGAACAACTTCTTAAAACTATTGAACATAAAACTGTTCATGATAAATCAGTGGAACAAAACTAATTCATAAAATTCTTTAATTAGATAAACGCAAAGCGGAAGTATGAATTCAAGGGGATGTGGTTGTAACGTACGTGGCCGTGGTAGAGGCCGAATGACCGTGTCTGAACCCGTTAGATCGGGTCAAGGATCTAAGAATGAAATGCCACCACCACCACCCCCAGCCGCTAATGTGGAATATCAGGACCAGACGGGGGGTGATGTAGTGTCACAAGCAATGCTGCGGGTCTTGGAAAGGGTAGCAGGAGTAGGTGGAGGCATGGGAGCTCGAAAGTCGGTACCTGAGCGAATTCGAGCCAATGGAGCTGAAGTGTTCCGTGGTGTATCAGGTGTAGCACCCAATACTGCTGAGTATTGGTTGGAGGCGACTGAGTGGATTATGGATGAGCTCAACTTAACTGACGAGGAAAAGTTGAAAGGATTGGTGTCGCTTCTCCGCGATGAGTCATATCAATGGTGGCTCACGGTGCGGGATGGTGCTACAGCTGAGGAACTTACGTGGGAGTATGCTAAAGCAGCATACCAGGAGAAGTATGTTGGCACTCATTATATTGATGCCCAGAGAAAGGCTTTTCTAGGACTAGTTCAAGGAAACAAGTCTGTAGCTGAGTGCGAGGCTGAATTCCTAAGGCTGAGCCGTTATGCTTGAGGCATAGTGTCGACTAAGCATGAGCGGTGTGTCCGGTTTGAAGATGGACTAAGAGATGACCTAAGATTATTAATAGCCCCGCAATAGGAGCGGGAGTTTACTGTGTTGGTGGAAAAGGTTAAAGTGGCCGAGGGTATTAAGGAGTTTGTAAGGCAGAACTCCGATCGAAATAGGTAGAAGAGAGGATTTGGATCATCAAGGCCATCTAGGAATGAGCAAAAGAGGCCTAGGTTTGAAGGGCCGCGAGGTCGACAAGTCGCCACCGGAGGCGATACCTATTTGTGATCAATGTGGGAAAAAGTGCTTAGGTGAATGTTGGAAAAAGACATGGGGATGCTTCAAGTGTGGGTCAAAGGACCATATGATTAAGGACTGTCCGATGAGACTAGAAGGGAATCGACCGATAGCTCAGAATGTTAATCAGTGGTAGAGGGGACAATGACCTCGGTGGGGTCATGGTTGAATAATGAGGAAATGGTCAAAAGAGGACGTGGAACACGGGCGAGGTGGTGGTATCTGAGAGGCAAGACAGTAGGGCTTGGTGTATGCGATTCGCCGTAGGGAGGATGGTGACACGCCAGACGTCATAAATGGTACGTTCCTTATTTATGGCAAGTCTTATTTTACTTTGATCAATGTGGGCTCGACCCATCTTATGTTGCATGTAGAATTGTTAAAACTTTAGAAATAGCCTCTGAACTTTCTAGTAGGGAAATGACCGTAGTAAGCCCACTAGGTCAAACTGTAGTGGTGAATAAGATGTTTCCAGCCGATTTAATGGAATTACCTTTTGGAGAATTCGATCTCATAATTGGAATGGATTGGCTAGTGGAGCATCGGGCTGTGTTGGATTGTGCAGCCAAACGAATGGAGTTAAGGACCCTAGAGGATGAAGTGATAGTTATGATAGGAGAAAGACGAAACTACTTGTCTAACGTAGTTTCGGCTTTAAAGGCTGATAAGATGGTTCGGAAGGGGTGTAAGGCATTTATGGCCTTCATTAGTGCTTTGGATACAAAAGAAGGGGGAGTTAGTGAAGTAAGAACTGTAAGGGAATATGAGGATGTCTTTCGGAGGAATTACCCGGAATACCCTAGACAGGGAGGTGGAGTTTGGAATTGACTTTGTTCGGGTACAGCTCATGTGTCCATTTCCCCGTACAGAATGGCACCATAGGAGTTGGTTGAGCTTAAGGCTCACATTCAGGAATTGCTTGACCGTGGGTTTATCCGACCCAGTGTGTCTCCAAGGGGAGCACCGGTCTTATTTGTGAAGAAAAAGAATGAAACTATGCGCATGTGCATAGATTATCGTCAATTGAATAAGTTGACCATCAAGAACAAGTATCCTTTGCCAAGGATTGATGACTTGTTCGATCAGCTTAAAGGGGCGGCAGTGTTCTCAAAGATCGACTTAAGGTCAAGATATCATTAGTTGAAGGTGAAGGAGGCGGATATCCATAAGACAGCCTTTAGGACAAGATACGGCCACTATAAGTTTGTGGTAATGCCGTTCGGGTTGACAAACACCCCAGCCGCGTTCATGGATATGATGAATCGGGTTTTCAACCTTACTTGGATTGGTTCATCATTGTGTTCATCGACGACATTATCGTATACTCTAAGGCTGAGGAGGAGCATGATGAGCATCTCCGGATTGTGCTGCAAGTGTTAAGGGAGAAGAAGCTCTATGCCAAATTCAGCAAGTGTGAATTTTGGCTTAAGGAGGTTGCATTCTTAGGGCACGTGGTGTCTGCTGAAGGAATAAGGGTGGATCCTAGAAAGATTGAAGCAGTGTTGGATTGGAAACCACCTAAGTCGGTGGCAGAGATTCGTAGTTTCTTGGGATTGGCAGGCTATTACAGAAGGTTTGTAGAAGGGTTCTCGTCAATAACAGCGCCTTTGACAAAGTTGTTGAGGAAGGAAGTACCCTTTGTATGGACGGATAAGCAACATGAGAGTTTTGAAAAACTTAAGAGGGTATTGATGGAAGCTCCAGTGTTGATTCAGCCTGAGGTAGGAAAGGATTTTACGGTGTATTGTGACGCTTCCCATTCAGGTTTGGGTTGTGTATTGATTCAAGACGGGAAGGTAGTCGCATATGCATCCCGATAGTTGAGGCCACATGAGGTTAACTACCCGATGCACGACTTGGAATTGGCGGCAGTAGTCTTTGCCCTTAAGGTGTGGAGGCATTATCTTTATGGAGAAAAGTCAGTGATCTACACAGACCACAAAAGCCTTAAGTATCTGCTTATAACACCCCAAACCCGGCCCATTTTCTAAGACCGAATTTGAAAAGCCACTGCGGAAAAACGTTTGAAAAACTTTTGACTTAGAGTTAAAAACATAAAAAATTTGTTGTCTTTACTAAAACATTGTGTAATTAAAGTTCCAAATAAAATTAAGTTGTTTAAAAATAAAACATTTTCAAATAATAATATAATCGACAATCCAACTTAAAACATAATAAAATCCTTAAATACTTAAAGTGGCTCTTATTATAATAAATAACCTTTCATAAATAAAATATGTAAAACAAATAAAATCTCTTCCGCATGGGCCACCTCGTATCCATTCCAACCGGTCCGAGCATCACCATGAGTTTGATAAAATTGGGTGAGTCACACAGACTCGGTGTATAATTAATCCAATGAATTCCACCCACATGTTAACCACATATTAACCCATATATCAGATAACAAGATATCATATTCACTTAATAACACATTCTGGGCTTGGCCCATATTCATATCACTTATTAGGTAATAGGGTAATTAACCGCATAGATCCACATATCGGGCTTAACCCATTTCCACACTGATCCACATTCATATACTGGGCTTGGCCCATTTCTAATCAATCCACATATCCACTAAAATTATGCAAAATGCACCCAACCCAACCTAGGGTTCATCCTCTACACACCCCCATATCCATCCACCACACACCAGGGGATTATCAAATCACCCTCTCCTTTTTACTCCAAAAGGCAATCAATGCCGTCCACGTGCAATTAAGCACAATAATCCACAATGCGATCTCAGTCAGTGCCAACCCACGATGTAGCCGTAGCTAACACCAAAACTATGATGGGACACATAGTCACTCATCAACCACGATATGGCACATAGCCGATATCAATCATGATGAGGCACATAGCCACTCATCAAGCCACGCAAACTAAATCTCAATTAATCCACAACGTACCTTAGTCAACGTTAATCCACGATGTAGCTCAAGGCTAACATCAAACCACGTACTCGAAGTACACCCGTACATTCTTTCATATCATATCCCAACCCATGCACATGCAACATTCCATAATGACATAATATAATGATGCATGAGCATGTTCATCAAGCATATTATCACATATTCATAACAATAGTCACATTTCATCAGATTCGGTACTTACCGGATTATCGACAAACCCCTTAAGGGTATCCACATCACGATTTCCATTACACTAGTTAGCAAATTCATAACACACATACAAATATCACATACAATCATAAACCCGGAAAATAGTAGGCTAACTACACACCTGCCTATTAGTGAAATCCCGAACTGCTCGAATCTAACACGATCTCAAAACGTGGTTCTTCCTTCTCCTTTAAAGCCGATTTGGTCTGCTACCAAATCCCGAATCACACTCTGAGCCCTTCCTTTAGCTACACACAAAAGAACACCTTTTTATGGGACTATGAACATTCGGCCATGCCTAAAACCAAGACTTAATCCATTGATTTTGGCACACCCTTGAAGAAATAATAAAACCGACTGCTAAGGAAGAATATACTTACTACCACAAGTTGTTCACCACTCCTAAAGCACCCTCAAAGAATCGGCTCTAAGACCCCAAAGAGAAAAGAGAGATCACGCCAAAATAGAGGGAGTTGAATGCTTAGAGAATTCGGCTATGGTGTGGAAAGAGGAAGAAAAAGAAAAGTAAAATGGAAGAGAGAAATTTAGCGAGAGAAAAGTGAAGAGAATTTGGCTCAAGAGTTTGAAAGAAGAAAAAAAGAGATGAAAGAGAGAGATAGATACTTTCGACTTTAAGCAAAGAAATGGCAAAGAAAAAGAAAGATATGGGAGAGTATGGTTTCAGTTTCAAGAAGAAAAGAGAAAAGAAACAATTGCAATTTGGCTTAAAGACCAAATGAGTAAATAAATCAATTCTACTTGGGTTATCGGGTTTGCTTCAACCAAAAGCATTAGAAAGAAATTGACAAAGCAAAGGGAGATTTCACTTGACACAAAAACAAAGACTAACACTTACAAAACTAGCGAAAATGTCACCTAACTACAAAGAAGTTTGGCACCCTATTTCCCTTACACAAAATAAAATTCTAAGCAACCATCCTTTTACCAACAATTCAAAGAAATTTTGAATTAAACACACTCTAATTTTCTCCCTATTTCCTCCTATTCACTCACAAAACTTAAGCCAACCCCCTTAGTCCATGAAACCATCCACATTCATGGACTTCATAGTCAAACCTATCCACACCATAACAACACACCTTACATCAAGCCTTATGTTCTCACATTATCCTTAATCAACATGATTCTTTCCCAAACATCAAGCTTACCTAAATTATTATTCAACTTGCCATAAAATTGAAAGTCCAACCTATCATAATTAGAGCTTGACCGTCCATTAATGCTAGGATACATAAAAAATAAAGTCTTCAAAATGCTAATCATGCTACTCGAACCTCTAACCTCAAGCAACTCTTCCTGCATCCTAATCATCTTGCCACTAACTCCTCTTGTGCTTAATTTAACACTTAAATTAACTTAAGTGTCAAGATCACCTAATCCACTTCACTAAAATTTTAATACTAATAATTATTCTAACTTCGTAAATAAATCCAAACCTTCACAAGACTATGCTAAACACACAAACAATCCTACCCAAGCTAACACAAGTAACAAGATGATACTCAAATTTTTCCTAAAGCCCAAGGCCCAATCCTACTAGGCCCAATTTCGGGATGTTACAGTTCTACCCTCCTTAAAGAAATTTCATCCTCGAAATTTCCAACAAACTAACAGTCGTGCAATCCTACTTATCACACTACGCTTATGCTGCGCACTCTGATAAAACTATCTTACCTTCTAGGCACAGTTCCTAAGTTCATATCCAAAGTTTCAAGCACTTCACTAGCAACACAAGAATGAGCTATCTCTAAAGTAAAACAAAGAACTTACTCGCTATCACATCCTTGGTTGTCCCACATCCGAACCTTCAGCACCTCTACCGGGTGTTCCACGACCTCGGCCAAAACCATTTCCTCCATGGTTTGGACCACAAACCTTCATTGTCTGAGGACAATTCTTAACCAAATGAGCCTTAGATCCACACCAAAAACATTCCTTACTATTACCCCAACACTCTCCTGTGTGAGTTCTCCCACACTGAGCACATAAACAATTCCAATTCTCAAAGAATCGAGTGCAGTGCACGTCTGAAATTCTCGACCCTCGATCTTTTTCGAAAGTCTTTGGCGATTTTTTGGTCCAAAACTCCTCTTGTTCCAATTCCTATCCTTTTCTCGATTCTCCCTTACGGTCTTCTTAACTTCTTCAGCGATCAGAGCTTTCTCCACTAGAACAGGAAAGTCCCTTTCTCTTTGCGGAGCAATAACATTCATAACTCATCTCGTAACCCATCTTCGAATCAGACACACCTTTCATAATCAGTGGTCACGATCCCTTTGGCGTACTGACTTAACCGCACAAATTTCACTTCGTACTCTGCTACCGACTTACTTCCTTGCACTAAGTTGAGAAACGCCTTTCTTTGCGAGTCCAAGTGCGGCTCCAACGTACTTTCCTTCAAATTTAACCTTAAAATAATCCCAATCCAATCGATCTATCGGGACACCTTATCCGAGCGGTGAGCCACCATCGATAAGCTTCGTCTCGAGCAACGAAACAAGACCTTTCGACTTTTCCTCATCGATGCAGTCAAATCGTCCATTATTCTTTCGATTGCTTCTAACCAATACTCCGCCACATTCGGAGCTACTCCAGATATTCCTCTAAAAACTTTAGTCCCGTTCAACCTGAGTCGTTCCGACACTGACTTTCGAGCTCCGCTTCCTACACTAGCTCCTGCCACTCGCTCGAGCACTCGCAACATGGCTCGTGATACTGCGTCATCGCCTCCCGCTCGATCTTGATCCTCGCGCCCCTCTCGTGGCAGAACTTCATTTTCTGACCCATGGCCAGACCCTACCAATTCCGATACTGCCATTCTACCTCTACTATGTCCACGATGAACGCGTCCCCTAGAACTCATTTCTAACGTCGCGATTAAATCTGATTAAGAAGTTTTATGCATCAGAATTTTGTTCCACTTATTAACCGTAAACAATTTTTTTATGAAATAAAGTATTTAGAAGTAGTTCTTTCGATCACACAAAGGTTCAGTTCAAGTTCACTATTCTAATTCAGAGAACCACATTCACATTCACATTTATCCACAACATTCACTTCACTACTTTGGGCATTTCTGATCATTCCCTACCCCAAGGGTAATTTTGTCATTTTTCCTATAGAGGTATTTCGATAATAAATCGGGGTCAATCAAAAAAGTCATTTTGAATTTTTTTTCCAAACTCATGGGTATTTTTGAAAGAAAGATTTTCCAAATCAAGGTATTGCAAAAATTTTGGAAATCAGGGTTATTTTGGTAATTTCGTAAACCAGGGGTAATTTGGTAAATTTCCAAATTAGGGTATTTTGAATTTTCGCAAAATAGGGTTTTTGGACACTTTTGCAAAACAAGAAAATTTTATTAAAATCGAGGGTAGTATGGTAATAATTTTTTTTTTCAAGCCAGGGGCATTTTAGTAATTTTGTAAATCAAAAATATTTTGAGAAATGTCTTTAAAATAGTTTGTACAGATCAAAAGGGTAGTTTAGTGATTTAAAAACTAGAGTTTTTATAAAACCGCATGGTTAGTCCCTTTCGGGTTTTAGTGATTGGTTTTGCCCGTGAATAAGTCCTCTTGGTTAGGGTGAACCGTAGCTACGCACCAGGTAGGATTTGAGTAAAGAGGAGGTGAGTCGCTAGGACTACTTAAGTACCAAGCTCTTACTGAATCCACTCCTAGACATGCGTACAATGGTTGCCACACCTTAACTCGGCGACTTACTTCACAGGTTTGTTCGGTTGTTCTTAAATCTTATTCATGTGTTTGAGTGCACTAGCCCTAGGGTTCAATAGCCCTAATCTTCTAATCTACGAGCCCACATAAGCCCATAACATTCACATATACAAATCACTTCAATAGTCAGAGGTACTTACCTGGTGGACTTCGGGTCAGAGATACAGGTGCCATGCCAGAATAAACTTGAAAAATTAATGGAAGCCCAAATCTTTGAAAAGCCCATCTTAAAAAATGCTTTTGGGCCCAAAACCGTCAAAGTCGAGTTTTGAGCAAGACTCGATACTAATTTATAACACCCCACTTTTGACCCATTTTCTAAGACCGAATTTAAAATGCCATCATGGAAAAACGTTTGAAAAACTTTTGACTTAGAGTTAAAAACATAAAAATTTGTTGTCTTTACTAAAACATTGTGTAATTAAAGTTCCAAATAAAATTAAGTTGTTTAAAAATAAAACATTTTCAAATAATAATATAATCGACAATCCAACTTAAAACATAATAAAAATCCTTAAATACTTAAAGTGGCTCTTATTACAATAAATAACCTTTCATAAATAAAATATGTAAAACAAATAAAATCTCTTCTGCATGGGCCACCTCGTATCCACTCCAACCCGGTCCGAGCATCACCTGTAAGGTTTGATAAAAATTGGGTGAGTCACATGGACTCGGTGTATAATTAATCCTTTGAATTCCACCCACATGTTAACCACATATTAACCCATATATCGAGATAACAAGATATCATATTCACTTAATAACACATTCGGCTTGGCCCATATTCATATCACTTATCAGGTAACAGGGTAATTAACCGCATAGATCCACATATCGGGCTTAACCCATTTCCACACTGATCCACATTCATATACTGGGCTTGGCCCATTTCTAATTAATCCACATATCCATTAAAATTATGCAAAATGCACCCAACCCAACCTAGGGTTCATCCTTTACACACCCCCGTATCCATCCACCACACACCAGGGGATTATCAAATCACCATCTCCTTTTTACTCCAAAAGGCAACCAATGCCGTCCACGTGCAATTAAGCACAATAATCTACAACGCAACCTCAGTCAGCGCCAATCCACGATGTAGCTGTAGCTAACACCAAAACTATGATGGGACACATAGTCACTCATCAACCACGATATGGCACATAGCCGATATCAACCATGATGAGGCACATAGCCACTCATCAAGCCACGCGAACTAAATCACAATTAATCCACAACGTGACCTTAGTCAACGTTAATCTATGATGTAGCTCAAGGCTTACATCAAACCACGTACTCGAAGTACACCCGTACCTTCTTTCATATCATATCCCAACCCATGCACATGCAACATTCCATAATGACATAATATAATGATGCATGAGCATGTTCATCAAGCATATTATCACATATTCATAACAATAGTCACATTTCATCAAATTCGATACTTACCGGATTCTCGACATACCCCTTAAGGGTATCCACATCACGATTTCCATTACACTAGTTAGCACATTCATAACACACATACAAATATCACATACAATCACAAACCCGAAAAATAGTAGGCTAACTACACACCTGCCTATTAGTGAAATCCCGAACTACTCGAATCTAACACGATCTCGAAACGTGGTTCTTCCTTCTCCTTTAAAGCTGATTTGGTCTCCTACCAAATCCCGAATCACACTCTGAGCCCTTCCTTTAGCTACACACAAAAGAACACCTTTTTATGGCACTATGAACATTCGGCCATGCCTAAAACCAAGACTTAATCCATTGATTTCGGCACACCCTTGAAGAAATAATAAAACCGACTGCTAAGGAAGAATATACTTACTACCACACGTTGTTCACCACTCCTAAAGCACCCTCAAAGAATCGGCTCCAAGACCCCAAAGAGAAAAGAGAGATCACGCCAAAATGGAGGGAGTTGAATGCTTAGAGAATTCAGCTATGGTGTGGAAAGAGGAAGAAAAAGAAAAGTAAAATGGAAGAGAGAAATTCGACAGAGAAAAGTGAAGAGAATTTCGGCTCAAGAGTTTGAAAGAAGAAAAGAAAGAGATGAAAGAGAGGAGATAGATACTTTCGGCTTTGAGCAAAGAAATGGCAAAGAAAAAGAAAGATATGGGATAGTATGGTTTCAGTTTCAAGAAGAAAAGAGAAAAGAAACAATTGCAATTTGGCTTAAAGACCAAATGAGTAAATCGTCAATTCTACTTGGGTTATCGGGTTTGCTTCAACCAAAAGCATTAGGAAGAAATTGACAAAGCAAAGGGAGATTTCGGCTTGACACAAAAACAAAGACTAACACTTACAAAACTAGCCGAAAATGTCACCTAACTACAAAGAAGTTTCGACACCCTATTTCCCCTTACACAAAATAAAATTTGGCAACCATCCTTTTGCCAACAATTCAAAAAAATTTTGAATTAAACACACTCCTAATTTTCTCCCTATTTCCTCCTATTCACTCACAAAACTTAAGCCAACCCCTTAGTCCATGAAACCGTCCACATTCATAGAACTCAAAGTCAAACCTATCCACACCATAACAACACACCTTACATCAAGCCTTACGTTCTCACATTATCATTAATCAACATGATTCTTTCCCAAACATCAAGCTTACCTAAATTATTATTCAACTTGCCATAAAAATTGAAAGTCCGACCTATCATAATTAGAGCTTGATCGTCCATTAATGCTAGGATACATAAAAAAATAAAGTCTTCAAAATACTAATCATGCTACTCGGACCTCTAACCTCAAGTAACTCTTCCTGCATCCTAACCATCTTGCCACTAACTCCTCTTGTGCTTAATTTAACACTTAAATTAACTTAAGTGTCAAGATCACCTAATCCACTTCACTAAAATTTTAATACTAATAATTATTCTAACCGTAAATAAATCCAAACCTTCACAAGACTATGCTAAACACACAAACAATCCTACCCGAGCTAACACAAGTAACAAGATGATACTCAAATTTTTCCTAAAGCCCAAGGCCCAATCCTACTAGGCCCAATTTTGGGATGTTACACTGCTGACTCAGAAGGAGTTGAATCTGAGACAGCGAAGGTGGCTGGAATTATTGAAGGACTATGATTGTTCGATAGAGTATCACCCGGGCAAAGCAAATATAGTGGCGGATGCCCTAAGTCGAAAGGTGGTGACGAATTTGAGGGCGATGTTCGCACATCTCTGTCTCTATGACGATGGAAGTTTGCTAGCAGAGTTGCAAGTCAAGCCGACGTGGCTTAATGAAGTAAAAGAAGGACAGTTGGTGGATGAAGATCTAAGTGTTAAGTTGCGACAAGCCCAGAATGGAGAGTTGGAAGGTTATGTTGTTAATGACGAAGGAGTATTGTGCTTCAAGGGTAAGGTCTGTATGCCGAAGGATATGGAACTTAGGCAAAGAATTCTTCGAGAATCGCATAGTAGCCCTTATGCTATGCATCCCGGAGGTAGTAAGATGTACAGAGACTTAAGGGAACAATTTTGGTGGCCTAATCTTAAGCGGGAAGTGACCGAATTTGTAGGGAAGTGCCTACCGTGTCAACAAGTTAAGGCTGAACACCAAGTTCCGTCAGGATTGCTTCAGCCAATACAGATACCCCAATGGAAGTGGGAGAGAATTATGATGGACTTCGTTAGTGGGCTTCCCCATACGCCTACTAAGAAGGACTAGGTATGGGTGATAGTGGATCGGCTAACAAAGTCCGCACATTTTATTCCAGTACGAGTTGACTACTTCCTGTAAAAGTTGGCAAGGTTGTATGTGGCAGAAATTGTATGGTTGCATGGAGTGCCGATGTCGATTATCTCGGATAGGGATCCGAGGTTCACGTCTCGATTTTGGAAAGCATTACATCAGGCTTTAGGCACTAGATTGGATTTTAGTACGACTTTCCATCCACAGTCAGACGGTCAGTCTGAACGAGTGATTCAAGTGTTAGAGGATATGTTAAGAGGCTGTGTGATAGATTTCAGAGGAAGTTGGGAGGAATATTTGCCTCTAGCTGAATTTGCTTACAACAACAGCTATCAGGCCAGTATTCGGATGGCACCGTATGAAGCACTGTATGGTCGAAAGTGTCACGCTCCTACATGTTGGACGGAGTTGGGAGAACGTCAGATTTTGGGTCCAGAAATTATGGCAGAGTCTGAAGAGAAGGTTAGTGTAATTCGGGCTCGATTGAAGGAAGCATCCGATAGACAAAAGTCGTAAGCAGATCTCAAATGGAAGGAGATTGAATTTAATGTGGGAGATCAAGTGTTCCTTAAAGTATCACCTTGGAAAAAGGTAATGAGATTTGGTCGAAAAGGGAAGCTAAGTCCAAGGTTCATAGGACCCTAACGGGTATTGAAGTGAATCGGACTAGTGGCATATCAATTAGAGTTGCCTCCGGAATTGAAATAGATGCACGACGTATTCCATGTTTCCATGCTACATCGATACTGATCGGATCCATCTCACGTAGTACCGGTTGAAGAGGTGGAGCTAAGGCCAGACCTATCCTATGCGGAAGAGCCGATTCAGATTTTAGAACGACATGTGAAAGTGCTACGAAGGAAATCGGTCCCTTTGGTCAAGGTGTTGTGGTGAAATCATGGATCGGAGGAAGCCTCGTGGGAGCCGGAAGAAGCAATATGACAGCAATACCCCCACCTATTCTAGCCAAGTAATTTCGAGGACGAAATTATTTTAAGGGGGTAGTACTGTAATATCCCGGATTAGGGCTTATGCACTATTGCTAAATTATATGAAATAGCATGCTTATGTGTGTTGTGAATGTGCATTATGGATTTTGTGAACCTTAGTGTGTAGTTAAATACTTTAGACATTCTTGGATTTTAAATTTAAAGGGAACTAAGCTTGATAAGGCCTTAAGAAAATAAATAAGGAAATATGACATATAATTGGGCTTGGAAAAGTGGCAGGAGACACCACTTAAAACCTCCGGGAATAGCGTCACTAGCAGTGGTAAATGGGCCAGGTTCGAGTCGCTAGGGAAGCAAATAAAAGAATTTTATTTTGCTACAAGGAGAAGAGAGGTGGACGACAAAAGGAGTCTATGAGAGGAGTTTGTGATAAAGTCTAGCTCTTTTAGAAATTTCGGCAAGGGTAGGAGAACAAGTGTTGGCCGAATAAGGGTCTCTAGGTAGACTAATTTCGTGAGAAAAGGGAAAAGGTGGCTATTCTTCATTCTTTCTTTTGCGAATTCTCTAAGCAAGTTTTCTTTTTTTCTTCTTACGCTTGACAAAACCAAACTCTTTTCCCCAACTCTCACAATTCTTTCTTTCTTTTTCCCTAGCCGATTCATACTTAAGCCTCCATAATATTCGCTTTCATCTCTTCCTTATCGCCACTATTGTTAAGCGAAGCCAAAACTTTGAGATTTTAAGCTAGGGTACCATCGATTGTAGTATTAAGGTAAGAGTAATTGATTTTTATTCGATGTTCAAACTCTTTAAGTCGAAAATAAGGTACTAATCCCTTAATGTCCATGGTGACTACTTGAAGGAAGTTTCGGATTTAGTAGTTGTCGACTACAAAGAGAAGCACAACGAAGTTTCGGATTTCTAAGATTTAAGGTAAGGCATTCACCATAGGCCACTTTTATGTGGCTTAAAGTTAGAATTAAATCTAACCAATGCCTATAGGTATTTCGACATCTCCTCAAAGGCAAGTGACAAGTTTTCGGGATTTCAAATCATACGGTAAGCACTTAGGTACATTCAGCCAAGGCTATACACAATGATATAGATCTATTTCTTAATTGTTCAAAAGCCGAAAACTAACTAGTTAAGGGTTTTAGTGGCTAGCCGATTGCAAGGAAGGCTAACACAAAGTTCTCGAGATTTAAGGTAAGTGTACTTACACATTCGGCCAAGGCCAATTTTGGTATTTAGATCTATTCCTTATTTATTTAAAAAGCCAAAACTAATTAGTTCAATGGTTAAGGGTATAGCCGATTGCAATAAAGAAGCATCATAAAGTTTCGGGATTCATTTAAGAATCAAATCGGCAACAAGGTAAGATTTTTGTCGCAAAGATCCTTCAGGATTTAATCACATAGCCGAATAGACTTTTGCTAAAACATCAAAGTGATTGATCAAATGTAGGAATTGAGATCTAAATCGAGAGATCGGGTTTTGGGATTTGGAGTAAATTTGCTAAGTATATCGGTGTGTACCCACACTAAATCTTGATAGATTCTGACTTTAATTTATTATATGTGCTAATATAAAAGTGTAAGATTATGGCTAAGTTACCATGTAATGGTACAAAGTACTCAGTACGTTTTCCTACTCCTACTATGAGTATGATAAGTTTTGCTATGGCATATACATGAGATAATAAGAATGTGAATAAGGAATATGATATGGTTAATGCATAGTTGTATGACATGGGGCATATGGGTGATATGTAAAGGGGAAGTGAATTGGTGGTTTTATACCCCAATATAAGTATGTGGTGACTTATGTCACAATATAAGAATGTGGTGACTTTTGTCACAATATAAGAATGTGGTGACTTATGTCACAAATTTATATATGGTGGCTATGCCACGAAATCATAAGGGCGATGAGCACGTCGACTGTAGCGACTACCTTCGATGGTGTGTAGCGGATGGAGGGTTGACTT
Organism: Gossypium rotundifolium; assembly: GCA_025506655.1. NCBI lineage: Eukaryota > Viridiplantae > Streptophyta > Magnoliopsida > Malvales > Malvaceae > Gossypium > Gossypium rotundifolium. The sequence goes on along the minus strand of CP106729.1, from coordinate 131,771,258 downwards.
AGCAGTCCCCACGGTGTGATGGTTGGTACGGGAGACGTGTAGCGGATGGCATTTAGGTTTGGGTTTGGGTTTGCATCATTATTTATGTTTTTGTAATTGTATGTATGGTTTTTGTATGCCATAATCTATTGGGCCTTAGTGTTGTGGTTACACATTGAGTCTGTTTGACTCACCCCTTGTGGGAATATTTTTCAGGTGATGATCACTGATGGACCGAGTCGGCAGGAGCTCAGTGGAGGCCATGCAAAGCCCAGAGACTGCTTTGTTTTATTAGTTTTCTTTCTATATTTGAGTTTTGAATTATTTTGGGTTTATTTGATGTAATAAGGCCTTCGGTACTAAGTTGTTAAGCATGTTTTTAAATTACTTAGTATGATCCAATATTATCAAATTAAAGTTAAAATTAAATTTTTCTTAAGTGATGATATTAAATGTTTTAACACCTAGCGACATGGGTTTTAAAATTGAGCCCAACCCAAATCAACTCTGATTTCAAAACACACAAGTTTTTAACAAAGATTCAAACAAGATTTGAATGGATTTTCTTTAGAAGCATGCGAGATCCGATCGGGGCTTGTGGTCGGGTTTGGGGTGTTTCAAAGCCACTGAGTTGGACACAGGCAGGATGGCCATGTGAGCAAGTCAAGAACCTCCCTAATTTTCACATGGCCTGGCACATGGACGTGTCTTGTGGCTGTGTGGACAAGTCAGTATGTATGCCCTATTTTTCCACAGCCTAAACACATAGGTGTGTCTACTGCCGTGTGAGGCACACAGCTTGTCCACACGGGCGTGTGACCTCTGTAACTTTGAAAAAACTGTTTAATTTTTAGAAAGTTTTGAATGTGCCTAGTTTAGTCTCGACCCCCTTTCCTATGCATGTTTAAGGTCTCGTAGACCTTCTAAAGGGACTCTATGTATATATTCTGTTATGAAACATTTTTGATTATTTGATGTTATGAAACATTTGTGTTATGATTCGATATGTTCGGTAATGCCTCTTAACCTTAGTCCGGCGAAGGATACGGGTTAGGCGTGTTACATTTATTGGTATCAGAGCTATGGTTTAGTCGATTCTAGGACTAACGTAGCATGTGTGAGTCTAGCTATACATGCCATATTTATAAACTGCTATAGTTTCATGACTCCTGACAATTGAAATGTGTTTTCGTATAGTAAATGGATCCCATCGAAAGTAGAAATGATGATGTGGAAAGTAATGCCGCTCCTCGCTTTCGAGGGCGTCGGTTGATTCTAGGCTAATTTCGAGTAGTCATGAGAGTGAGGCTAAACAAGCCTTCTATCAGAAAATGAACCATTGGTTCACAAAGTATATTCATACAAATCGACTATTCAACAACCCCCACCCCCGCCTAATCCTCCTCTGATACTTGTAATACTTCAAGTACTTAATCTGATGAGATTACATAAGCCCCCTGTTGATAAAATTAAAAAATACGAGGCTGAAGAATTTAGAGCCGATATTGATAATGATGCTGAGCGAGCTAAATTTTGGCTCAATAATACTATCCTTGTGTTTGATGAGCTATCCTGTACACCTGATGAGTGTATTAAATATGTTGTGTAACATCTCGAATTATTGGGCCTGTGCATTTTATGTGATGTATGCATAATATGTTAATTTGAGATTTAGAGGTGCAAATTGGGCTCAGGAATGGGCCAAGGTCTTGGCTAAATATTTTGTTTAGAGACTATTGGGTTTAAATAAAGTATTGAGAGTGTAATAGGCATAATGGGCTTGTGGACCAAGAACAAGAGGCGCAGTAGGAGGGAGCTATAAGTGGCACCAATAGGCAAAGGAAGAGGGCCCCAGTGTGGCCGCTTGGAGCCCAAGGAATTAGGCCAATTTTGATAGCCCAAAGAGAGCTAAGGGGACTGCAATGTGGCTACAAAATAGGGGATTTTATGTTTTAAATTATGTAGACATGATGCTGATAAAGGGGAAGTAGTGGTGTGGTGTAGGCCTCTGTTGGATGAGTGTTCTGTTAAGGATAAGGGATAGAATGATAAGAGTGATCTCTTGGTTGCAGAGTTGGCTGAAAATCAAACACAGGAGAGGGGAAAAATTGGTTTAGTATAGGCAAGGGGGTGTGCCGAATTTTTCATTGTGTTCTCTGAAAATAGCCTCAAGCTTTCTCTCTTTTTAGCAAACCAGAATCATCTTTTCTTCTTCTTTTTTTCTTCTGTCAGAAACTGAAACCCCTACAATTTACCTTCTCTTCTCTTGCAAACACTTTGGCCGAATCTCCCTATCTACTTCCTTACCCATCTTTTCAATTCCTAGTTCTTCCAAAAGCCAAAACGCATTAGCATTTCTCTCGTTCATCTTTTTGGGATTTTTTAACATCCAAAATCCCTAGATCTCATCTCCTGTGATTGCCAAATTCCTTCTGTGGTGTCTGCTTGTGCCAAATCTTGAAGAAAACTAAAGGTAAGTGTCGATTCGCGAGATTTTAATCTTTTTTGACTTTTAGAGATCTTAGCCGAATGGCTATATGGTTAACTATCGAGTGTTTTCTCTCATTTGTGGCATTTTGGGATTTGAATGGGATTCAATCGCTTAGAATTCTAAGCCAGAGTTTAGTAACACTCGGATCGTATTACTTTCAGGATTTTAAGGTAAGGAGATATGTTAATTTAAATGTATAATCTGGGTAAAACACTAACCCTTGGTCGAATATAGGAGAGGCCTTATCTTCGCATTCTTCCGGCTTTTGAGCAAAGTTGTACATGTATGCGATGAGATCCGATTAGCGAGGTATCAACATAGAGGGTAGTCTTACGCATTAATCAGGTGTGTAACATTCTCACACCATTTGGATTGTCTGTTAGTATATGCTTATAAATTTGTTATATCCTGTTAAATGTCAAAATACCGGTATGGCGGTTGAAAACCCGAGGAGGGTAAAGGTGAATCACCAGGTTAGTGATCTCTGTCATTCTTAAGTGAATGGTTCTGTTGATTTGATATGATAAACATGTATGTCGGTTTCTGTGATTGCATGGGGTTGGGTGATTGATGAAAGGGGAAGTGTTCTATTGTAGTGGCTTTTGCCATGATCTGTTGTAGTGGCTTTTTTTTTTTTGCCATGATCTATTGTAGTGGCTTTTTTTTTTTGCCATGATCTATTGTAGTGGCTATTGCTATGATCTGACGATGAGCAGCTAACTGCAGCATGACTGCCATCGATGGTGTGTAGCGGTGTAGGTTGATTGTAGAAATCCCTAATGGTGTGATTAGCAAGTAAGGGTGGTGTGTAGCAGATGGAAACCTAGGATTGGGTTGGGCTTTGCATAATTCCTAATTTATTATATTTTGTCATCTGTTCTGTGGGGCTAAGGCCCAGTCTGATGGTGCACGAGGGTTGCACACTAAGTCTTGTGACTCACCCTATTATTTAACATTTTTTTAGGTAGCACTTAGTGCATCGGACTGGGCTGGAGGGGAGCGCAAGGTGGCCATGCAAGAGTTCGAATTGTTACAGCAAAGATGCCATTTATTTAAATTTTCCTTCAATAAGTTAAATTATTTTGGGTTTTATATTTTATTGTAATAAGGCCATGGGCCATGGGCCCCTAGCCTTATACTTTGGGCTTTCTTTTGGGTTTTTACTATTATTAGACACCTAATTTCGGTGAAAAATATAAACTAAGGCATGTACTAAATTTTGGTTTTTAATTCATAAAGGCATCATATAAAATTTATATCTTTTATAAATTATCAAATCATTAAGTTTTCTGGAATACATGTTTAAACTCGACAAATGTTTTCCAAAAATGCAACATGTTTTACTAAATCTTCTTAGTGACATGCCAGATCCGGTCGTGGTGTTTGGGCTGAGGTTGGGGTGTTATAAATTGGTATCAGAGCTAGGTTCAAAACTCAGCTTTGGGGTTTTGGGCTCAAAACATTTTCTAAAGATGGGTTTTCAGAAACATGTAATACAGGATTGTTCTCTCGACATGGCACCTGCGTCTCCGGCCCAAGTCCACCTGGTAAGTATTCTGAACCATTGTATGTTATATATGTGGGCTTAATGGGCTTTATGGGGCCATAGGTTAGTAAGATAGAAATTATTAGACCCTAAGCCTAGCTTACACCGAACAATAAACTCCATAAAACTTAATCTAATTAAACATGTCCGTGAATAAGTCACTAGATTAGGGTATGGTAACAGACATACGCATTTCTAGGATTGGATCCAGGGAGAGCTTGGTACTTAAGAAGTCCTAGTGACTCACCTCCTCTTCGTTGGAATCCTTCCTGGTGCGTAGTGTTTGTTCACCATAGCCATGAGGACTTGTTGACGGGCCAAAATTTATAATTAGAACTCGAAAGGGACCAGCCACCTTATTTTGCAAAATCACTAAAATACCCCCTAGTTTTGTAAAATTTCTGAAATACTATTGATTTGTAAAAATTTCCCAAAATACCCTAGATTTGTAAAAATTACCAAGATTTGTAAACTTATCGAAATAACCCCGATTTACAAAATTATCGAAATACCCCTCAGATTGCAAAATTTCCAAAATACCCTATTTTGTAAAACCACCAAGATACCCTATTTTGAAAATTATAAAAATACCCCTGTAGGATAAATTACAAAAATGCCCTGGGTAGTGAAAGGACGAAAATGCCCCTAGGTGATGAACATAAGTTTGTGAATTTCCTCTGTATGTTGATTGTGAATGTATGTGATTCTCTAAATTAGGGTAGTAGACTTGAGACTGAACCTTCAGATATAATTTTGAATTCGAAAGAACCACTATCAAACTACTTTTTCATAAAATTATTCGTGGATAATCAGTAGGAAGAGTTAATAATTCATAAAATTTCTAATCAGATAAATGTCAATCGAAAGAATAAGTACAAGGGGTCGAGGACGTCTGCCGCGTGGATCGTGGTAGGGGTAGGATGACCATGTCTGAACCAGTAGGGTCTGGCCACGGGTCATGAAATGAGATATCGGGTCTGCCAACTGTAGAGCAAGAATTTTAGGACCAAACGGGTGGAGATGATGCAGTGTCTTAGGCGATGCTGCGGGTCCTTGAAAGAGTGGTGGAGTAGACATGGGTTCAGGAGCTCGGAAGTCTGTGTCTGAACGATTCCGAGCCAATGGAGCAGAGATGTTTAGGGGAGTTTTGGCATAGCCCCTAACACAGTTGAGTATTGGTTAGAGGCAACTGAGCGCATAATGGATGACCTTGACTTCATTGTGAAGGAGAAGTTGAAGGGGGTCATGTCTCTTCTTCGAGAAGAGGCCTATCAGTGGTGGCTCACGGTGAAGGAGGGTACTCCCGCAGATCGTATTGATTGGGACTTCTTTAAGGAGTCGTACCAGGGAAAGTACATCGGGCCAGCTATGTGGATGCACAGAGAAGGGCATTCTTGAACTTGATGTAGGAAAGTAAGTCTGTGTTAGAATATGAAGCCAAATTTTTGAAGTTGAGCCGTTACGCTCGAGGGATTGTAGCAACTGACTATGAGCGTTGCGTGCGATTCGAGGATGGACTAAGGGATGAATTGAGGGTATTAGTGGCACCGCAGTGAGAAAGGGACTTTGCGGTTCTAGTCAAGAAAGCTAAAATATCTGAGGAGGTGAAGTGGACTGAGAAGCAGAATAAGGATAAGGATCAAAATCAGAATAAGAGGAATTTTGGGCCGTTGGGATCATCTGGGAATTTTCAGAAAATGCCTAGGTCTGATAGGCCAGCTCGTGCTCTGATGGGTCAGAATCGATCATGTCCTTCGTATGGGGAGTGTAGAAGGAGAACCGGTGGATGCTTTAGGTGTGGATCCACAGAGCATTTGATTAAGGACTGTCCACAAGTGGAGTAGGCATAGCCTGCGGGACGAGGTTCTGATCAGGTCAGGAGAAGTGGTCAGCTAGTACCGAGTGGTCGTGGTACGGCCAGAGGGGGAAATGGATTCAATCGGGGTCGTGAAGCACCTGGTAGGGGTGCTAGAAATATAGACGCAAGGCAGTCGGGTCTAGTCTATGCAGCACGTCGATGGGAGGATGGTGACGCACCGGATGTCATAACTAGTACGTTTCTTATTACTAATAGCCCATACCTTACTTTGATTGATATTGGGTCAACCAACTCCTATGTTGCATGTTTGGTATCTGAGACCCTAAGTTTGGACTCTGAAACAACCACTAGGAAGATGATTGTAGTTAGCCCTCTAGGACAATCTAGGGTAGTGGACAAACTATTTAGGGACGTACCTTTAGAGACTCAAGGAGTAGTGTTCCCGACAGACTTAATGGAATTACTGTTTGGAGAGTTTGACCATATTTTGGGAATGGATTGGTTGACTAAACACCATGCTAAGTTGGATTGTGAGACTAAGCACATGGTGTTGAGTACCCTGGAAGGCGGGGAGGTGGTTGTGTTAGGAGGAAGAAGGAATTATTTTTCCAACGAAGTGTCTGCATTAAAAGATATTAAGATGATTCAGAAGGGATGTAACGCGTTTTTAGCCTTTATCGGTGCTTTGGATGTTAAGGAGGTGACTTTCGATGAGGTTCGAATAGTCAAGGATTTCACAGATGTCTTTCCTGAGGAATTGCCAGGATTACCCCCGGATCGCGAAGTGGAGTTTGGAATAGAGCTACTTCAGGGTGCAGCTCTAGTGTCTATTGCTCCGTACAGAATGGCACCGAAGGAGCTGGTAGAACTCAAAGCCTAGCTCCAGGAACTATTGGATCGTGGATTTATCCGACCGAGTGTGTCTCCGTGGGGAGCCCCAGTCCTGTTTGTGAAGAAGAAGGACAGATCCATGCGTATGTGTGTGGAGCACTGTCAATTGAATAAATTGACGGTTGAGAACAAGTACCCACTGCTAAGAATCGACGACCTATTTGATCAGCTCAAAGAAGCTTTAGTCTTTTCTAAGATTGACTTAAGGTTGAGATATCATCAGTTAAGGGTAAAGGAAGGAGACATTCATAAGATGGCATTTCAGACTCGGTACGGTTATTACAAATTTTTGGTGATGCCGTTCGGGTTGACGAATGCACCAGCGGTAGTTATGGATATGATGAACCGAGTATTTCAGCCGTATCTTGATCGATTTGTCATGGTGTTCATCGATGATATCCTGGTTTACTCCAAGTCGAGGAGGAGCATGATGCACATCTTCGTGTGGTGTTGCAAATTTTGAGGGAGAAGCAGTTGTATGCAAAGTTCAGTAAGTGTGAGTTCTAGCTAAAGGAAGTGACTTTCTTAGGGCATATAGTTTCTGCAGAGGGAATTAGGGTGGACACTCGGAAGATAGAAGTCGTATTGGATTGGAAACTGTTGAAGTCTGTGGCGAAAGTTCAAAGTTTCTTGGGATTGACCGAGTACTATAGAAGGTTTGTTGAAGGGTTCTCATTGCTAGTGGCACCTTTAACTAAGTTGTTGAGGAAGGAAGTATCATTTGTATGGACCGATAAACAGCAGGAGAGCTTTGAGAAGCTGAAGAGAATCTTCACGGAAGCGCCAGTGTTAATTCAGCCAGAGGCGGGAAAAGAATTTGTCGTCTACTATGATGTGTCACACGGGTTTAGGATGTGTGTTGATGCAAGATGGAAAAGTTATTGCATATGCGTCTCGACAGTTGAGACCACATGAATTGAACTATCCTACGCACGATTTAGAATTGGCGGCGATAGTGTTTGCTCTGAAGATTTGGAGGCACTACCTATATGGAGAGAAGTCGGTTATTTACACTGACCATAAGAGCCTGAAGTATCTCCTTACCTAGAAGGAGTTGAATCTGAGGCAACGTAGGTGGATTGAACTCTTGAAGGACTATGACTGCTCAATCAAATATCATCCGGGTAAGGCTAACGCGATGGCAGATGCGCTGAGTAGGAAGGCGATAGCAAATTTGAGGGTGATGTTCACTCATCTTAGTCTGTATGCGGATGGAAGTTTGGTAGCTGAGCACCAAGTAAAACCTATGTGGACAAGTCAAATCAAGGAGAAGAACTTCTGGACGATGTTTTGAGTGCTCGACTCTGGCAAATGCGAAGTGGTGAAAGAGAGGACTATAGTTTGAATGGTGATGGAGTCTTATGTTTTTGTAAAAAAGTTTGTATGCCAAAGGATGTGGAGTTAAGGCAGATGATTCTTTAGCGGACGCATAGTAGCCCTTACGCTATGCATCTTGGAGGGGTTAAGATGTACTGGGATTTGCAAGAACAATTCTGGTGGCCAAGTCTAAAGCGAGAGATAACGGAATTCGTGAGTAAGTGTTTGACGTGCCAGTAGGTGAAAGCGAAACACTAGATGCCTTCGGGGTTGTTGCAGTTGGTAAAGATTCCGTAGTGGAAATGGGAGAGAATCACGATGGATTTTGTTAGTGGGTTACCCCTTACGCCCACTAAGAAGGACTCAATTTGGGTGATTGTGGATCGGCTGACAAAGTCTGCTCACTTCATACTGGTTCGTGTTGACTTTTCTCTGCAAAGGTTGGCTAAGCTATATGTGGATGAGGTGGTGAGACTACATGGTGTACCTGTGTCGATTATATCGGATAGAGACCCTAGGTTCACGTCACGATTCTAGAAGGCTCTGCATCAGGCAATAGGAACAAGGCTAGACTTCAGCACCACTTTTCATCCACAGGCTGATGGTCAGTCTGAGAGGGTAATTCAAATCTTGGAGGATATGCTAAGGGGTTGCATCATCGATTTTAGGGGAAGCTGGGAGGAGTATTTTCCTTTGGCAGAATTCGTGTACAATAATAGTTATCAATCTAGTATTTGGATGGTGCCTTATAAAGCGTTATAGAAAGGAGATGTAGTACCCTGACTTGTTGGACAGAGTTGGGTGAGAGTCAGGTGTTGGGCCTAGAACTAGTGTTAGAAAAGGAAGAGAAAGTTAGGTTAATTCAGGCTCGATTGAAGGAAGTGTCTGATCGACAGAAGTTGTATGCGGATCTTAAACGGAAGGGGGTGGAATTTGCAGTAGGAGATCAAGTCTTCTTAAAAGTATCACCGTGGAAGGGTAAGCTAAGTCCCCGATTTATTGGGTCTTATCAGGCACTGGAACGCATGGGCCTAGTGGCTTATCGATTGGAGTTGCCTTCAGAGTTGGAGTAGATACATGACGTGTTCCATGTCTCGATGCTAAGACATTATCGTTACGATCCATCATACGTTGCCAGCCGGTGGAAGAGATTGAAGTAAGGCAGATTTGTCTTTTGAGGAGGAACCAGTGCAAATCTTGGATCGAGACGTAAAAGTGTTGAGAAGGAAGTCCGTCCCTTTGGTCAAGGTTTTGTAGCAAAACCACGGTGCAGAGGAAGCGGCATGGGAACCAGAGTATGTTTTGCGATAGCAGTATCCCCATCTCTTCTGATCAGGTAAATTTTGAGGTCGAAATTTATTTTAAGGGGGGTAGAACTGTAACATCCTGAATTATTGGGCTTGTGCATTGTATGTGATGTATGCTTAAAATGTTAATTTGAGATTTAGAGGTGCAAATTGGGCTCAGGAATGGGTCGAGGTCTTGGCTAAATATTTTGTTTATAGACTATTGGGTTTAAATAAAGTATTGAGAGTGTAATAGGCATAATAGGCTTGTGGCCCAAGAACAAGAGGCACAGTAGGAGGGAGCTATAAGTGGCGCCAATAGGCAAAGGAAGGGGGCCCCAGTGTGGTCACTTGGAGCACAAGGAATTGGGCCAATTTCGGCAGCCCAAGGAGAGCTAGTGGGGATGGAAATATGGCTACAAAATAGGGGATTTTATGTTTTAAATTATGTGGATATGATGTTTATAAAGGGGAAGTAGTGGTGTGGTGTAGGTCTCTATTGGATGAGTGTTTTGTTAAGGATAAGGGATAGAATGATAAGAGTGATCTCTTGGTTGCAGAGTTGGCCAAAAATCAAACACAGGAGAGGGGGGAAAATCGGTTCAGTATAGGCAAGGGGTGTGCTGAATTTTTCATTGTGTTCTCTGAAAATAGCCTCAAGCTTTCTCTCTTTTCGGCAAACTAGAATCATCTTTTCTTCTTTTTTTTTCTTCTATCAGAAATCGAAACCCCTGTAATTTACCTTCTCTTCTCTTGCAAACACTTTGGCCGAATCTCTCTATCTACTTTCGTGCCCATCTTTTCAATTCCTAGTTCTTCCAAAAGCCAAAAATGCATCAGTATTTCTCTCGTTCATCTTTTTCGGGATTTTCTTAACAGCTGAAATCCCTAGATCTCATCTCTTGTGATTGCCAAATTCCTTCCGTGGTGTCTTGTGCCAAATCTTGAAGAAAACTAAAGGTAAGTGTTGATTCGTGAGATTTCAATCTTTTTCAGGCTTTTAGAGATCTTAGCCGAATGGCTATATGGTTAAATAATCGGGTGTTTTCTCTCATTTGCGGCATTCTAGGATTTGAAGGGGATTCAATCGCTTAGAATTCTAAGCCAGAGTTTAGTAGCACTCGGATCGTATTACTTTCGGGATTTCAAGGTAAGGGGATCTGTTAATTTAAACATATAATTCGGGTAAAACACTAACCCTTGGTCGAATATAGGAGAGGCCTTATCTTCACTTTCTTCCGACTTTTGAGTAAAGTTGTAGACAGAAGGCAGTAGATCCGATTAGCGAGGGTATTGACATAGAGGGTAGTCCTACGGATTAATCAGGTGTGTAACATTGTCACACCATTTGGATTGCCTGTTAGTATATGGTTATAAATCTGTTATATCCTATTAAATGCCGAAATACCGGCATGGCGGTTGAAAACCCAAGGAGGGTAAAGGCGAATCACCAGGTTAGTGATATTTGTCATTCTTAAGTGAATGGTTCTGTTGATTTGATATGACAAACATGTATGCCAGTTTCTGTGATTGCACGGGGTTGGGTGATTGATGAAAGGGGAAGTGTTCTGTTGTAGTGGCTTTTGCCATGATCTGTTGTAGTGGCTATTGCCATGATCTGACGATGAGCATCTAACTGTAGCATGACTACCATCGATGGTGTGTAGCGGTGTGGGTTGATTATAGAAATCCCCAATGGTGTGATTGGCAGGTAAGGGTGGTGTGTAGCGGATGGAAACCTAGGATTGGGTTGGGCTTTGCATAATTCACGATGTATTATATTTTGTTATTTGTTACGTGGGGCTAAGGCCCAATCTGATGGTGCATGAGGGTTGCACACTGAGTCTTGTAACTCACCCTATTATTTAACATTTTTTCAGGTAGCACTTAGTACATCAGACCGGGCTGGAGGGGAGCGCAAGGTGGCCATCCAAGAGTTCGAATTATTACAGCAAAGACGCCATTTATTTAAATTTTCCTTCAATAAGTTAAATTATTTTGGGTTTTATATTTTATTGTAATAAGGCCATGGGTCACTAGCCTTATACTTTGGGCTTTCTTTTGGGTTTTTACTATTATTGGACACCTAATTTCGGTGAAAAATACAAACTAAGGCATGTACTAAATTTCAGCTTTTAATTCATAAAGGCATCATATAAAATTTATATCTTTTATTAACTATCAAATCATTAAGTTTTTCGGAATACATGTTTAAACTCGACAAATGTTTTCCAGAAATGCGACATGTTTTACTAAATCTTCTTAGTGGCATGCCAGATCCGGTCGTGATGTTTGGGCCGGGTTTAGGGTGATACATGTTGTATCATTGGTAGAATACACTGATATCTGTAGTTCCGAGAGAACGGGTTACCTAGGAGTTCTTTCAGACTAAATTCTGTAAGAAATACATCAGTTAGAGATTCATCGACAAAAAGCGCAAAGAATTCTTCGAGTTGAAACAGGGTCATATGACCGTAACAGAATATGAGCGAGAATTTGTGAGACTTAGCAGATATGCCTGAGAGTGTGTTTCGATAGAAGCAATTATGTATAAAAGATTCTAAGACAGGCTGAATGAAGACATTAAATTGCTTGTTAGGATTCTAGAAATAAAAGAGTTTGTGTACTTGTTGGTCGAGCATTCAAAGCTAAAGAGCTCGGGAAAGAGAAAAGAAAAGCTGACTTTGAAGCTAGAGATGCACGTAAGAGATCATCGGGTAAGTCATTCCAATAGGCATCAAAGAAATTTCGAGATGACTTTAGCCATTCAAAGGCTACTACGGGTTATTCTAGACGTGATCGAGATAGACCACCTATGAGTTCAAAAGCTACCTCAGTAGCTAGTTTTGGTAACATCCGATCGAACCAACCTGAGTGCAAACACTACGGAAAATGTGGATAGATGGATCACTTCATTCGTGAATGCCCTAAGTTGGTTGAGCAAGACATGAAGCAGAATATGAGGCTGAATAACACGACCTCTCATGGTAGGCCACCCAAAATACGAGTAATGTGAGTGGCAGTCAGAGAAGGAACTAAAGACACAGCTGTTAGATCGGAGGCTTGTGCACCTGCCAGAGCTTATGCTATTCATGCCCGCAAAGAAGCTTCATCTCCAGATGTGATTACTGGTACTTTCACTCTCTATGATACTAGTGTTCTTGCATTGATTGATCCTGGTTCGACTCATTCTTATGTATGTGAGACTTTAATATCTAGTAAGACTTTTCCTATAGAGTCTACTGAGTTTGTGATTAGAGTATCGAACCCCTTAGGCCGGTGTGTTTTGGTTGATAAAGTGTGTAAGAATTGTCCATTGATGATTCAAGATTCATGTTTTCTGGCAGATTTGATGTTGTTGCCATTCAATGAGTTTGATATAATTCTGGTTATGGATTGGTTAACTTTGCATGATGCTATTGTGAACTGTAAACGAAGACTATTGATTTGCGATGTGAGAATGATGAGATTATTCGGATTAAGTCTAATGAACTGAATGGTTTACCAGCAGTGATATCTTCGATATTAGCTCAGAAATATGTAAGAAAGGGTTGTAAAGCTTACTTTGCACTCTAAAGTGACTGAAAAGCATATTGAATCAGTACCAATTGTGTGTGAGTATCCAGATGTGTTTCCCGAGGAATTACTGGGTTTGCCATCGATTCGAAAGGTAGAGTTTGGTTTTGAGTTAGTGCCGGGGATGACTTCGATTTTGATAGCTCCATACAGAATTGCACCGAATGAATTAAAAGATTTGAAGACTTAGTTGCAAGAATTGACTGATAGAGGCTTCACAGGATCAAGTTTTTCTCCTTGGGGTGCACTAGTTTTGTTTGTGAAAAAGAAAGGTGGAACTATGAGAATGTGCATCGACTACCGACAACTCAATAAGGTGACCACGGAATGACGACTTGTTCGATCAGTTGAAAGGGGTTACTGTGTTTTCTAAGATAGATCTGAGATCAGGTTACTATCAGCTACGAGTTAAAGACTCCGATGTGTCAAAAACTACTTTTCGAACGAGGTACGAACACTATGAGTTTCTGGTTATGCCTTTTGGACTTACTAATTCACCTACTATTTTTATAGATTTAATGAATCGGATCTTCAGACAGTATTTGGATCAATTTGTGGTTGTGTTCATAGATGACATATTGATCTATTCCTGTGATGAATCGAGCATGCTGAACATTTGAGATTAGTTCTACAGACTTTGTGTGATAAACAGTTGTATGCAAAGTTCAGTAAATGTGAGTTTTGGTTACGAGAAGTCGGTTTTTGGGACATATTGTATCAGCATCGAGTATTCAGGTTGATCCGAACAAGGTTTCGGCTATACTATATTAGAAGCCTCCTAAAAATGTATCCAAAATCCAAAGTTTTCTGGGATTAGCTGGTTACTATAGATGGTTCATAAAAGGTTTCTCTCTGATTGCAACCCCTATGATGTGACTACTTCAAAAAGATGTTAATTTCGAGTGGTCAGAAAAGTGCCAGAAAAGTTTTGATCAATTGAAAGCTTTGTTTACCGAAGCTCCAGTGTTAGTTCAGCCAGAATCGGGTAAAGAATTTGTTATCTACAGTGGTGCATCTTTGAATGGTTTGGGTTTTGTTTTGTTGCAGGAAGGCAAAGTCATAGCTTATGCCTCGAGACAGTTAAAGTCGCACGAAAAGAATTATCGACGCACAGCCTGAAATTGGCAGCTATTGTGTTTGCGTTGAAAATTTGGAGTCACTATCTATTCGGTGAGAAATGTCACATCTGTTCTTATCACAAAAGCTTCAAATATTTGATGACTCAGAAAGATTTGAATCTACGGAAACGAAGATGGTTAGAGTTTTTAAAAGATTATGAGCTTGTAATTGACTACCATCCGGAAAAAACCAATGTTGTTGCTGATGCTTTGAGTCAAAAATTATTATTGACCCTATGTGCGATGAATACTCAGTTGGCCCTATCCGATAAAGGTTCACTAGTAGCTGAGTTGAAAGCAAAACCGTTATTTATTCAGCAGATTTGTGAGGCTCAGAAAGTTGATAATGAATTGATCGCAAAATAGGCTCAATGTGATTCGAATACCGATTTAGAGTTTCAAGTTGATACTAAAGGTTGTTTGAGGTTCAAAAACTGAATGTGTGTTCCAAGAAATTCAAAGTTGATTCAAATGATTTTGAATGAAGCTCATAGTAGTCGGTTATCTATTCACACGGGTAGTATAAAAATGTATAATGATTTGAAACAGCTTTATTGGTAGGCATCTCTGACTTTGTTTCGAGATGTTTGATCTATCAGGAAGTTAAAGCTGAACATCAGGTTCCATCTGGTTTATTTCAACTAATTATGATACCCCAATGGAAATGGAACAGAGTCACGATGGATTTTGTATCAGATTTACCTTTGTCACTGAGTAAAAAGATGCAATCTAGGTTATTATAGATAGATTGACTAAATCGACTCATTTTGTTCCGGTTCATACAGATTATTCACTTGATAAGCTTGCTAAGTTGTATATTTCTCAGATTATGAGATTGCACGGAGTACCTATTTCTATTGTTACGGATAGAGATCCGAGGTTCACATCGTGATTTTAGAAGAAATTGCAAGATGCACTAGGTACGAAACTACACTTTAGTACTGATTTCCATCCACAAACAGATGGTCAGTTTGAACAAATTATTCAGATTCTCGAGGATATGTTGAGATGTTGCATTCTTGAGTTTGAAGGTACATGGAAACAATACTTGCCATTGATTGAATTTGCGTATAATAATAGCTTTCAATCGAGTATCAAAATGGCACCTTACGAGGATTTGTACTGTTGCAAATGTCGAACACCTTTGTATTGGATTGAGCTCAGTGAGAATAAGATACAAGAGGTCGATTTGATCAAAGAAATTGAACAGAAAATGAAAGTGATTCGAGATAGTCTGAAAGTCACATCAGATCATCAAAATTGTATTCAGACTTGAAACGAAAAGATATTGAGTTTCAAATCGGAGACAAAGTGTTTTTGAAAGTTTCACCGTGGAAGAAAATACTTTGATTCGGTCGTAAAGGCAATTTGAGTCCGAGATTCATTCGACCGTATTAGATTGTTAAACATTTTGGACTGATTGCTTACAAACTGTAGTTGCCACTTGAGTTAGAGAAGATCCATAATGTATTTCATGTTTCGATGCTTCGACGATATCGATCCGACCCATAGAATATAATTTCTCCATCTGAAATTGAGATGATCTAATATGACATACGAGGAAGGACCAATACAAATTTTAGACACAAAGTGAAAGGATTGAGAAATAAAAAAAATTTCTTTAGTAAAAGTTTTATGGCATCGACGCAGGGTTGAAGAAGCTACGTGGGAGCCCAAAGATGCTATGCGATAACATTACCCAGACCTATTCGCCGGTAAGATTTTTGAGGACGAAAATCCCTAAGGGGGAGAGTTGTAACAGTCCAGTTTAGACCCTAGTCAGAATAGTGATTTCGGGACCAAAATTTGAGTCAAAAAATATTTAATATTATTTTTGTGTCTACATCATGTTAATTTATGTGTGTGAAAGTTTTGTGTGAAAATTTTATTGTTTGTGTGTTCGATTTAATTAAAAGGACTAAATCGCATAAAATTCAAAACTAGCATGCTATTTGTAAAGGTATCTATTTTCTATGGCTTTTATTATATGGAGTCCTTATGTTGTAATTGGACCATTGGGTTAATGAATGGACATATATGTACATAGTTAGTGGATTTTAAATGTGATTAATAAGGCTAAATTAGTAATTTATTACAAAAGATTAATTTAATAAAACTAAAGTCAAATACATGCATTCATCTTTGTTAATGATCGAATATGAGAAAAAGAATAAGGTTTTAGAAGCTTTGAAGCATTCGGCCAACATCTAGCTTGATTAAAAGTTCATTTTGATAATTTTTACGTTTTTGATATCGTTGCTATGAAATCTATCAAGCCCATGTCTTAATTTTTGAATTTGATGATGATTTTGTATTTTGCCATTGTTGAAAGCTTGTGGTTTTTGTTGTTTGATGATGGAAAATAAAAGATAGATGATATATTAATATGCTTTGTCTTTGGATTTTTGATAAATTTGAGTAAAATGGACAAGTTTGTGAAAATGATATTTTGAAGGACTAAAATGTGAAATAAATGAAATATTTGGACTTATATGAACTAAAGGAAAATTTGATTAGGCCCATTTATGTGTTTTTGGAAGAATTTTATTAAATACGTGATTAAATAAGTTAAATTTGTATTAATTTAGATCAAGAAAAGAGGAAATCAAAATTGGATCGGGGAAAAACTAAAGTTGTTGAATAATCATCCTGGTTCGTCCGTCTTTGCCGAGATAAGTTCATAAGTAAATAAATATCGTTAAATTCTATTGTATTTATTTTAATAGTTTTGAATTGAATTATTACTTGTGTATATGAATATACCAAAATGAATTAAGCATGGGGACAATATTTATGAGCCTAAAATGATCGAGTTACAACGTCTGAAAGCCCCGTATGAACCTTAGGAATAGTTAGGATACATATGTCATGAAATAGGATTCGATATGTGATTTCGTGTAAGACCACGTCTGGGACGTTGGCATCGACTTGTGTTTACGTGTAAGACCATGTCTGGGACATTAGCATCATATTTGATTTCGTGTAAGACCCAGTCCGGGGCAGTGGCATCAATATGTGATTACATGTAAGACCACGTCTGGGATGTTGGCATTGTACAAGCTTTCCGACTAATCTAAGCATCCTTGTTAATTTTGAATGGTTCAACAGGCAATATCGAGTTAAGATCGAAAGTGAAATCGAGCTAAAGAATCAGGTATGTGCTAAGTTAAATGTTTGGAAAAGTAAGGTAAATATATACTTAAGATGAATAAATTAAATATGCATTATGAAAGTGAGAAATAGATATGCTTATGAATATATGTGTATTCGGCCAAGTTAATATATTTTGATATAGTTCATTGAATGGTATATGAGTTACAAGCATGAAAAATGTGTATTTGATTAAAGATTGCTTGATTCAGCCTAGTTGATGTAATGCTAATGTTCATTTGATTATTATTTGTTTATGACTTACTAAGCTATAAAAGCTTACTTTGTGTGTGCTTTTATTCTTTATTTTATAGATTATCAAAGCAATGTGAAGCTCGGGGATCGTTGAGGATCATCACCACACTATCGAACTATATTTTGGATACCTTTTGAAAATGTACATATTAAAGTATGGCATGTATAGGCTAGAGAATTTTTATTATGTTTTGAGATGTGTAAATATAGTCATGTGATATGGCTTGTTAATGAATGTGTTTATGGGTGAGTTTTGTCCATGCTTATTGATGCATAAGTTGGAATGTTTTGATGTGCTCGTGAATGGGAAATGAAATAGTTTAGATAGGTAAGCTCGTGGTTGATTTTGGAAATTGATATGATGAGAAATGCTATGGATTTAAATGGTTTTAAATGAAGTATTAGTCATATGTTTTGATGTGAAATCTATGCTTTGAATTGGTATGTTTGAGTAAGGTTTGCATATGGAAATGAATGATGTTGTTAAGAGTCAAATTGTACATGTTTTGGTATGTTTTGGATGCCTTTGGGATATGAAATTAGATTTCTTTTATGCTTGTAGGTTTGACCCAAAATTTGGGTGGAAAATTGGCCTTGCAAATGGCCTATATTTGCCCACATAGTTGAGCACACGGGCGTGTGTCTCGACCATATCTCTCATAGTTGCATTTCGAAGCAAGTCAGTAACCTCCCTAATTTTCAAACGGCCTGGCACATGGGCGTGTCTTGTGGCTGTGTGGACAAGTCAGTATGTATGCCCTATTTTGCCATGGCCTAGACACACGGGTGTGTCTAATGCCATGTGAGGCACACAACCTGCCCATACAAGCGTGTGACCTCTGTAACTTTGAAAAAAAAAATGTTTAATTTTTGGAAAATTTTGAATGTGCTCTGTTTAGTCCTGACCCCTTCCCAATGCATGTTTAAGGTCTCATAGACCACTAAAGGGACTCTATGTGTATATTCTGTTATGAAATGTTTGTGATTATTTGATGTTATGAAACATTTGTGTTATGATTTGAAATGTCCGGTAACGCCTCTTAACCTTAGTCCGGCGACGGATACGGTTTAGGTGTGTTACAATTTGAGTACCTATTTATAGAAACAAACTTGCACAAGAAGTTTATTTCATGAGAAATATTTAGTTTCTCCCATGTAAGGTTGACATATGTCATAACAGAGTAACTATAACCTTTAGAAATTTACGTGGTGATCGTTGAAATTTAAATTTGCCAACTCTTAGATTACACTTGGCCTAGTCAGTCAGTTGTCAATGTATACATATATACTGTAATTCTATGATATTAGAAAACTTCGAGGACAAAATTTTTTTAAAAGGAGGAGAGTTGTAACACACAGTTTTGGCGGGTTCTATGTTCTGGCGTATAGATTGAGAGTAATCTGTGAGACACGGTTCTACTTGTCTAATTGTTGCTTTGGCGTATAGATCGAGCGCATAGCAGATGTTAGAATATTAAGTAAAGATTTACCACATAATGTGTTGAGTTGTAAAGAAGGAGACATTGGTAAGAGAATTGAAGATGTGTTGGTAAACTAGGTTATTGTCGAATGTAGTATACGCCATGTTCATTAGGTTACTATGCTAGTTGCATTGTAAATGATTTGGTTATGAACTAATGGAACATATGAACGAGGTATATAAAAATATTGGATTTTCTTTTATGTTTTCTCTATAGTTGTAAACCATTATTAGGGTAATGTTGAAAGAAGGCAACATGAGTCAAGTTCCAATAAGGACTTGGGTTGTACAAATAGATATTCAGGAAAGAGAAATATGGGTTTTTCTTCTTCCTTCTTCAAGAGGTATTACTATCTAATCTTAAGGAACCTAAAATATTCCTTCCTCCTTTGAGATGGAATTGTAGGTCTGGGTCTTTATTAGTGATTTCCCCACGTCAAGGTAAGATTTATGATTCTACATGTTATGTTAAGAAAGGTTAAGTCAATAAGAGTGCATAAATAGTAAAATGAAGAAATAAGGCTTTGTATAAGGGCTATCTAGGTTTGAGATGATGGTAAAAGCCATACGAATGAGTTTAATGGTGTTCCTATGTTGTATAAGCAATGGTTGTTGCATTTTCTCATTGGATGTTGAATTTGGAGTTAAAGCTTCTATCTGTGGTTATTAGGTGAGTCCCTATACTAACTCTTGCATGAGTACTGTTCATACCAAAATAAATATAGGAAGTTTATCAAGAAAGGTATAGTATGGTATACATGTGACTATCCGTGCCTAGAAGTTAGGCGAATCTGAACGTCACATTAAAGGCACAATTCAAAAGCGGTTTTGCTAATTAAAATTTAAGGCCCAAAAGCCCAAAATCTAATAGACTTATTAATTAAAGAAAAAAACCCATTTTATTATTTTAAGCATTTAGTAAACCAAGTTTGAACATAAGAGCTTACTTTGGTTTAATAATTAAATAAACATTTAATCTCAAACCCCAAATTAAATTCGAAGTCAAAATAGAGTACAAGGTCTTATTATGTCCATTGAAAATTAAGTAAATAAAAACATGTACTTTGAAATAAATAAATGAAAATTCAAGCCTCTTATAATGTGGCCATCTCTGAGTCCTCTCCCATGTCGAGTCGTCTATTCGGGATTACCTGAAACATTAAATTAAAGGGGTGTGAGTTTCGAAACTCAGTGTGCACAACCCTTGGCAATCAAATCACTTACAAATATCCACATTGAGCCTAAGCCCTATCAAAATCGGTGGTCTTGGGCTTTAGCCCATAATGACCTCATATCACATCGTATCATTTATAAACAAATAATGCAAACCCACCACAAAAATACATCCGCTATACACACCATTTCCATTCCAACCTTATGACTCCTGTGGGGAATTCTAGCTCAACCCACCCCTCCGCTACACACCAAGGGTAGCCCGATTACGATACTACCGAACGTTGCAGCAAAGCTGCTAATCAAATATTGGGCTTAAAGCCTCCTTTGGATCCATACCATACGGCCATGCGAACCTGGATCCATACCATACGGCCATGCGATCCTCAAATCTTCTTCCGTACCATAATTCCCACCCATATGCATCCTAAGCATAGTATCATATGAATGCATCAAACACACAAGTAACATCCATAAACTTATATTCGTCACATAGGGTATTTTCATCATTTCACTATCCAGAGGTATTTTTGATAATTTTCCAAAATAGGGGTATCTTGATAATTTTGTAAAACAGGGGTATTTTGGTATTTTCGTAAAGTAGGGGTATTTTGGTAAATTCACAAATTAGGAGTATTTCAGTAATTTTGTAAATCGAGGGTATTTCGGTAATTTTGCAAATCGGGGGTATTTTGGTAATTTCACAAATTAGAGGTATTTTGGTAACTTCACAAATATGGGGTATTTTGGTAATTTACAAATTAAGGGTATTTCGGTAATTTCACAAATAGGGGGTATTTTGGTAATTTTACAAATCAGGGGTATTTCGGTAATTTTACAAACCGGGGGTATTTCGATAATTTTACAAACCGAGGGTACTTTGGTAATATCACAAATCGAAGATATTTTGGTAATTTTGCAAAATAGGGGTATTTTGGTACTTTACCAATATAAGGGTATTTTAATAATTTAACAAATATAAGGGTATTTGGTCCCTCTCGGATTTTAGTTATGAACTTTGGCCCATCAACAAGTCCTCACGACTAAAGTGAACAGACACTACGCACCAGGTAGGATTCCAGAAAAGAGGAGGTGGGCCACTAGGGCCGCTTAAATACCAAGCTCTCCCTAGATCCAATCCTAGACATGTGTATGCCCGTTACCACACCCTAACCCAGCGACTTGTTCACAGACATGTTTAATTAGAAAAATTAAGTATTATGGAATTTAAGAGTTGTTCAAACTAGATCTAAGGTCCATAAATCCTAACATACATGTCTACGTCCCCATAAGCCCATCAAGCCCAAATCACTCCCTTACGGCCCATTAGGCCAAAATCTCATCATATGGCCTATTAGGCCTAAAACAAATCCAAATCGTGTACTATGAGTGACTAACTTAATTCGTATAACAAACCAAACCATTTCATCAAACTTAGCCTCAAGGCCCATTGGGCCCATTTAGCCACTTTCTGCTTTTCAGCTTTTCGGCATTGCCAATATCATGTGTGTAGTGTTTGTACACACCTGGTAACCACGCGCGCTGAAAAACCCTTAATCATGAACCTACAATCGACATTACTAGCGATTAACCAAAGCTTTAACACATACTTATCAAAAATCGAAACCTCACCGTACCCTTACCGTGTGCCTTACATTCTAGTAGCCCTTCCTTTGCTACTATTGGCGATTATCCTTTAGATCTGCACCCAAACACCTATATCATCAAAACCAAGTGACCCATATTGATCATAAGTCACCCTATGAGCCACAATAGATTCGGTCACTTATTAAAACTCTAAGCGAATCGAGAATACTTCTCGCTTTATCACAATCCTTTCCTCTGCGCTTGCGATCATTGAGCCTCACCCTTGTTAGTACATGGTAACAAAGAAAGAGTGATCGATAGCCCTTCGCCTTTTAACAAAACTTTTAAAATTCAACTAAGCTCTTACCGAAATCTTCCTTTGATCCTACAACTTAAGTCTGGATTTTGAGACTAGCAAGGTGACAGAGGCAATTCGACAACACTAAGGGGAAAAGAAATAAAAGTGATTTGGCTAGAACCGAGTGGTGAACCAAAAAGGGAATTTGAAAAGGGAGGATATGAAGGATTTGGCTTTGACACACTTAAAAAACGTCTGCCTCTCACAAATGATGAAATTTGGCTAGCAGGGAAGCAAAAATTCATCATTAACATAGGAACTTAATTCGGCACTCATATATATAGCCCCTAGCCGAACTTCCCTTCCCTTAGAGTCTAATTCGACACCACTATATCTACCTCCCAATCCCTATCTTTTCTCCCTTATTTGCACCTTAAATTTCTCTCCTGAACAATCTCTTTTAGAGTCCCCTCCAATGCCAACTCCTTCTGTCCAGACACAAAAATAAAACTCCTTAATTTTCCCTTCCTAGGCCTCGAACCTTGGACCTCCTTAACTGCTTAACATGCCACCTCATAGCCCCTATATGATGTCACTTTCCACTGGACTACAAGCCCATTTGTGTCCTCTCTTCTCTTAATCTGCTTATGAGGCCTCATGCTTGAGACTAGGGTCCACTAAGTAAGAAAAATAAATTTTCCCTATGGCCTCCCCTAACTCTAAGGCTTCAAATAATCCCGATAATACCTTAATATTATTATTCTAAGTGCTACACATACATATTAACTCCCATGCACAGAAATTAAAAGTTTCAGGATTTTTGGGGTGTTACAACCCAATAGGCCTAAATCTACTAGGCCCAAATTTGGAATGTTACAATGGGTGATTATTAAAGGATATCTATGATCATATAAATGCGTTGAGGATAGTAGGTAAATCTGATACAAAATATGATAAGTACAAGTATGTGATGAAATATGTATATGAATGTATGTTTGATGGTAAATGCTGACCCAAAACCATCTTACATGCTGACCTAATCAGATTGCTTGACTGATTAATTAGCTTGCAAAATTCCCCTTGAAGACTTTTTTTAAATTGCAAACAAACCCCTCCACTATTTGTGCCTTTCTAGATTTGCCCCTACCTTAATATAGCAAGTTTGAAAACTTCAAACTTGCCACATATGTGGCTGGCCATGGGAAGGGCTCTTTGGCTGCTGATTTTGGCTATTTTTAGCAGCCCTCTCAACCTATAAAACCCCCCATTGGCTGCTCATTTGAAACACACCTCAACTTTCTCATTTCTTCTCTTCTCTCTCAATTTTCTCTCTTCATTTCCCATCCATTTTTCTTTATTCTCTTGCCGATTTCACCTCTTGAAAAAGAGTCATTCATCCACCATTTGGAGAAGCATTAAAGTGTTCATAGCAACTTCGGTTCGACAAGAATAAGCGGAGAAAGAAGAGTGGAGCAAATTAGTCAAGCCACGAGGAAACACCAGAATTGATTCTTGTTCTCTATCCTTTTAATTTTTGTTGTTGTTATGATGAACATGTCTATGAATATTTCTGATGTTGAAATGTTTAATTTAATTGATATGGATTAAATTTAATTCGTGTTAGGTTGATTACATTTTGTCTACTTAATTTATTAAAATTGTGTTTGTGTTGTTATATGCCTCGGTAAGATGTTTGATTAAGTAAAACCATGACTAAGTTTTTCTTTCTTTACAATTGTAAGGTAACTAATGGATTAATTCTTTAAATGGATTGAAATTGTAATTAATTGACACGATACTTAATCAGTGCGTGTTTAATCATCTAAAGTAGCTGAGGGTTAAATTAGCAACGGTATCTAACAATACATTTGCCTTCCGTAACTTGCAAGATTATTGTCATTAAACTGTTTCAAGGTAGAAATACATTATTACCTCATGTAATCTTTTATGTTCTTATGAGATTGAATTAATTGTTTGAATTGGCATAGAGATATGTACAAGAGATTTTTTTTTAATTTCATAAGTATGTATGTGCATTAACACATTTGCCTATTAAAATTTGTTTAATCGGTTGAATTGACATAGAGATATAGTCAAGAGATGAATGGATTTTGGTAGGTGAGTATGTTCATAAGTTAGCATATTACCGACGTGAATTTATTCGTAACAACAATAACATGATTTTAGTAATTCTAAGTTAAGAAATGTAATTAATCTAGCACAATTATGTCATCTTGATTAAAATCATCTTTTGAAATAGTGCAATGGAACTTTTATTTTATTTTTATTTATTTTTCTTAGTTAAAACCCTAGTTTTTTATCACCTCTTCAAATCAAAACATTTTTCTTCACCAAAGTATTTTTAAATTAATTTCATAAATAATTCTTTTCACAGTCCCTATGGGTACAATAACTCGACATTTACTTGTCATTTTATTACTTGTTGTGATTGTGTACACTTGCACATTTTTGTCGTTCCATGCACCAATCACACTGCTAAATTTACTTTAAACCTTGGCATCACTCCCAGTATACCTGTAAGCCCCCAAACTCAACCTAGACGTTATGGCCAAATTTTGAAAACCACATTAAATCCATTGAAAAACTTTTACTTGTTAAAAACAACTATGTTAAAGTTGTTTTTGTGAAAACTTAAAATTTAAATACAAAATAATTTAGTTTTTGAAAAACATTTATTAAAACATAAATATTTGAAAAGTTCATTATTATATCGAGTTGTCGTCTTATATCATTAAAATAAAGAATTTGCAACATCTATTTTATTATTTCTTAAAAATTATTTTAGTAAAATATTTCAGAGCGAATTTGGAAATACTTAGAAAACAACTAAAATTTATAAGTTTACTAAAAATTAGATAGAATCATTAAAATATTTGATAACATCAATTTAAAACACTTATAAGTTCATCTATCATGCATGCATGGAAATTTATAAAATATAAGTAAAAATAACCCATAAATAGTCCAATGTCCAATGTCCAAAATAATAACCCAAAAATTTTATTAACCATTTTAAAAAAATATTTCATTCGAGAGACCACTCCATATGCTAAATCCAAGTCCTGCGCTCGTGAATCATCTGAAAAGTTTATGAAAAGTAAAGAGTGAGCTAAAAACCTCAATGTGAATTTTATAACAAATTAAATATCAATAAATACATTCATAATATACAAAATTACAACTCTTACGCACATGGTTATGGCAATCCAATTTTGATAAAACCATAATGCAATTTCTTTTAAAACATCCTACCCATCACCGCTACACACCCAAAGGAGTTCCCCAAAACTCATCTATCCAAAACACACCAACATATATGTAGATGAAGCCACCAAATTCGTAGACAAGCTACCAGTACATATAGTTGTGGACAAAGCCACCAAATTTGCAGACAAGCTACCAAAACATGTAGGTTGTGGATAAATCACCAAATTTGAAGATTATTACGCTAATCGTAATATCCCCGATTTTGGGGTGCATGCATTTGGTATGTTGCATGGCTAAATTAGTAGGTTAAGGCCTTGAGGGTGTATTGGGCTCAAGTTTGGGCTTAAACACAGGTTAAATTGACTATAGATAGTGTTAGTTTATGAATTAAGTTAAGTAAGTATCTTTAGTAGCAAGTTGGGCTTGTGGCCCAACATTTAGAGGTGCTATAAGAGGGCATGTAGGTGGCGTCACAAAGGGGAGTTTGGACCTAGTATGGCCGGTTGGGGCCCAAATTAATGGGTCAAAATTCGGCACTCCTACGGGAAGGGGGAGGACGGCATGTGCTACAATTTAGGAGCTTGAATTCTTTTATTTTTGGATAATTAATAGATGATAATAGGGAAGGGAAGAGTTGGTTTTAAGGTGGTCTCTTTTAAAGGTAAGATAATGATTAAGTTATCAGGTGAGATAAGGGCTATCAGAAGAGAGAGAGTTGGTCAAAACTCCAACTCCGTGTGTGTGTGTATTGCCAAAATTTAGTAGCCAAAGTGTCCATCTTTTCTTTCATTTTTCCTCCTTTCTTTCTCATCTTTTCTCTCAAGCCGAAATTTTTTTCTTCCTTTTCTCTCTGCTTCTTGACAAAACCAAAATTCCCTAGCCTTATTCTCCTTTCCAAAATTCCTCTAAAGCTGAATACCCTGGTTCCCATCTTCTTCTCCCATAGCCGAACCTCTCCTGGGTAGTCTCTTTTTCCCGGAGGTGCACCATAGTCGAATACACCTCTTTAGTTTGGTAAGTTTTCAAGATTTTCTTCTCTGCGATTTCTCTTTACTTCAATTAGTATCTAACCCAAATCATATTTTTCCTAAGGCTCTATCAGTTTCACTCTCTGCTATTGGTAGCTAAATCCTATCTTATTGTGCCCTGTATTGCCGATTTGTGGAAAATTTGAAGGTAGGTTGGTGGTAGGTTCGACCAAATGGCCACTTTCGTGTTCTTTCCTCTTTGGCCGAATGTTGTATGGTACTCGATTGGTTGTGATCAGCGATTTGGTTTAATCTTTTGGGCTTGGCCAAATGTAGGTAGGAAGGCGACAATTTCTTAAGGGCTTTTCGGGATTCGACAGATTAGGTAAGGGTTCATTTTAAGTATACGATTAATTTAATTAATTGGATCTCATCATTTTATTGGTTTAGTGACCCAGGAGTTATTATGGACACTAATAATAGTCAAGCGATAGGAGGGGTTGGATCTGTAAACCCAACGCTAAAGTACAAGAAATGATTAGTATCGGGAGTGCGAGATTGGCCATCCGGGTGCAGGCCGACATTGGAAGAAAATCGTAGGCCAATAGTCGTATTCTCGAGTGACAGTAGCGTAGAAGTAGTAAAAATGCTAGTACGAGAACCAGATGTGTAACTCTTACACACTTTCTTTACTTAATATGTTAATTGCTATGTGTTGATAAAATTCAAGTGACGGTTGTGGTTACCAAGATACCCTTGTGGGTAACAAAGAAGATCTTAGGGTAAGTGGTTATGTTTCTTGTGTTGATTGTGATCTATGAGAGCATGATATTCTGTATACATAATTATGTATGTTAAGCATGATCATACTGATATTGTTCGCTTGAATATATGTTATGGGCAATGAGAGGAGGGGGAGTATGATTTATCAGACTGTCACCAATGATTTGGTATCACACAGTGGGTTGGCCCCACATATTATAATATTGTGACTATGTCTCAATGGTTTGGCACCACCAGTGGTTTGGTACCACATATGTTTATTTGTGACTTCGGTCACTAGTGGTTTGGCACCACCAGTGGTTTGGTACCACAAGGGGTAGATTTGGGAGATGTGGATGGATATCTAGGTTGATGGGTTGCATGACATACATATTTGTATATGAAATTGTGTAAGAGCATAACATCTTTTGGGATGGGGGTTTACACACTGAGTCTAGGTGACTCACCCCTTCCTTTATATTTTGCAGATAAACCTTAGATCGTGGATTTGGAGCCGGAGTGGACTCGAGGTGGCCATGCTCAGCATTCGTTTTATTATAAAGTTTTCATTTGGACATAGTTGTTTATTTGCTTTGGCTTTTCAGCGTTGTAATAAGGCCGCTTAACTTTTATTTTTGGGACACTTTATTTGGTTGTTTCTATAACTTTCGTTAAGCATACCTGGTAAATGAACTGGTTGTTTTCAAAACCTCGATGAGTACTTATTTTCTGAAATGTTCACTGATTAAGTAATAAATGCGGAGTAACAATAAGACAACTAAGTTTTTTTTTAAAAAGTTTTAACACGTTTTAAACGTCACAATATCCAACTTTATTTTCTCTAAAATTATCCAAAAGTTTTCTCTTTAACCAAGTCGACAAATCAGTTTTCAAAATGTTTTCTTTCCCGTGGCACACCAGATTTGGTCATTGTGTTTTGACCAGGATTGGGGTGTTACATTTTAGTATCAGAGCCCGATTTAAAAGCTCGGATGTGGGTATAAGGCCCAAAATTTGTTTTAAGAGTCTGTAAAATGATTTTTAGATGATGAATATCTCGAAAAGCATGGCACCTGAGTCTCCGGCACCGATCCACCTAGGTAAGTACCTTAACCTCTGATTTAATGCTTATATATGGGCTTTGTGGGTTTTAGACATAGCTGAGCATGATAGAACTGATGGACCATAGGGCTAGTTTGCACAACTTCTTAATTACATAAGACTTAAGTCTAATCAAACAAACCTATGAGTAAGTCACCAAGTTAGGGTGTGCAATGACCATACGCATGTCTAGGATTGGGTTGAGGAGAGCTTGGTATTTAAGTAGTCCTAGTGACTCACCTCCTCTTATTTCGAACCCTACACAGTGCGTAGTAACTGCTCACTCTAACCATGAGGACTTGTTCACAAAGCTAAACCTTATAGTTAAAACCGAAAGGGATCAACCACCCTGTTTTGAAAAAAAAAAACCCCTAGTTTTGAAATTACCAAATTACCCCTTGATTCATAAGAAACTACCTCGAATTTGAAAAATGACCAAAGTACCCTGGTTTGTAAAACTTCCAAATTGCCCTTGACTTATAAAATTATCAAAATACCCTTGAGTTGTAAAAAAAATTACCAAAATACCCCTGCTTCATGAAAATTACCAAAATACCCTTATTTTGAAAAATCACCTGAAACTTTCTTTTGGACAATTACAAAAATACCCCTGTAGGTTAAAATTACGAAAATACCCCCAGGTAGTGAAATGACCAAAATACCCCTACATGTTGAATGTGGTCTGTGGATGTTGTTTGTGTGATGAATGTACTTAGAATTAGGAGATAAGCTTGGAACTGAAACTTTAGATAGATTCGAATGTGAAAGAATCACTTTTAAAACTATCTTTCATAAAACTGTTCGTGGATAAACAGTGAACAAAATTAATAATTCATAAAATTCTTAACCAGCTAAACGCGAACGAGAAGCATGAGTACAAGAGGTCATGGACGTCCGCCGCGTGGCCGTGGTAGGGTAAGATGGCCTTGTCGAGCAAGCAGGTCAGCCATGGGTCGAGGAATGTGATTGCCGGATCTGCCGGTGGTGAAATTTGAGTTTAGGACCAAAGCGGTGGTAATGATCACGATATCAGGCGATCTGCGGGTTTTGGAAAGAGTTCTTGGGCAAATTTGGTTCAAGAGCCCGAAAATTGGTGGCTGAGCGACTCTGAGCTAATGGAGTAGAGGTGTTTAGGGGGTGTCCACTGTAGCTCCCAATACTACTGAGCACTGGTTACAGGCAACAAAGCGTATAATGGATGACTTAGACTTCTCAGTTGAGGAGAAGTTGAAAGGGATAGTGTCTCTTCTCCGGGATGAGTCGTATTAGTGGTGGCTCACGGCCAGGGATGGTGCAGTGGCTGATGACATTACCTAAGATTATTTTAGGGCAGCCTATCAGAGGAAGTATGTGGGAGCTAGTTATCTGACGCGTAATGTAGGCGTTCCTAAATTTGGTTCGAGGGAATAAGTTTGCCTTCTGAAGCAAAATTTTGAGGTTAAGTAGGTATGCTCAGGGAATGGTGGCTACAGAACATGAGCGATGTGTCAGGTTTGAGGACGGGCTAAGAGATGAGCTGCAGGTGTTGATTGCACCTCAGCGAGAAAGGGAATTTTTCGTTCTCGTGGAAAAGGCCAAAATAGCTAAGAGGTGAAGCAAACCGAGAGATAGAATCAGGACTGAGGTAGGGATAAAAGGAGTTTTGGGCCGTCGGAGTCTACTGGAAGTTCACAAAAGATGGCTAGATTTGGTGGACCGGATCGGCAGAAAGCCTCTTCTTGCTTTCGATTGGCCACCTCGATGCTTTCGGTGTGGGAAGTCTCATTCGGGAGAGTGTTGGGCTGGTAATAGAGGGTGTTTTGAGTGTGGGTCAATGGAGCACTAGGTAAGGGACTATCCGCGGAAGTTAGTTAGGACTCAAGCTAAGGGTCAAGGACGTGGTCAATTCAGGAAAGATGGCAGCAACCATAGAGGGGTCGAGGTGCAGATAGTGGTGGAAATGGTATGAGACGGGTAGTGGAGCATCTGGTGAGTCTTTGGGGTGCTAATGCAAGACAGCCTGGGTTGGTCTATGTAGCGAAGTGTCGAGAGGAGGGCGATGCACCGGACGTTATAACTGGTACGTTTATAATTTCTAGGTTGCCTTACATTACTTTAATTGATGTTGGTTCGACACACTCATATGTTGCTAGTAGTATAGTGGAAACCTTGAACTTAGCCTATGAGATTTCTGCTAGGAAGATGACGGTAGTTAGTCCTCTAGGACACTCTGTGGTAGTAGACAAACTGTATAAGGATGTACCCCTAGAACTTCAAGGGGTAGTGTTTCAAGCGGATTTGATGGAACTACCCTTCGGGGAGTTTGATTTAATCTTGGGAATGGATTGGTTAGTTAAGTACTAGGCAGAACTGGACTGTGCAGCTAAGCGCATGGTGCTAAAATCGGTCGAGGGTGAAGAGGTGGCGATGATAGGTGAGAGAAGGAATTACCTATCAAATGTGGTGTCTGCGCTGAAGGCGAAAAGATGGTAAAGAAAGGATATGAGGCGTTTGTGGCCTATGGCTGTGCTTTGGAGGTTAAGGAATCGGCGATAGAAAGTGTCCAAATGGAGAAAGAGTTTATTGATGTTTTTTCGGAAGAGCTTTCGGGTTTGCCCCGGATCGCGAAGTGGAGTTCGGTATAGATCTTCTACTGGGAATAGCGCTAGTTTCTATTGCTTCATATAGGATGGCGCCAAAGGAATTGGTGGAGTTGAAAGCGTAGATTCAGGAGTTGTTGGATCGGGGTTTCATCCGACCAAGTGTATCACCGTGGGGAGCACCTGTGCTTTTTGTTAAGAAAAAGGATGGGTCGATGCAAATGTGCATAGACTACCATCAATTGAATAAATTGACGATTAAGAACAAGTATCCATTGCCTAGGATACACGACTTGTTTGACCAGCTTAAGGGAGCATCGGTCTTTTCCAAGATAGATTTGAGGTCAGGGTATCACCAACTTAAAGTAAAGGAGGCGGATATCCTTAAGATGACATTTCGTTCTCTATATGGGCACTATGAATTCTTGGTAATGTCGTTCGGGTTGACAAACATACCAGCAGCATTATGGATATGATGAATCAGGTGTTCCAATTGTACTTGGATCGGTTCGTCGTAGTATTTATCGATGATATTCTGGTGTACACAAAGTCGAGGAGGAGCATGACGCGCATTTGTGGGTGGTGTTACAGATTCTAATGGAAAAGCGATTATACGCAAAGTTTAGTAAGTGCGAGTTTTGGTTGAAGGAGGTTACCTTTTTGGGTCATGTGGTGTCAGCTGAGGGGATTAGTGGACCCTCGGAAGATTGAGGCTATGCTGGACTGGAAGCCACCGAAGTCTATGGCGGAGATTTAGAGTTTTCTAGGGTTAGCGGGATATTACAGAAGGTTTGTAGAAGGGTTTTCTCTGATTGCAGCGCCATTAACCAAGTTGCTGAGGAAAGGGGTTCCGTTTGTATGGTCAGACAAGCAACAAGAGAGTTTTGAAAAGTTGAAAAGGATTTTGACGGAAGCTCCAGTGTTGATTCAACCTGAAGTCGGGAAGGAGTTTACAATTTATTGTGATGCGTCGCACGCAGGATTGGGATGTGTACTGATGCAAGAGGGGAAAGTAGTAGCGTATGCTTCTCGACAGTTGAGACCTCACGAAGTGAACTACCCGACGCATGATCTGGAATTGGCTGAAGTGGTTTTCACCCTAAAAATTTGGAGACATTATTTGTATGGAGAGAAGTCTATAGTGCACGCCGATCACAAAAGTTTGAAGTACCTTCTTACATAGAAAGAGCTAAATTTAAGGTAGAGGAGGTGGATCGAGTTGTTAAAGGACTATGACTACTCGATAAAGTACCATCCGGAAAGGCTAATGTAGTAGCGAACGCCTTGAGCCGTAAGGTGGTGGCAGATTTAATAGCCATGTTTGCCTACCTTAGTCTGTATGATGACGAAAGCCTGTTAGCTGAGTTACAGGTGAAGCTAACGTGGGTAGATCAGGTTAAGAAAAAACAACTGGTGGATGAAGTTTTGAGCGCACGGTGCTTGCAAGTGCGGAGTGGTGATTTTGAGGGGTATAGCTTGAGCAGCGATGGAGTGTTGTATTTTTAGGGAACAGTGTGTATGCCTAGAGACGAGGAGTTAAGGCAGAAGATTTTGCAGGAGGCACATAGCAGTCCATATGCTATGCATCCTGGAGGTAGTAAGATGTATCGGGATTTGCAAGAGCAGTTTTGGTGGCTGGGCCTTAAGCGTGAGGTAATGGAATTTGTGGGTAAGTGCCTGACATGTCAGTAAGTCAAGGCTGAACATCAATTGTCGTCAATTTTGTTGCAACCGATTAAGATTCCACAATGGAAGTGGGAAAGGATTACAATGGATTTTGTGAGTGGGCTACCCCTTACGCCTACCAGAAAGGATTCGGTTTGGGTGATTGTGGACCGTCTAACGAAGTCTGCTCACTTCATACCTGTACGTATGGATTTTTCTCTTCAGAAGTTAGCGAGACTATACATAGCAGAGATTCTAAGGTTGCACGGGGTGCCAGTGTCGATTATTTTAGACAGAGACCCTAGGTTTACGTCAAGGTTCTTGAAGGCTTTGCATCAGGCATTGGGTACAAGGTTGGATTTCAGTACGGCATTCCATCCCCAGTCAAATGGACAGTCGGAGAGGGTGATTCAAGTTTTGGAAGATATGATAAGGGGTTGTGTCTTGGATTTTGAAGGCAGTTGGAAAGAATTCTTACCGTTGGCGGAGTTCGCGTACAACAATAGTTACCAGGCAAGTATTCAAATGGCATCATACGAAGCATTATATGGTTGGAAGTGTCGTACCCCTACGTGTTGGACAGAATTGGTGGAGCGCGAGATGTTGGGTCCAGAGTTGGTTGCTAAAACAGAAGATAAGGTGAAGGTGATTTGAGCTCATTTGAAAGAAGCTTTGGATAGGCAGAAGTCTTATGCCGATCTTAAACGGAAGGATATAGAGTTTGCAGAAGGTGACAGGGTTTTCTTAAAGGTGTGGCCGTGGAAGAATGTTTTGAGATTTGGTAAGAAAGGCAAATTAAGCCCTAGATTTATCAAGCCTTATCGGGTGTTGAAGCGAGTGGGACCAGTGGCTTATCAGCTCGAGTTGCCACCAGAGTTGAGTCAAATCCATGACGTGTTTCATGTGTCCATGCTTAGACGCTATCGCTCAGATCCGTCACATGTTGTACCAGTGGAGGAGATTGAGCTAAATCCAGGCTTATCTTTCGAGGAAGAACCAGTGCAGATCCTAGATCAGGATGTTAAGGTTTTGCGTAGGAAATCAGTCCCTTTGTTGAAGGTATTATGACGGAAC
The DNA here is from genome assembly GCA_025506655.1 of Gossypium rotundifolium. Classification (NCBI taxonomy): domain Eukaryota; kingdom Viridiplantae; phylum Streptophyta; class Magnoliopsida; order Malvales; family Malvaceae; genus Gossypium; species Gossypium rotundifolium. The sequence goes on along the minus strand of CP106729.1, from coordinate 131,737,915 downwards.
CATGGGTCAGAGGAAGCGACATGGGAACCGGAGGATATCATGTGTCAGCAATACCCTCAACTCTTTTGACCAGGTAAATCTTGAGGTCGAAATTTATTTTATTGGGGGTAGAACTGTAATATCCTGATTTTGGGGGTCTGTGCATTTGGTATGTTGCATGGCTAAATTAGTAGGTTAAGGCCTTGAGGTGTGTATTGGGCTCTGGTTTGGGCTTAAACCTGGGTTAAATTGATTATAAATAGTGTTAGTTTATGAATTAAGTTAAGTAAGTATGTTTAGTAGCAAGTTGGGCTTGTGGCCCAACATTTGGAGGTGCTATAAGTGGGCATGTAGGTGGCGTCACAAGGGGGAGGAGTTTGGGCCTAGTGTGGCCGCTTGGGGTCCAAATTCATGGGTCAAAATTCGGCACTCCTAGGGGAAGGGGGAGGACGGCATGTGCTACAATTTAGGAGCTTGAATTTTTTATTTTTGGATAATTAAAAGATGATAATAGGGAAGGGAAGAGTTGGTTTTAAGGTGGTCTCTTTTAAAGGTAAGATAATGATTAAGTTATCAAGTGAGATAAGGGTTATCAGGAGAGAGAGAGTTGGCCGAAACTCCAACTCTGTGTGTGTGTGTGTATTGCCGAAATTTAGTAGCCAAAGTGTCCATCTTTTTTTTCATTTTTCCTATTTTCTTTCTCATCTTTTCTCTCAAGCTGAAATTATTTTCTTCCTTTTCTCTCTGCTTCTTGACGAAACTGAAATTCCCTAGCCTTATTCTCCTTTCCAAAATTCTTCTAAAGCCGAATACCCTGGTTCCCATCTTCTTCTCCCATATCCGAACCTCTCCTAGGTAGTCTCTTTTTCTCGAAGGTGCACCATAGCCAAATACACCTCTTTAGTTTGGTAAGTTTTTAGGATTTTCTTCTCTGCGATTTCTCTCTACTTCAATTAGTATCTAACCCGAATCATATTTTTCCTAAGGCTCTATCGGTTTCACTCTCTGTAACACCCCAAACCCTGGTCAATACACCACGACCGAATTTGGCATGCTACGGAGTGAAAATCCTTTTTAAACCAAAAGTTTGTCAGATAATTTTCTTAGAAAACCCTTTTGTAGTATGAAAAGTTTAGAAAACCTTGTTTAAGATGATTTTGAAATTGTGTGATGGCTACTTTAAAACTCATGCTTGAAAATCCACTTATTGTTGCAAGTTTTAGAAAACATACAAGTTACCTTTGTTATCATCTTATAAGTGATATTACCCAATGGAAACGTTTAGAAAACCGAAGGAGTTATAGTTTTGAAACATTACTTTTTATCGGTTAATTTAACAAGTCCATATATCCAACATATGTATAATTTAATCAAGATAAAAGAAAATAATAAAAACCCAAAATAATACTTAGCAGCCTTATTACAAACCAAAACCAACTTTAGGTAAATAGATAAAATTGAAATAGTAACTAAAAGAAATCAAAACCCAAGCGAGCATGCATGGTCGCCTCGAGTCCTTCCCACTCAGATTCGCAATCTACTCCTCATCGCAAAATATAAGGGAAGGGTGAGTCACCAAGACTCAGTGTATAAATCCCCAACCCGATAGTGCAAGCACTTACATAGATTATCAGCGAACATGCAAATCATGCAACCCATAACCTAACCATCCAATCGCCTTTATCTACCCAGTGTGGTCAAAACCACTGGTAGTGACCGTAGTCACAAATATATCTTGGTGTGGTCAAAACCACCGATGATCAAGTCACAAATCAAGTGATGAGGCCAACCCATCGTGTGGTCAAAACCACTGATGACAATCCCGTATCAACATGTGGGGCAAACCCACTGTGGTACCAAACCATTGGGACGAGTCACAATATTCATATGTGGTCAAAACCACTGGTGGTCAAAACCACTGGGACTTAGTCACAAAATATAATATCAAGACGGGGCCAACCCGTCGTGTCATCAAAACCACTAGTGACAGTCCAAATATCTCTTCCCCCTCCTCTCAACAATCCCACCATCATGTTCATATCAATCATGGCATAGTAACATATAGTGATGCAAATAACACATGGCATACATTTAACAGTGGCATGATGATGTATATCAAAAATCACATAACAGGGGGACTTACCCAGAATCCAAGCTCATACCCACAAGGCATAATCACCGATTTCATTGGCTATAACAGTAACATAATAGGCATATTATACTAATAAAGTGTGTAAGCGTTACACACATGTTACTAACGCAATCACTAAATCCCGAAGACCCGATCTACTACACCAAATCTCCTTGATCCTACATTCGTCCAAACCCAAAATCAGTAACAAGGCAATTTGACCGCACCAACAAATCTCGAAGGGTTAACGCATGGAACCCCAAACCTTACCTTGATGCTCTTTGAATACTATCCACCACCCAAAGTATGTGAGATTGAGCCTTCCCCTACAATCGGCAATCATTAACACTCATTTCAATAGCCTTTGACTTTTCAAATATCTAATGGAAAGACTGAACTAACATGGATCCTTACCACTGACTTATCGAATTTGATTGTCAGAGAATAGAGGGCTCAGATCTACTGCTTTAAAACCCCGAAGATCCTAAAAGAAATCGGTCCCTATAGACAATTAGCATTACTTATCAACAAATGCCAAAATTTGGCTTTTGCTCTCATGAGAGTCGACAGAGAGAAGAGAAAAGGAATAAAGAAATTCGGCCAAGAACACTTACCCTCTTCCAAAACCGATTGGAGAAAAACCAAAAGAAGATCTAGACTTGATTGGTATTCGGCCAAAACAAAACAAGAGGAAGAAGAGAGATTCGGCTATGGTTGATTGAAGACAACCCAATGGGATTTGGCTAGAGTGAAAGAAGAGAAAGGAAAAGAAAGTGAAAGGGGAGAGAGAGGATTCTGCAAGTGGAAGGAAGAAGAAGATTTGGCCAAGCACTTGAGAAGAAGAAAAAGATAAAGGGAAAAGGGTTACTTTTCGTCTACAAAGAAAATGAAAGATGGGAGAGGGCTCAAATGGAGATTCGGCCAAATGCCTAAGGGAGAAATCGACAACCACCTATGGACTTTTGGCTTTTGCTAACACAAGGAACCAAGGGAGAAATCGGCACATGCTAAGAGAAGAGAAAAAAAGTTTCAGTTTGCCTCTCAACCGAATGCACTATAGCTAACACTAATGAAAATGACCACCTAGCCAACTAAGGAATTTCGACACCCCTTACTCGACTTCCCAACCGATTAGTCCTCTGCCAACAAGAGTTCAAAATTTGGCAGACACCTCAAATTTCTCCTGACCACAAATTTGAATGAGTTTGAATTATTCAAACTCCTAAATTCTCTCCTTGCCATCAATTCAAATTAATTTGACTTATTCCAAGCTTATCTGATAGAGTTTGTGCTAAGCACAACTCCTCCCCTTGGCGTCAAAATGCAAAGTAGAAAATGGCATTCCTGCTGCTCGAACCTGAGCTCCCCCTTCCCTGCATGTGGCGTCACCCTCAAGGCTCTAAGTGGTGCCTCCTTGCCACTTTACCAAGCCCATTCTTATGCTTAAATTCCCCACGAATTACACTTAACCCCTAGCTCCTTCAGCTCCCTTTAACTAAAACTTAAAAACAAAAATTTTCCTATAGCTCGGGCCTACCCTTGGCTTATACTTAGATCTTAAAACACCTTAATTACTACCACAATCAAGCCATACCCATGCAAAAACAATTTAAACACAACAGCCCCCATTTCAGGATGTTACACTCTATGCTATTGGTAGTCGAATCCTGTCTTGCTGTGCCCTGTATTGTCGATTGTGGAAAAACTGAAGGTAGGTTGGTGGTAGGTTCGGCCAAATGGCCACTTTCGTGTTCTTTCCTCTTTGGTCGAATGTTGTATGGTACTCGATTGGTTGTGATCAGCAATTTGGTTTAATCTTTTGGGCTTGGCAGAATGTAGGTAGGAAGGAAACAATTTCTTAAGGGCTTTTCGGGATTTGACAGATTAGGTAAGGGTTCGTTTTAAGTATACGATTAATTTAATTAATTGGATCTCACTGTTTTATTGGTTTAGTGACAAGGAGTTATTATGGACACTAATAACAGTCAAGCGATAGGAGGGGTTGGATCTGTAAACCCAATGCTAAATACAAGAAACGATTAGTATCGGGAGTGCGAGATTGGCCATCCAAAGTGCGGGCCGACATCGAAAGTAAATCGAGGTTGATAGTCGTAGTCTCGAGTGTGATAGCATAGAAGCGAAGAAAATGCTAGTACGAGAACCGGTGTGTAACTCTTACACACTTTCTTTATAATATGTTAATTGTTATGTGTTGATAAAAGTCAAGTGAATACGGTGGTTACCAAGATACCCTTGTGGGTAACGGTGAAGAGGATGCCGGGTAAGTGGTTATGTTTCTTGTGTTGATTGTGATCTATGAGAGCGTGATATTCTATATACATAATTATGTATGTTAAGCATGATCATCTTGATATTGTTCGCATGAATATATGTTATGGGTAATGAGAGGAGGGGAGTATGATCTATCGGTCGTCACCGATGATTTAGTATCACACAAGATGGGTTGGCCCCACATATTATAATATTGTGACTATGTCTCGGTGGTTTGGTGGTTTGGTACCACATATGTTTATTTGTGTTTGGTTTACCACTGTGGTTTGGTACCACAAGGGTAGATTTGGGAGATGTGGATGGATATCTAGGTTGATGGGTTGCATGACATACATATTTGTATATGAAATTGTGTAAGAGCACAACGTCTTTTGGGATGGGGGTTTACACACCGAGTCTAGGTGACTCACCCTTCCTTTATATTTTGAGATAAACCTTAGATCATGGATTTGGAGCCGGAGTGGACTCGAGGTGGCCATGCTCAGCATTCATTTTATTATAAAGTTTTTATTTGGACATAGTTGTTTATTTGCTTTGGGTTTTCAGCGTGGTAATAAGGCCACTTAACTTTTATTTTTGGGACGCTTTATTTGGTTGTTTCTATAACTTTAGTTAAGCATACAGTAATATGAACCGGTTTTTTCAAAACCTTGATGGGTACTTGTTTTACGAAATGTTCTTGATTAAGTAATAAATGCGGAGTAACAATAAGACAACTAAGTTTTTTTTTTCTAAAACAAGTTTTAACACGTTTTAAACGTCACAAGATCTAACTTCGTTTTCTCTAAAATTATCCAAAAGTTTTCTCTTTAACCAAGTCGACAAATTGATCTTCAAAACATTTTCTTTCCCGTGGCACACCAGATTTGGTCGTTGGGTTTTGACCGGGTTTGGGGTGTTACAGCCACATCTTGTCATATCCCACTTTTTTTATTATTTAAGAAATATTGAAACTATCATCTCTTATGTTTTAAATTAAATGCAAGATTGGACACAAGGGAATTAATGGTTAAGTGGTTTAGTAACTAATTATCTATCCTAGTGGTCCAAGGTTCAAGCCTTATTGTTCACACTCTTAAATTTAATTTTTTTGACAATTTCCCCCTTGTTTAATGTGCTTGCCATCCACCTTGTGCACCATAATGAGGAGGATTTGTTTCCTCCATTTGATGGTCAAGCTTACCAAAGTTAGGGGGAACATGATCCCTTTTTTGCTCCATGTCCCCCTCCCTTGCCATAACCTCACCACTTACCATGTAGCTTGATACATTGAACGGCCATAGTTGACCAAGCTTCTCTCCTACTTTTTCCATCCATACCCCCTCACCCTCTCACTTTCTTCCATTATTCATTTCTTTCTCTCCATTTTTCTATCTATTTTTTCAAACAACCACCACCTTTCCTCCAAAACACTTTTCTTCCTCCACCATAAACCGAACAACATTCCACCAATCACCACATCTTGTGGCCTTCGCTCCTCCTTTTTCTCATCTCCCTCCTCCCATCACCACTGTCAGTGTCATCGTGGTCGTCGTCTTCCACCACCGCGAGTCCACTTTCTCCTTCATTTTTTCTTTTATTTTCTTTTCTTACTTCTTTCTTCTCCTCTCCTTAGCCGAACCTCCAAACTCCACCACTGTCGAACCATCATTGAACATAGCATCACCATCATCGGATTACCGCTGAGCCATTGCCGAATCACCATCTTCATTGCTACTGGTGATCAAAATCTTTCTTTTCTTTTCTATTCTTTTTCTTTTTCTTTTCCTCTCCTTAGGCTGATTTTCATTTTGAATTAATCAAACTTATTCTTTTATTTCAATGATGCTTTCTAGATTACCCGATTCTCTGAGATCACCCCTTCTCGATTCATGGTTCGATTTGAATTGATCAAGTGTAAGTATGGATCATTTTTTAAGTCATAAAAATCCTTCTCCTAGTATTTTCTTGACATAGCTAAATGGTATAGTGTCATGAGTCATAGTGGTATTTTGTTAATATTAATTATTTATGTACTATAGTACTAATGCTACATCATATCGGTTTGAAAGATCAAACAATAATAGGGGAGACCCCTAACATCGCAATGGAAGTTCTCCTTTCAAACGTATTAGATCGTGAAGGTAAGCAATGCGACTATTAGTGATAGATCTCTAAAGTGACGAAATGTTTTCAAAGATCGATACTAATATGTGTTAATTATGTGAGATCATCTTACGAGATAGATCGAGTGAAACTGATTAATAAGGGTTGAAGCAAATCGAATCTACAATCTAAGGTGTGGGATCGATACTATTTGTTTATGTGACATCAATATTTTATTGTTAACAAAATAATTATATTAAATTATAAATACACTAAATATTTATAAAGAGATGTATAAGTCAACGAGATGGATACCAAGTAAGTGTTCTAACCAACTAGGACTATGAAATACATGACAAATGATATGCTTATGATAGTGATTGTGTTATATGTGTAGATCTCATGCTCGTGATATGTGATGTATGGCTTATGTGTTATATGTGATGATTTAAATATATGTTATATATGTGTATATATGTGTAATAAATCAAGATCTATGATCTAATGTGAAAAAACATGGTATTCATGTTAAAAGTGAATATTGTCATAAGTGATTATGAGAGCATGTTTACATGCATAAGTGTATAAAGTGATCTATATGTGTAATAAGTGAAATCGCCATATCACATGCATGGGGTGGGATTATGTGAAAGGTGGAAGTGTGGCAATTAATCTATAAATCAATGGTGGCTTATCCGCATAAGTATTATTAGTGGCAGTTTATATGCAAATCAGTGGCAGTTTATTTGAAAATCAATGGTGGCATGTCCACAAATGGTGTTTGGATGGACAAGTTCTGAGGAACTCAATGTCAGTGTGTAGCAAAGATGGGTAGGAATTTTTATAAAACGTACATCAATTTTAAATGTGCATCGATATATTCATGCATAGTTATCAGTGATAAATTCCATCATTTTGATGATGTATGATTATGTCATGTTTGATATATGAGTTGATGTGTATGCAAATATATGTATATTATGTGGTGATCTCACACTGAGCCTTTAAAACCTCACCCATGTTACTTTTGTGTTTAAGATCATCCTTGTGGCTAGAACTCGAATTTAGATATAGGAGAGGCTCTTAGAAATGGACGATTTTTTATGGATATGGACTGTAACATCCTGAATTAATGGGCCTTTGCATTTGATGTGTATTACGTTCAATGTGTTAATTAGAGTATTTAAGGGGCTCAGATTGGGCCGAGGCCTTGGTTAAATTTTCTGTTTGGACACTAGAAGGTTTAAAAGATGTTACATGTGTTTTAAACACAAGTGGGCTTGTGGCCCAGTGGCAAAATGGCGCCACTTAGAGACCAAGGAGGTGGCGTCAACTAAGGAGGCCCAAACTCAAGGGGCATAAGGCCCAATTCCTTTAATTTTAATTAGCTAAATTTTGGCATATAGGTGGGTAAGGTTGGACGGCAATAAGGCTTAAAAATAGGGAGATTTATCTGTTGAATAATATAGATAATTGTGCTGATATTAGTTATGAGTAGATTAAGAAGAAAGATGGGAGTTATCTGCTGTAGGCAGAGTTGGCCGAAATTCCAACTCTGAGGGGAGGAAGAATCGATTTTGATGTGGCATAAGGGGTGCCAAAATTCCCCATGTTTATCAATTAGTCTCGATTTTAAGAAGAGGGCAATTCCGGTGTTTGATAGGTAAGTGCCGAAATTCCCTATAAATAGGAGTGTATCTCTTCAAATTCGGCATTTGAACCCTATTCTTTGTGCCGAAATTCTCAATCCTTCTCTACACTCTCTATTCTCTTTTCTTTTCCAAAAACCAAAACCTCTCAACTTTCTTCTCATCTCCATAACCAAATACCCTTGTCTATTCCTTTTTCTCTCTGTTGATTTCTCTACTAGAAGCTGAAACCTCTTAATTCACTTTCTTTTTCCATTCTTTTCCTCTTGTGCCGATTTCTCCATAGACCGGGATTTTCTTCAAGTGCTGATTTCTCTGTAAACGTAAGAACCGAATTCTTTTCTCTTTTGATTTTAAGACTATAGCTAAATGGCTAGTAGATTGATAGGCTATATTTAGTTTGACTCTTTCGTTAATCGCATGTTCTTGTGGGTGGCACTCCGGGAAATCATAGTAGATCGAATCATTCAAATCTCAAAAACCTAAAAACCATTAATCTCTAGTGAAACACCCCAAACCTAGCCCATAAGCCCTGACCGGATCTGGCATGCTCCTAGGGAAAAACCATTCGAATCTTATTTGATGTTTGTCAAAATTTTGTGTGTCTTTGAAGAACCATTGATTTGGGTTGGGTTCAAAATTAAAAACGGTGCTAAAACATTTAATCTTTATTTTTTTAGAAAAATTATTTGAACTTTAAATTGATAATAACCGTACCATATTAAAACAATTAAAATGCATAAGTAAATAGTTCATACCATGGCCTTATTACATCAAATCAAAAGCCAAATTAAATCCAAAATACTTAAAACGAGAAAGCCCAAAATAAAATAAAGAAATTTCAGAGCTGAGCATGGCCACCACTTGAGCTCCTGCTGATCCGATCCATTACTGAGTGTCACCTGAAAAATAATCCCACGAAGGGGTGAGTCAAACAGACTCAATGTGTACAACCAACACAAGTCTCAATTAGTTTAGGCATGTCAAATCATATATAATATATGTATATAAATCATGATGCAAACTCGAACCCAAACCTAGATAACTATCCGCTGTACATCACCCATACCAACCATCACATCGTAGGGACTACTAAGTCGACCCTCCATCCGCTACACACCATCAAAGGCAGTCGCTGCAGTCGACGTGCTCATCACCCTTATAAAAGTCGTGGCATAGCCTCCAGATAATAATTCGTGACATAAGTCACCACTTTCAGGTTTTCGTGACATAAGTCACCACATTCAGATTTCGTGACATAAGTCACCACATTCAGATATTGTGGTATAAAACCACCAAATCACTTCCCCTTTCATCTCACCCATATGCCCCATGTCATACAATTATGCATTAACCATGTCATATTCCTTATTCACATTCTTATAATTTCACATATATGCCATAACAAATCTTATCATACTCATAGTAGGGTGGGTAAACTTATTCGAGTATTTTGTACCATTGCATGGTTAGCCATGTGTTACATTATTATAAACACATACATATAAAATTGATGCCATAAATCTTTTAAGAGCTAGTGTGGGGGTACACACCTGATTTACTTAATGAACTCACTGAAATCCCGAAAATTCGATCTAATCCTCTAGATCTCAAGTTCCTACATTCGGCCAACACTTAGTATTTTAGCCTAAGCCTATTCGGCTATATAACCAAATTCCAAAGGATTATCACAACTTAAATTCTTACATTGCTGCCGATTTGATTACTAATCAAATCTCGAAACTCCGCGATATCTCTTCCTTGCAATCGGCCCACACTAGATTACTTAACAGGTTAGCTTTTGGCTTTTGAATAATTAAGAAATAGATTTGAACCACTAAATATAGCATTGGCTATTACATATGTCCACTTACCTTGTGATTCTTAAATCCCGAATTTGATTATTGCTTCTTTAGTGATGCCGAGATTCCTATAGGCACATGTTAGATCCAATCTAACATTAAAACATAATAAATGGCCCTTGGCCGAATAACTTGCCTTAGATCTTTAAAACTCCCGAAAGATCCTTCCTTGTAGTCGACAATAGGCAAATCTTGAAAACCTTTTCCATAGTTTCGGCCAAAGAACATATATGGCATTAGAATCTTTGATTTCGGCTTAAAGAAAAGAAATAAAATGATAACAATAGATCCTTACCCTTACTACTATTGTTGACGGCACCCTTGCTTTGATCTATAGAGTATTCGGCTATGGCTAGATGTTGTTCGATTAAGTTTCGGCTCTTGGTTAATAGTAGTGATAATGGGAAAAAGATGAAAGAGAATGATATGGAGGCTCAAGTATGATTCGGCTAGAGTGGAAAAGAAAGAAAGAATTGAGAGGAGGAAGGAAAAGAAAGTGTTGGTGAGGCTTAACCAAAATTCGGCTCAAAAATAAAGATGAAGAAAGAAAAAATTTCGGCACATATTCCCCTTGGCATGACCGATTGCCTCATTTACTTCCCCCTCCTATATTCGGCTAGCATTCAAACACTTAGCCATTCCTTGCTTTTCTCCTATTTTCTCTCTTCTTTGCATATTCAAAATAATTCAAAATAAAATCATCATTTATCCTTACTTTAGCCGAAATTTTAAAAGAATAAAACAAGTCTTTATCCTCATCTTCTCAAAGTCCCATAGCCGTCCATCACTCCCCTCTCTTTGACGTCATCAAGCAAAAATAAAAACCCCACCATAAGCTGCCAACAAGACTCGAACTTGAGCCCAACTCCCATGCTTGTGGCGTCACCTGCTAGGCCCTTAAGTGGCGCCTCCAAGCCACTTTAACAGGCTGATTTTTATGTCTAATTTCCCCTACTTATTATCTTAAGGCCACTCTGCTTCGGTTCCACTTTAAGACTTAGAACTTAATATTTTCTAAGGCACTTATCTATACTCTAAGGTTCTCAAGAATTCATAAAACACATTCAAAGTACATATAGGCATGCTACTTCATACAATTTAAATAAAATGCATAGGCCATAATTCTGGATGTTACATTTCTACCCCCTTAAAATAATTTCGTCCTCAAAATTACCTCGCTAAAATAGGTGAGGGTATTATTGTCGTCGCATTGCTTCTTCCGCTCCCAAGAAGCTTCCTCCGATCTATGGTTACGCCATAACACTTTAACCAGAGGAATCAACTTTCTCTGAAGCACCTTCACATCTCGTTCCAAAATCTGAATCGGCTCTTCCTCATAAGACAGATCTGGTCTCAGCTCCACCTCTTCAACCGGAACTACATGAGATGGATCCGATCGGTATCGTCGTAGCATGGAAACATGAAATACGTCGTGCATCTGTTTCAACTCTAGTGGCAACTCTAACTGGTATGCCACTGGTCCAACTCACTTCAATACCCGATAAGGTCCTATAAACCTCGGACTTAATTTCCCTTTGCGACCAAATCTCATCACTTTCTTCTAGGGCAAGACTTTAAGAAACACATAGTCTCCAACTGCAAACTCAATCTCCTTCCGCTTGAGATCTGTGTAAGACTTTTGCCTGTCAGATGCCTCCTTCAACCGTGCCCAAATTATCTTAACCTTCTCCTCAGATTCTGCCACAATTTTCGGACCCAAAATCTGACGTTCTCCCAATTCCGCCCAACATGTAGGAGTGCGACACTTTCGACCATACAGTGCTTCGTACGGTGCCATCGAATACTTGTTTGATAGCTGTTATTGTAAGCAAATTCCGCTAGAGGCAAATATTCTTCCCAACTTCCTCTAAAGTCAATCACACAGCCTCTTAACATATCCTCTAACACTTGGATTACTCGTTCAGACTGGCCGTCTGACTGTGGATGAAAAGCCGTACTGAAATCCAATCTAGTGCCTAAAGCCTGATGTAGTGCTTTCCAAAACTGAGACGTGAACCGCGGATCCCTATCTGAGATAATCGACACCGACACTCCATGCAACCTCACAATTTTTGCCACATATAACTTTGCCAGCTTCTGCAAAGAATAGTCAACCCGCACGGGAATAAAATGCACAAACTTTGTCAGCTGATCCACTATCACCCATACCGAGTCCTTCTTAGTAGGCATAAGGGGAAGCCCACTAATGAAGTCCATGGTAATTCTCTCCCACTTCCACTGCGGAATTTGTATTGGCTGAAGCAATCCCGACGAAACTTGGTGTTCATCCTTAACTTGCTGACACGTCAAGCATTTGCCAACATATTCGGTAACTTCCCGCTTAAGACCAGGCCACCAAAACTGTTCCCTTAGGTCTCTATACAACTTACTGCCTCCAGGATGCATAGCATAAGGGCTACTATGCGATTCCCGAAGAATTCTCGCCTAAGTTCTTCATTCTTGATTATCTGAGACCTTACCCTTGAAGCACAATACTCCTCATCATTAATACCATAACCCTCTATCTCTCCATTCTGCACTTGTCGTAACTTAGCACTTAGATCCTCATCCATTAACTGACTTTCCTTCACCTCATTCAACCATGTCGGTTTGACTTGCAATTCTGCCAGCAGACTTCCATCGTCATACAAGCTCAGATGTGCGAACATTGCCCTCAGATCCGACACAACTTTTCGACTTAAGGCATCTACTACCACATTTGCCTTGCCCGGGTGGTACTCTATGGAGCAATCATAATCCTTCAATAATTCCATCCACCTTCGCTATCTCAGATTCAGCTCTTTCTGAGTCAACAGATACTTCAGGCTCTTGTGGTCTGTGTAGATCACTGACTTCTCTCCATATAAGTAATGCCTCCACACTTTAAGAGCAAAGACCACTGTCGCCAATTCCAAGTCATGTGTCGGGTAGTTAACCTCGTGTGGCCTTAGTTGTCGAGACGCATAAGCAACTACCTTCCCGTCTTGCATAAGACACCTCTCAATCCTGTATGGGAAGCATCACAGTACACTACAAAATCCTTCCCTGCCTCAGGCTGAATCAAAACTGAAGCTTCGATCAAGACCCTCTTAAGCTTCCCAAAGCTCTCCTGTTGCTTATCAGTCCATACGAAAGCTACCTCCTTCCTTAATAGCTTTGTCAAGGGTGCGGCTATCGATGAGAACCCTTCCATGAACCTTCTATAATAGCCAGCCAATCCCAAGAAACTCCAAATTTCAGAACAAAGTTAGGGGTTTCAATCCAAAACTGCCTCAATCTTTCGAGGATCCACTCTTATCCCTTCAGCAGACACCACATGTCCTAGAAACGTAACCTCCTTAAGCCAAAATTCACACTTGCTGAATTTGGCGTAGAGCTTCTTTTCCCTTAACACTTGCAACACAACTCGGAGGTGCTCATCATGTTCTTCCTCAGACTTCGAATACACCAATATATCGTCTATGAACACAACAATGAACCGGTCCAGATAGGGTTGGAAAACCCGATTCATCATGTCTATAAACGCGACTGGGGCATTTGTCAATCTGAACGGCATTACTATGAACTCAAAATGCCCATATCTTGTCCAAAAAGCTGTCTTATGGATATCTGCCTCCTTTACCTTAAGCTGATGATATCCAGACCTTAGATCTATCTTCGAGAATGCCACGGCCCCTTTATGCTGATCGAATAAGTCATCTATTATTGGCAATGGATACTTGTTATTGATGGTCAGCTTATTCAACTGACGATAATCTATGCACATGCGCATAGTTCCGTCCTTCTTCGTCACGAACAAGACCGGTGCTCCCCATGGAGACACACTAGGTCGAATAAACCCACGGTCTAGCAATTCTTGAATTTGAGCCTTGAGCTCAACCAACTCCTTTGGTGCCATTCTATATAGGGCGATTGACACAGGAGCTATACCTGGCGCAACTCAATTCCAAACTCCACCTCCATGTCCGGGGGTATTCCTAGTAATTTCTCCGAAAAGACATCCACTAACTCCCTTACGGTTCTAACTCCACTAACTCCCCCTTCTTTCGCATCTAAAGTACTAATGAAAGCCATAAATGCCTTACACCCTTCCGAACCATCTTATCAATTTTAAGGCTGAAACTACGTTAGACAAGTAGTTCCTTCTTTCTCTTATCATAACTATCACCTCATCCTCTAGGGTCTTTAACTCCATTCGTTTAGCTGCACAATCCAACACAGCCCGATGCCCCACTAGCCAGTCCATGCCAAGTATAAGATCAAATTCTCGAAGGGTAATTCCATTAAGTCGACAGGAAATACCGCTCCTTGAAGCTCCAAAGGTACTCTTCGATACATCTTATTCACTACTACAGTTTGGCCTAATGGGCTTACTACAGTCATCTCCCTATTAGATAGTTCAGAGGCTATTCCTAGAGTTTCAACTACTCTATATGCAACATAGGAATGGGTCGAGCCCACATCAATCAAAGCAACATAAGGCTTGCCAAAGATAAGGAACGTACTAGTTATGACGTCTGGTGCGTCTCTGTCCTCCCTCCGACGAATCGCATAAACCAAACCCGGCTGCCTAGCCTCCGTGTTACCAACACCTCGACTCGGTGTTCCCCATCCTCTACCAAAACCATTACCTCTGCCAGCCAAACCACGACCTCGCGGTGGCTGTTGTCCTCCTTTTCCAGCCTAGTTAGGACCTTGGCTTACCGGTCGACTCCCTTTGGTTCTCATAAAACAATCCTTAATCATGTGGTCCTTGGACCCACACTTAAAACATCCTCCCATTTTCTTCCAACACTCTCCTAAGTGTATCTTCCCACACTGAGCACAAGTACGGTATTGCCCTCCTGTCACAAACCCGTGACGACCTCGCCCATCAACTCTAGGCATCTTTTGAATATTCCCAGATGGCCCTGATGATCCAAATCCTCTTTTCTGCCTATTCCGATCGGTGTTTTGCCTTACAGAATCATTGATATCCTCGGCTACCTTAGCCTTCTCCACCAACACAGCAAACTCCCACTCTTGTTGTGGAGCTATCAGCAGTCTCAAGTCATCCCTCAATCCATTCTCAAATTGGACACATCATTCATGCTCTGTGGCCACTATCCCTCGAGCATAATGGCTTAACCTTAGAAATTTAGCCTCGTACTCCGCTACGGACTTGTTCCCTTGAACCAGCCCCAGAAATACCTTCCTCTGCGCATCAATGTAATGAGCACCGACATACTTTTTCTGGTATGCCGCCTTAGCATAATCCCAAGTGAGTTCCTCAACTGTAGCACCATCCCTAACCGTGAGCCACCATTGATATCACTCATCACGAGAAGCGACACCAACCCTTTTAGCTTTCCTCGGTGATTAAATCAAGCTCATCCATAATCCGCTCACCGCTTCAACCAATACTCGGTGATCTGGGTGCCACACGGATACACCATAGAACACCTCGGCTCGTTGGCTCTGAGTCACTCAGTAATCGACTTTGAGCTCCCATGCCTCCACCCACTCCATCCACCCTTTTCAAAACCCACAAGATCGCCGCTGACATCTGCGTCATCCCCGTCTCGATCTCGATATTCGTGATCGGCGGTGGTGGTGGTGGTGGCATTTCATTTTCGACCTTGTGCGGACCTAACTGCTCGACACGGTCATTCGGCCTCTACCACGGCCTCGCACGTTACGACCACATCCCCTAGAGTTCATGCTTCCGAATCACGTTTATCTGATTAAAGAATTTTATGAATTAGTTTTGTTCCACTGATTTATCACGAACAGTTTTATGTTCATTAGTTCTAAGGAGTAGTTCTTTGAATTCATTCACATACAGTCTCAACTCATCCATTCAATTACATACATGAACTTTCGTTCATTACAGAGAAATGTTGTAATTGTCGTTGTTTGTTGTTTTCCACTACCAAGGGTATTTCCATATTTTGTCCTATAGGGGTATTTCGGTAATTTTTCAAATTAGGGTATTTGAAAATGTTGCAAAATAGAGATTGATGATATTTTACAAAATTAAAATACTTCTTTGGGAAAATTTTAAGGGTAAAATGGTAATTTTATACACCAAGGGTATTTTATAATTTTACAAGCGAGGTCATTTCGGTAATTTTTACAAAATATGGTTCTGGTGACTTTTCAAAACAAGGGTATTTTAAAGATTTCTAATTTGAGGTACTTTGGTAATTGTCCTCTCCGAGGGTATTTTGGTTATTTATGCAAGTTAGGGGTAATTTGGTCATTTTGCAAATCGGAAAATTTTCGTAATTTTTCCAAATCGAGGTATCTTAATATTTTGTAAAATAGGGTTTTGGATATTTATAAGGTAAGAGAATCTTGATAAAAGCGTGGGTAGTATGGAAATTTTATGAACCAAGGGCATTTTAGTAATTTTTCCAACAAGTGGTATTTAGGTCATTTTAGTAAATCGAGAATATTTTGGAAAATTTTTCAAAATAGTTTTCCTACACATCAAAGGGTAATTTGGTGATTTTAAGACTAGGGTTTTATAAAAATATGGCTAGTCCCTTTCGGGTTTTAGTTATTGGATTTAGCTGTGTTTGAGTCCTCTTGGTTAGCGTGAATCGTCACTCACGCACTGTAGGATTCAGTGGAGAGGAGGTGAGTCACTAGGACTGCTTAAATACCAAGCTCCCACGAAACCAATCCTAGACATACGCACAATGGTTGCCACACCCTAACTCGACGACTTAGACACAGGTTTGTTTAATTGGGCATTAAAGTTTTATGTAATTCTCATGTTGGGGTAAACTAGTCCTAGGGTTTAATTCCTAGTCCACTAATCTACGTCCTATATATTCCCACATACAATTCACGAAGAGTTAGGAGTACTTACCTGGTGGACTTCGGGCCGGAGACTTAGGTGCCATGCCAGAGAAACTTGCTTGTTTCTTAGTAAAACCCATTTTCAAAAGAAAAAAACATTTTGGACCCTAAAAGCCCTCAAGGCCGAGTTTTGAACCGGGCTCTAATACCAAGCTGAAACACCCCAAACCCAGCCCATAAGCCCTGACCGGATCTGGCATGCTCCTAGGGAAAAACCATTCGAATCTTATTTGATGTTTGTCAAAATTTTGTGCGTCTTTGAAGAACCATTGATTTGGGTTGGGTTCAAAATTAAAAATGGTGCTAAAACATTTAATCTTTATTTTTTTAGAAAAATTATTTGAACTTTAAATTGATAAGAACCGTACCATATTAAAACAATTAAAATGCATAAGTAAATAGTTCATACCATGGCTTTATTACATCAAATCAAAACCCAAATTAAATCCAAAATACTTAAAAGAGAAAGCCCAAAATAAAATAAAGAAATTTCAGAGTTGAGCATGGCCACCACTTGAGCTCCTGCCAGGCCGGTCCATTCTCGAGTGTCACCTAAAAATAATCCCACGAAGGGGTGAGTCAAATAGACTCAATGTGTACAACCAACACAAGTCTCAATTAATTCAGGCATGTCAAATCATACATAATATACGTATATAAATCATGATGCAAACCGAGCCCAAACCTAGATAACCATCCGCTACACATCACCCATACCAACCATCACACCGTGGGGACTACTAAGTCGACCCTCCATCCGCTACACACCATCGAAGGCAGTCGCTGCAGTCGACGTGCTCATCGCCCTTATAAAAGTCGTGGCATAGCCACCAGATAATAATTCGTGACATAAGTCACCACTTTCGAGTTTTCGTGACATAAGTCACCACATTCGATTCGTGACATAAGTCACCACATTCAGATATTGTGGTATAAAACCACCAAATCACTTCCCCTTTCATCTCACCCATATGCCCCATGTCATACAATTATGCATTAACCATGTCATATTCCTTATTCACATTCTTATAATTTCACATATATGCCATAACAAATCTTATCATACTCATAGTAGGGTGGGTAAACTTACACGAGTATTTTGTACCATTGCATGGTTAGCCATGTGTTACATTATTATAAACACATACATATAAAATTGATGCCATAAATCTTTTAAGAGCTAGTGTGGGGGTACACACCTGATTTACTTAATGAACTCACTGAAATCCTGAAAATTTAATCTAATCCTCTAGATCTCAAGTTCCTACATTCGGCCAACACTTAGTATTTTAGCCTAAGCCTATTTGGCTATATAACCAAATTCCAAAGGATTATCACAACTTAAATTCTTACCTTGCTGCCAATTTGATTACTAATCAAATCTCGAATCTCCACGATATCTCTTCCTTGCAATCGGCCCACACTAGATTACTTAATAGGTTAGCTTTTGGCTTTTGAATAATTAAAAAATAGATTTGAACCACCAAATATAGCCTTGGCCAATTACATATGTCCACTTACCTTGTGATTCTTAAATGCCGAATTTGATCCTTGCTTCTTTAGTGATACCAAGATTCCTATAGGCACATGTTAGATCCAATCTAACATTAAAACATAATAAATGGCCCTTGGCCAAATGACTTACCTTAGATCTTTAAAAGTCCCAAAAGATCCTTCCTTGTAGTCGACAATAGGCAAATCCCGAAAACCTTTTCCATAGTTTCGGCCAAAGAACATATATGGCATTAGAATCTTTGATTTCGGCTTAAAGAAAAGAAATAAAATGATAACAATAGATCCTTACCCTTACTACTATTGTTGACGGCACCCTTGCTTTGATCTACAGAGTATTCGGCTATGGCTAGATGTTGTTCGATTAAGTTTTGGCTCTTGGTTAATAGTAGTGATAATGGGAAAAAGATGAAGCAGAATGATATGGAGGCTCAAGTATGATTCGGCTAGAGTGGAGAAGAAAGAAAGAATTGAGAGGAGGAAGGAAAAGAAAGTGTTGGTGAGGCTTAACCAAAATTCGGCTCAAAAAGAAAGATGAAGAAAGAAGAAATTTTGACACATATTCCCCTTGGCATGACCGATTACCTCATTTACTTCCCCCTCCTATATTTGGCTAGCATTCAAACACTTAGCCATTCCTTGCTTTTCTCCTATTTTCTCTCTTCTTTGCATATTCAAAATAATTCAAAATAAAATCATCATTTATCCTTACTTTAGCCAAAATTTTAAAAGAATAAAACAAGTCTTTATCCTCATATTCTCAAAGTCCCATAGTCGTCCATCACTCCCCTCTCTTTGACGTCATCAAGCAAAAATAAAAACACCACCATAAGCTGCCAACAAGACTCGAACCTAAGCCCAACTCCCCTTTTTGTGGCGTCACCTGCTAGGCCCTTAAGTGGCGCCTCCAAGCCACTTTAACAAGTCGATTTTTATGTCTAATTTCCCCTACTTATTATCTTAAGGCCACTCTGCTTCGGTTCTATTTCAAGACTTAGAATTTAATGTTTTCTGAGACACTTATCTATATTCTAAGGTTCTCAAGAATTCATAAAACACATTCAAAGTACATATAGGCATGCTACTTCATACAATTTAAACAAAAATGCATAGGCCATAATTCCCGGATGTTACATCTAGTATCCTACCGATCTCAATATTGCAAGGTAAGGGATTTCTTTAGATTCCTATTAAGATTCGCTATCATAATTGAGATAGTAACTCATATGATATAGTTTAACCCTATTTCGCTATAGTAGTCTGACAAGGACTTTTTGGATGGAATCAAATATGGATCAGGCAAAGGAAAGGGTTGGGTCCGTAAACCCAATCCCTAAGTTTATGAAATGAGCAGTGTCCGCTGTTTGAGATTGGTCGCTGGGTTGTGGATCGGCTTCTGAACAGCATCTTAGGCAAATAGCAGTCATATCGGCTTCTGACAATGTCGACATAGAGGGTGTCGTCTTAATAGTAATAAGGTGTGTAGAATCTTAACACATAAGCATTTATATATTATTTGTATGCTAAGGGCTAAAAGCCGAAAAGAAAGGTTGTATGAAGAGTCGTATTACCCAGAAGGGGTAGGCATGGGATGCCAGGTATGTACCCATAGAAACTTTTCTATGTGATTCGTAGCATGTGAAAGTATGAGATCTGTTAGATGGCTTGATGAATTGTCTCTTGTATGTATGCATGCGTGAGATGGGATTGATTGATGGATTTATGGTAGGGGAGCAGGGTCACGAGGAGATCGTGGCTTTACCACAGGCAGCATGGCTGTCGAATACTATAATGTATTTCTGAGGTTCGCGTAAGCGATCGGTCTATATAATAGGCAGCATAACTGTCGAATACTATAATGTATTTTTGAGGTTCGCGTAAGCGATCGGTCTATATGACCAGCAAGCACAGTTGCTGATATGGTGGTAGTGGATAGAGGGTTGATTGTAGAAATCCCCGTGGTGTAACGGTTGGTACGGGGGTGTTTAGAGGATGGACTCTTAGGTTTTGGGATGGGTCATGATGCATGACATAATCTGTCACCATTGTATGCGGGCCAAGGCCCATAATATGTTTGTGGGCCCTAGGCTTTTATGTATTTTCAAGTTTTGCACACTAAGTATTAGTGACTCACCCTTTTATTTTTTTTCCACTCTATAGATGAGTAGTAGACCGTGGACACGGGAGCCGAGGCAGACTCGAGGGGCCATCAAGACTTTCATTATCATTATGGATTATTAATATTATTTTTTGGAATATATTTTTGTAATAAGGCCCCATAACTTAGGTCTCCAATTTAATTGTTACTTGTTTTACTCTATTCTACTTTAATATGTCACATGTTTATAAACCTATGTGTGGCAAAGTCTTATTGATAAAATGGAATGATAAATGGGCTTTTCAAATCCACTCAACATAAAAATTTAAGTTTCTAATATTTTTTTAAAAATAAGGACTAAATAAACTTTTAATTTTTTTTAAACCCATCGAAGCAAAGTTTTCAAGTATTAAACCCGTAGGATACCGATCCGGTAATGATGTATGGGCCGGGTTTGAGGCGTTACATGGACTATTTTATTATTTTGACTTTTTTGGACTTTTAAATTTTATTTTGGGACTTTAATTTGTGTATTATCATTCAACTGTTGCATGGATGTTTTATTTTAAAAACTATGGATGATTTCTATAACACCCCTCACCCGTATTCAACGTCAAAATAAGGTTTCAGAGTATTACCAAACTTGTAACACGATTACACATACATTTTCTCATATATTTTTAAATTTCATTTAGTTATCATTCAACATCAATCATAATGTCCCTATTACGAGCTTACGAGGCTAAAACATGCTTTGGAAGTGGTTCGGGACTAAACTGATAACATATGAAACTTTTACAAAACTTATAAATTTTTAAACTACAGGGGTTACACGCCCGCATGCCCCGACCGTGTCACTCACACGGTCAAGTCACACACCCGTGTGTGAGGCCGTGTGGAGCATACTGACTTGGTTTCCAAATCAACACCAAGGGACACACGGCTGTGTAACTTGACTGTGTGTCACACACAGTTGAGACACACACCCGTGTCTTTGCCCGTGTGGACAAAAATAGGCTATTTACCAAGCCAATTTGCCACCCAAATTTGAATGTACATACAACACATCATTTTGCACCATCTCATAGTATAACTAGAAATTTAAACCAGCCAATTCATACCTAATTCATGCATATTCTATACCACATTTCTCAATACACACAAATTTCTAAATAGACCAATCCATTTATACTCCAAATCTTATAAACTTAGATCATCAATATGGCTACTTAAAACATGCATTCTTTACCTTGATTCACAAAAAATAACATCATCAATATCAACATTCAACTTCCATAATACCAACTATTAATAAGTGTCACAAAACCAACCTCAATTTACATTAACATAAACTATATGCACATACACATACACATAAGCAAATTAACTCAAAATAAGCCAACTCTTATGGCTATTATATACAAACCAAGACATATACATTTACAAGTCAATTCAAATGGCCAAATTCATTACCAAAATATAACCAACATGACCAAAGTCCCTATACATGCCATATACTTAAAATACCAAAGTTCATAAGTACCAAGTGATATGTGGATAGTGTGATGCAATCTTTGACAATCCTCGAATCTAAGCTAGCTTGAAATCACTATAAAACATAGAAAAATAAACAACATAAGCTTTATAGCTTAGTAAGCTCATATAAAATAAACTCGATATAATCATAACCACATAATTCAACCATTGATTATAAATATATGAATTCACATCAACTAACAAACCTTTCAATTAATCATTCACAAAACTACATACTTTCTTCAACATTTCTTTGATTCACAGCTAATATGGTTTATACACATACCTAGACCATCTCGTACCAATCTCATTCTCAACCACATCATTCATTTACCCGTTGAACCATTCAGAATAGAAGTCAGACACTCAAGAGTCTCACACAATAAGTACCTATACCATGGCCCAAAGCCAAATCAAGGTAACTTATATCCAAAGTACTGATATCATGGCCCGAAGCCAAATCAGATGATATTCATGGCGAAGCCAAATCGGTATAACTCGCACCCAAGGTGCCAACATCATGGCCCAAGCCAACTCAATGTATCCCCTAATGACATGTCACAAGTATCCTAAACTATTCCAAAGGTTCAACTGGGATTTCGAATGCCGAATTACCATCGAGTCATTGTCGAACTTATCCAAAGTCTCATATTCACAACTTATACAATATCATTTAAAAACATTTATAATGGAATTAATCACATATGAACTTACCTCCAATGTGAAAACAACGAAATAAGTCGATTAGTCGATAACTTTAGTTTTCCCCCGATCTAGATCCGAATACCGCTTTTATTGATTTAAATATATTCAAAATTAACTTATTTAATAATCTCTCTATTCAATTTAATCTAACACACGCATTTAAGCACATTTACACCTTTACCCCAAGAATTTTACAACTTTTACAATTTAGTCCTTATTACACAAAATCACAAATTCATGAAATTTCTTTAATACTCATGATAGCTGAATTACTATAATGCACCTAGAAGCCTATATTTACCAACTTTTCACACATTTAAGCACACATTTTCACATTTTCACAAATAAATCCCTATTTTACATTTTTACTCAAAATCACTTTACAAAATATGTAAATCTAGCAACAAGATTTCATATTTCATCATCAAATATCAAAGAACATGATAAACCGTAAAAGTAACATATTTTTGGCCCACATTTAGCATACTTTTGGATGATTTATTCCCTGAATTATGTAAAATGGTGCTCTTAATCCTTTCTTTTCATGTTTTATACTTAGAAAGCACCTAGGGACGAAAAGAACAAGAAACGGCTTAAAACGGGCCAATTTTGGCCAAAGTGGAAATCGACACGGCTTGGACTTCAAGACACACGGCCGTGCTTCAATAATTAACTAGAACACGGCCTAACCATGATTCACACGGTTGTGCCTCCATCAACAGACCCGAACACTACCTGAAGTTGATTTACACGGGTGTGTGCCATGGTCGTGCCATTATCGTGAAAAGAAAAATTTTACTCGAAAAAGGATACTTAGGGAGAAAGAAACACATTCCAAGAGCCTATATAAAGACGTTAAGTGTAACCTGAAAGAGGGCAGTCAGCTAGGCTAAGGAGCCGAGCCAAAAGGCCATATTTATGGGAATCACTCGAAGATAGCCAGTTGATCCATCTCAAGAAGCCGAAATTCTACTCAAGACGGCGGATCTCTCCTTTAATTCCATCAAGGGGTTTTAGGGATTTATTATGTTTTGTTTTATCTTGTAATACCCCAGGCCCAGCCCAAACGCTACGACTAGATTTGGCATGCTACAGGTTGAATGTTAAAGTCAAATTCTCTGGTTACTTTGAAGAAAGCATGGATTTGGAAAAAAGTAACTTTTCGATAGCACGTTGTGTTGGAAATTTTGCTTTGATTTAATGAAAATCATTGTTTTCACGTTAAGCGTGTTTGAAACTCCCATTTTTATCACTTCTTATAATTAAGTCCTTGAAATATAAATTATAATCCATAGTCATTAACCACTAGAAACCGAAAATTTAAGCTAAGAGGCCTTATTACATGCTAACGAAAATAAACCCACAATTTAAAACTAAAGAGAAACCAGAAATAAGTTTACTTAAATAAAAAACTTTATGGCCCCTCGAGTCTGCCTCGGCTCCCGTATCCACGATCTACTACTCATCTGAAAGGTTGAGAAAAATAAAGGGTGAATCACCAAGACTCAGTGTGTAAATCCTTGAACCACATAAATGACTTGAGGCCCATTAACGCATCTTGGGCCTCGGCCACACATAATGATAAAGAGAACAAGTACATGCGATATGGCCCAACCCAACCCAAAATTCCATCCTCTACACGCCAACCCTTACCAGCCATCACACCACGGGTATTTCTACAATCAACCCTCCATCCGCTACACGCCATCTTGACAGTCATGCTGTCAGTTATAATGTCAATCACTACGTGACCTTAAAATCAAATGTGGCAAAGCCACCGATCACCATGTGACCTTATAATCAAATATGGCAGAGCCACCGATCACTAAGTGACCTATTAAGCATGCTCTTCCCCTTCATCATATTAACCCCATCCCATGCATACATACATGCAAAAGCAAGAACAATATACCATCTACAAGATAACAGGTCATCACATACGTCGATACACATAGAAAATTTGCTATGTTTTCCTACCTGGCATCCCTTGCCTAACCCCTACAGGTTATTCGACTATCCATACAGCCTTTTCCGGCTTTTCAGCCCATAACATGTATAATACAGAAAAACTACTGTGATAAAGATCTACACACCTAATTACAGACAAGATGATACTTTCTATGTCGACATCGTCGAGAGTCGATACGACTACTAACGCCACGATTTTATTACGTAGTCGGTCCTGGCCCGTGGCCAATCTCTGACGGTGAACACCGAACGCTTCTTAAACTTAGGGGTTGGGTTTACGGGTCCAATCCCCTCCTTTGCCTAATCGACATTTGATTCCATCAAAAGACCTTATCAGTTGCTACCATCATAACATATGGTTGTTAATCCATAACATAGGGTTAAGATCACGAATACGATAAATGAACCTAACAAAAATCAAAAGAGAACCCTTACCTCGAAATTCTCAAAGAGATAGAGTTTAGAGACTAGCGATTTTAAGATTTTGGGATCTAAATGATCTGATCTACTTCGATTCCCAAAATGTCACCCCAAGATGAGGACATAAGAATAGTCAAAACGTTACTCAAAAGACAACCTTGCCACTTCAATTAGCCTTTCGGCTTTGGCCTCCAAAAATCTAAAATGAAAGGTGAAATATGAAGGAAATCATCACTTACCTTAACACAGAGGATTCGGAAATTCCTAGAAGGTTTTGACTTTTGAGAAAGAAGATATTAAGAGAAGAAGAAGAACATGAAGAAGTGATAGGAATGGTATGGAGACAAAGAGAATTTCGGCAAGACTAGGGTGGGTTTAGCTTTAGCAAAATAATGAGAAAAGATAATGAAAGAACTTAAAATACCAAAAATGTGAGGAGGACCCTCACCTGACTATTCCTAATTTCGGCACCTATCAACCCCAAAAGCTGAAATTTGCAAGAAAATAACAAGCACCGAGTTCTATGGCTAAAGAAAATTTGGCACCCCCTAGCACAAACTAAAACCGATTGCCTCCTCCCTCAAAGAGTTGGAAATTCGGCCACCACCTTGCTCCCTAGATAAGTCCTAGATTTTCTCCCTTATCCTTATCTGATCACTCATCCACAAGTGGCATGAATAACACCACCTCTTCTTCCCTTTATCAGCCACATTATCCAACTCACACAACTCCCTATTTCTAAGCATCCTAGCTGACTCCAACACCACCCCCTTCTGACGCCAAAAATTAATTTAAATAAAATGAGCTTGCCGTGTGAACCTCCTACCCCGAACCTCCTCCTGCTCCAAGAGGCGCCTCCCTGCCTCTTTATAACATCAATTCTTGTGTCATAAAACACAAATAATATCTTTTAAGCCCTAACCCAGCTAGCTCTCCACTAATGTGCCCAACAACAATATTTTTTTTTGCTAAGACCTCGGCCCAACTCTGAGCCCATTCTGGATCCCTAAAACACTCTAACTAGCATATTAAGCATAACAACACATCATGGCACATCAAATGTAAAGCCCCACAAATTCAGGATGTTACATATCTTATCTATTGAGATGTTTTATTTTATCATTATGAACTAAACCCTTCAGATACCTAAAGGGGATGAAACCTAAATGAATCTTGTTATTGTTTTCTGAGCTGTATGATAAATACTTAGTTTGTTCTTAATTATGTGTGCTTAATTCTTGTGTTAATATTTTTGGGATATTAATTCAAGTGTGATGTGCTTAGGTGGTGGAGAAAAAGCCCCTGCTTAAGAGTAGATCTATCATAATTAAGCGGAGTTGATCACGTGTCTAGAAATAGGGTGACGAGATTTTGCCGGATTAGGGTGAACCTAATATGGAGTCCATAGATCGAGTTAATGTGATTCTAGGGGTTTTAATTAGAATGAGATTTTGGTTAATCAACCTAGGGTTAGACGTTATTCGCCTCGAGAGAGGGTTTAATATAAATTAGGGAGTCCTACGGATCAAGCTAAGTGAATAAATAAATGCAGTTCGGTGTTAGATAACAAGTGAAGTTTAGGTGGATTCTTCCTAAGGGTATTGTCGTAATCAACTCAGTTTTTCTAAAAGTTATTTCTTCAATTTGTTCTTTTTTTCTTTGCGTCTTAGTTTAGTAATTAGTTAGTTTTTAATTTAATCAACCAATCACTTCATATTTAGGCTAAATAATAGAAAGAAAGTGAGTATTAGTACTTTTAGTTTCTTTGGGTTCGACAATCCGGTCTTGCCTAAACTATACTACTATTCGATAGGTGCACTTGCCTTAAGTTGTTGTCAGAGTTAGTTTCCAGGTTCGATCATTCTCTTTATAAATTTTAAAACTCGACAATTAGACGATCAAGTTTTTGGCGCCGTTTCCGGGGAACTAAAATATTAAGAAAGCTCTATTTTTATTACTTTAGCCATTATTTTTATTTTTTTATTTTTGTAATTTATCTTTTATTATTTTTGCTACTTTTATTTCTTTCTTTTCCTAGCAGGTACCTCTAGTTTATGACTAGAAGGAACCCAACAAGACCTCTAGTAAACGATAGTGATATTGAAGCTACCGCGCGCAGGAATCGCAGACAAATCAGGCGAGCCTTAAATTATCGAGAAGAACAACAACAAGACGAATCCAATCCTACTGAAGGGATGGATGAGAATAATCCACCACGTGGCAAATGCTCCGCGTACTATGCATGATTATACTAAACCTAATTTAACAGGAGCAGAATCTAGTATTGTTAGGCCTGCTATAGCTGCTAATAATTTTGAATTAAAGCCTAACACTATACAAATGATTCAACAATTTGTTCAATTTGATGGTTTGCAGGACGAAGACCCGAATACTCATATAGCAATTTTTTTAGAGTTCTGTGATACCTTCAAAATAAATGGCATTTCTGATGATGCCATACATCTTTGGTTATTTCTCTTTTCATTAAGGAATAAAGCCAAACAGTGGTTGAACTCGTTACCACGAGGGTCAATCACTACATGGGATCAAATTACCGAAAAAATTTTATTAAAATATTTCCCACCGGCCAAAACGGCCAAATTATGGAATGATATCTCTTCTTTTGTGTAGATAGATTTAGAGACATTATACGACGCATGGGAGAGATACAAGGATCTCTTGAGAAGATGTCCACACCATGGTTTACCCTTGTGGCTCCAAGTCCAAACTTTCTATAACGGTGTGAATCGTCAACGAGGCAACTGATTGATTCAGCCGCCGGTGGAACTCTGAATAATAAAACTCCTAAAGTAGCCTACGAGTTTATTGAAGAGATGTCACTAAATAACTATCAGTGGCAAGTTACAAGGACAAGGCCAACAAAATCAGCCGGAGTTTTCAACCTCGACGCAGTAACCATACTATCAAATCAGGTAGATATGATGAATAAAAAGCTTGATAGTTTGTGTTCTTCGCAGGTACACTGATCGTTGTAAAATTGTCAAGTTTTAAAATTTATAAAGAGAATGATCGAACCTAGAAACTAACTCTGATAGCGACTTAAGGCAAGTGTACCTATCGAACATTAGTATAGTTTAGGCAAGACTGGATTATCGAACCTAAAGAAACTAAAAGTACTAATACTCACTTTCTTTCTATTATTTAGCCTAAAATAAAGTGAAGTTGTTTTAATCTAATTTAACTACTACTAAACTAAATATGGAAAGACAAAAAGGATGAATTGAGAAATAACTTGAAGAGAAACTTAGTTGATCACAGCGATACCCGCAGGAAGAATCCACTTAGACTTCACTTATTATCTAACACTGAACCATACGATTTATTCACTTGACTTGATCCGTAAGACTCCCTAACGTATATTAAACCCTCTCTCGAGGCAAATAACATCTAACCCTAGGTTAATTAATGGAAATCTTTTTCTTACTTAATAACTCCCTAGAATAGTAGTAAATCAAACTATGGACTCCCAAATTAGGTTTCACCCTAATTTGACAAAATCTCGTCACCCTATCTCTAGGCGCGCGAACAACTCCGCTTAATTATGCTAGGTCTATTCTTAAGCAGGGTCTATTCCTCCTCCACCTAAGAACATCACACTTGAATTAATATTCCAGAAATATTAACACAAGAATTAAGCACACAATTAAGAACAAATCAAGTATTTATCATATAATTCAGAAAATAATAACAAGATTCATCTAGGTTTCATCCCCTTCAGGTATCTGAAGGGTTTAGTTCATAATAAATAAAGAAAACATCTCAAGAGAAAAGATAATACAAAACATAAGAAATCCCTAAAACCCCCTGAAGGAATTGAAGGAGATATCCGCCGTCTTGAGTAGAATTCTAGCTTCCTGAGATGGATCAACGGGCTATCTTCGAGTGATTCCCATAATCTGGCCTTCTGGCTCGGCTCCTTAGCCTAGATAACCGCTAATTCACAGCCTATTCATTGCCTAACTAACCGCCCCCTTTAAGGTTACACTTAGGGTCTTTATATAGGATTTTGGAATGCGATTCTTTCTCCGTAAGTATCTTTTTTCGAGTGAAATTCTTCTTTTCCACGACAGGGGCACGGCCATGGCACACGCCCATGTAAATTGACTTCAAGTCATGTTTCGATTATGTTGATTTAGGCACGGCCATGTAAATCGTTGTCCAGGCCGTGCCATTTTCCACTTTGGCCCAATTTGGCCCGATTTAAGCCGTTTCTCGTTCTTTTCATCCTCGGGTGCTTTTTCTGAGTATAAATATTCCACGACAGGGGCACGGCCATGGTACACGCTTGTGTAAATTGACTTCAAGTCGTGTTTGATTCTGCTAATTTAGGCATGGCCATGTAAATCGTTGTCTAGGCCATGTCGATTTCCACTTTGGCCCAATTTGGCCCGAATTAAGCTCGTTTCTCATTCTTTTTGTCCTCGGGTGCTTTCCTGAGTATAAATATGAAAAGAAAGGATTAATAGCACCTTTTTACATAAATCAAGGACTAAATCATCCAAAAGCATACTAAATATGGGATTAAAATATGTTACTTTTACGGTTTATCAAATACCCCCACACTTAAGCTTTTGCTTGTCCTCAAGCAAAATTCTCAACTTACAATTAAAATGAACTTTCCATAATTCACAATTCCTATCAATAATGCCTCATCATAATTCATAGATAATTTATACATGGATAATTTAACTCAAAGACTCCTAAAGATTCAAACAATATAAGTCATATATTTGTAGCACGAAAACATAGGTGTCTCCCTTTATCTAAATAATTACCTCTGATTCAAAATCGACAAGGATTGACTTCCTTACTAAAGATTCACTCAAATCACTCAAAAGTGTTTAAGGTTCACAATTAAGCACTCAGCAATCGATCCTAAAAAGTTAATCCCATAAGCTTGCCTGAAAATAAAATCTCCACCACTTTAATATGAGATGATATACAAATCAAAAGGTCTTTGATCAGGGTTGTAACGGGGCTTGGGTTGAAGGTGTAGATAAAGGCTGAATTAGAAGGTTAAAAATCGAGATTGAATTGACAAATCACCTAACTAAACAATGAACTAGAAAATAAATGATTACATCAATTGAAACTTTGAAACTAAGAATAATACGAGCTTTTTCTTTTATAATTGAAATTTAAATGCACAAGCTCACTTTTTATACTTCTAATGCTGAATATACTTGATTTTTTTTATTTTTATTTTAAGAATAAACTAATAATCCACAATAAAAGAAATAACTTTTATCAACTAAAATAAACTAATTAGGTAACTAATCAAATCAATTCTCAATAGAAGGGTAGTCAAAAGAATAGGTGATAACAAATACAAAGGGTTTTTGGGTTAATATTAGCGGGTAAATCAATAAAAAGGGTTGTTAGGATTAAAAAGGGTTCATTAGGGGTTAATTTGTGAAGGTAGGCTTTTTAGTGAAGTGAGTGGGTTAAAACCTAGGTGCCTTTATCATCTCAGTATATCAAATCAATAATGTGGTCTTGACATGTATAATCGAGGCAAGTTCTAGAATAACAAATTTAGTGTTGACACACTCATAATCAAAAAGTGAGCATGAAAAAGAATATATGCTCTATAAGGCTCAAAGTCTCACAAAAATTATGGGTATTTGATATCAATCCCTGTAAATTTTGAAATTCAAGGTAATATTCAAATTCAGTTCAACAACCTAGAAAAATTTTAATTCTTGGAAAATATACTTATGATGCTCGATTCTCTAGTATTCTTCAATTTTAATCATCAATGCATAATTATCAATGACTTACTCAAAAACATATCAATAAAATCATAAATCATCAGAAATTTCATCCTAATTAATAACATGAGAAAATTACTTAGGAACAAGACTAAAATTCAGGATTTTAGAATAATGCAAAAAGTTAGGTACTTTTACCCCCCACACTTAAGATGTACATTATCCTCAATGTACAAAGATAGATGAAAATCATGTAATAATAAAATCAAAAGAGAAGGGGAGAAGTAACACTTCCTGAATTTTGGATGACTTTAGGAATTGACAGTGGTCGTGGTGGAAGATGACTTATGTAGTAGTGAATTACTCCTAGTGATTTGTTCGTGTATGTGGACTGTGTGATTTAAACTAAAAAGTCATCAGTTAGATATGTTGGAGGCGTAAATAAATATATGTTAGGCATACTCGAATATTAGATAACCAATGATATAATAAAAGTTTGCAATGAAGAAAAGTTTCAAATTACAACAAATATAGAGAATTTAAATAAATGAAAAATAAAAGAAAAATAGAATAGAACTAAAAATGAGAAAATAAGAAAGGACTCAGAGGTCCTCATCATCGGCCGAATCCCGTGGTGGTGTTAGTGATGATATATGGATGTGATGGCATATTTGCTGGAGAGTGGCCTCGATCCCATCAAAACGTCGAGCAGTGTCGGTGAACTACTGAGTACAGTACTGCTCGAGCTGGGTGAGGCATGCAGAGATATCTTCCATCAAGGCTGCTGGATGGGATGGCCGCTGGCTCAAAATTGGTGCCTTCTGCGGTGGTGGTGGGACATCATCAATAATGTCCTCTGGCTCTGCCTCGTCTGTGGCTAGTCGATACTGAGGTGGGTCGGTCCCACGATGATGTTTAACCATCCTCATGTGCAACATCGTCTGAATGCCTTGAGGTATCATCTGGCCGACCAGTGTGAGAGAGAAAGTCTGAACATCGGTGTTGAGGAGGCCAAAGTGTCAAGCTAACCGAGTAATGTACGGCCCCATTAATAAAATGTTCTTCCTATGCGGTTTCGTTTGGTGCTGCATTGCACAGGCGATGAAGTAGAGAAGGTCGAACACGTGCCCTTCTGACATGCACGATAGGTAGTAGACATCGTGCTTATTTACCACGCCGGTGCTCTCACGTCGACCGGTGATAGTATGAGCTAGAATGGTGTGGATTTACCGTAGGGCTGGTCCAAAGGCTGTTGCCTTAGAGCGACTGGGGTCGTAGACGACCGTGGTGGGGGCTAAGCTGCGCCAGCAGTTGAGTGGAGTGTGGTGGAGTTGACGGTCTAACTTGAGAGAGGATTTTCTTTTATAAACTCCTCAGTATAAAGTCTGAGTGTTGTGCCCAATTATAGTACACTTAGTCGACGGATCGTGCCTCCTAAACGGAGTTAGACTGTGCCAGGATCGTCATATTGGGTCATCACTATCTGTAATGTGAAAGTGGTGCAGAATTCGAGTGTGAGCTCTAAATATGTGGGCTCGATTATAGAAAAATTGCTCCCACAGTTCGGTTAGTTTGAGGGCTCGAATATTAGCCGCTAGTCTAACCTGTTCCACGGTGTCCCAGTCAATGCACCTTCTGGTGCTGAGAAGTCTTTCTCTTAGTGCCTTATATCATTCTTCTTGAGCCTCTTGAGTGAATTGAAGGAGGCGGTGTCTTATTTCAGAAGAGGCACTAGCTGAGAATGATCCAGGTCCCTTTCTTTTCTTGGTGGGGGTGGTCGTAGTTTGTTTCCCTCGTGATGACGACATTGTACCTGAAATAATGGATAATCAATCAATGTTTATACAAAATTGTCATCTTAGACCCCAAATATTTAAATGCTAAATGCTGTTATTCACCTATGAGTAGCCTATTCTAATTTTGCATAGGAAAATTTCTATAAGGATGTAGTTAATATGAAATTTATCTAACAATAAATAAATAGCAACAATTGGTTAACAATCAAAATTTTCACTATAACTTATTCATGTGAAATGAAACATTGAGAGAAGTTCTAAGAAAATAAATCATGCAAAATCCAAAATAAAGAAAAAAAATATGAAATTTATCAATCTTTTAGTCAAGAAAATGTAGTAAAGGAAGGAACCAGAGGAGTGATGGTGTAAATTGGTCGAGCACGGGCGGTGCACGGTGGTGCTGTTGTGTTTTCTATAGGTGCATGGTGTGGCGAGGGCATGGACTACGGCAGCACAGCAGTGGCGTGGACATGGGGTGCAGGTTTGTAAAGTCATTGGAGAAAAAGGGAGGTTGTGAAGTTTTTAGGGGTTAAGGACGTGGGTGTGGTGAAAATGGGAGAAAGAGGGGCTGAGAAAATTTTTTTTAGGGTTAGTTTTGGGGGAGGTGACGGTTTAAGTTACTTAAATAGGGGTGAGAGCACGGGCAAGGACCACGCTCATGCTCGATTTTTATGCGCCTGTGTTTTTCATGATTTTAAATTTTGGGCGCGTTTAGGTATTAGGCCACGGTCGTGGGTAATTGTGGCACGTGGGTGTTTTATTCACACGGTCCTGTAGAACGGGCGTGTTCTTCCCGTGTTCGATAAGTCAGGATGTTGGCACAATGAGGTAACACGGGCGTCTGTAGCCCGTGTATGGCAAGTCAGTATCTTCACACGGTTTCTAGGAACGGGCATGTCCATCCATGGCTGGCAAGTCAGTATCTTCACACTATCATAGGACACGACCATTTTCTGCCCATGTTTAGGAAAATTTTATTTCTTGTCATGCACGACTATAGGTACGCGTGTTTCATCCCCCTATTTTTGCACGACCTCCTGCACGCCCGTGTGCAAAGTCGTGCGGCTTAAAACTTGTACTTCAAATGGAGTTAGATGCTTTAAAGGTAAATTGTTAGTGCATTAGTGCTCGAGTTGCCTCCCGAGAAGCGCTTGTTTAAAGTCTTAAGTTAGACTTACCCTATTTTTGTTTCTAAAAGAAGGTTCACGGAGTTGAAGCTCCTCTCTCATATCCCTAAAATCTGTACCATTATAAGTTTTGAGTCGGTGACCATTTACCTTGAATGTGCCCTTAGTGGGGTGAGTTACCTCGATTGTACCATATGGAAAATTATTTTGATCATGAATGGACCCGACCATCTCGATTTTAGCTTTCCAGGGAATAGTTTTAGCCTTGAGTTGTATAGCAAGACTAAGTCCCCTACTTCGAATTGTTTTGATTTTTTTAGACGAGCATCATGGCGTCATTTTGTGGCTTCCTTATATAATTTTGAGTTCTCGTAGGCTTCAGCTCTCCATTCATCTAGCCCGTTCAGCTGTATCATTCTTTTCTTTCCTGTAGTTTTAAGATTAAATTTTAAAAACTTTATGGCCCAAAAAGCCTTGTGTTTTAACTCGAATGGCAAATGACAGCTTTTCCCATATACAAGTTTGTATGAGGATCTCCCTAAGGGTGTTTTAAATGTTGTTCTATAGGCCCATAAGGCATCATCAACTTTTAATGCCCAATCTTTCCTGTTTGATTCAACCATTTTTTCTAGGATGCGTTTAAGTTCCCGGTTTGCTACTTCAACTTGACCGCTGGTTTGAGGATGATATGAGGTAGCTATCCTGTGGTGTACTCTATATTTTTTTAAGACTTTGTCAAATTGAGTATTACAAAAATGCGTGCATCTATCACTAATGATAGCTCTAGGTGTTCCAAAACGTGAGAACAGTTTCTTGAGAAACTTAACTACTACCCTAGCATCATTGGTAGGTAAACCTTTAGCTTCTACCCATTTTGACATGTAATCTTACTGCCACTAGGATGTATTTATTTCTGAATGAACTAGGGAATGGTCCCATAAAATCAATACCCCATACATCAAATATTTCAAATGATAACATATACGTTTGAGGCATTTCATCAAGTTTAGAAATATTACATGTTCTTTGGCATTTATCACACGAGGTAACATACCTGTTGGCATCTTTAAATAAAGTGGGCCAATAAAAACCTGATTCGAGTAATTAGTGTGCTGTCTTGATGCCACTATAGTGTCCTCCTGAAGTCCTAAATGGCAATGTTCCAAGATTTTGCTTGTTTCTGCCTTTGTAACGCATCTTCGAATCACTTGATCTCACATATGCGGAAAAGAAAGGGATCTTCCTAAAAATAGTTTTTCGCATCAGCAAAGAATTGCTTCTTTTGGTGAGGTGTTAGTCTTTTTGGAAAAATGTTAGCAGCCAAATAATTTGTGATATTTGCAAACCATGGTACCTTAGAATGTGTTATAGAAAAGAGTTATTCTTTGGGAAACGATTTATTTATCTCACTTTCATTGAGCTCTTCGATATGAGGATTCTCAAGTCTAGAGAGGTGATCTGTCGCAAGATTCTCAGCTCCCTTCTTGTCTTGTATTTCTAAATCAAACTCCTGTAAAAGTAAAATCCATCGTATGAGTCGAGTTTTTGTATCAAGTTTAGTTAAAAGATAACGAAGAGCTGAATCGTCAGTGTAAACAACAACTTTAGACAATATTAGATACTACCTGAATTTGTCAAAAGAAAAAACTATAGCTAGCAATTCTTTCTCTGTGGTGGTGTAGTTTTCTTGCACGGGTGTTAATGTTCTGCTAGGGTAGTAGATTGGCTAAAAATGCTTGTCTCTTCATTGTCCCAAGACTGCACCTACTGCAAAATCACTTGCATCACACATTAGTTCAAAAGGTAAATTCCAATCAGGTGCAATTATAATTGGAGCATTTATCAATTTATCCTTAAGGACATTAAATGCATCTAAACATTCCTGATTGAAATTGAAAGGAACATCTTTTTCTAGTAATTTTGTTAAAGGCTTAGCTATTTTAGAAAAGTCTTTAATAAATCCTCTATAAAACCCTGCATGTCCTAAAAACCTTCTAATAGCCTTAACTAAACTAGGGGGAGGTAATTTTTCTATGGTTTTAACTTTTGCTTTATCTACCTCAATCCCTTTACTAGAAATTTTATGTCCTAATACAATCCCTTCTTTAACCATAAAGTGACATTTTTTCCCAATTCAAAACAAGGTTTGTTTTCTCACATCTCATTAGAACTCGTTTTAAATTTTTGAGGCAAAGATGGAAAGAATTACCAAATACCGAGAAATCATCCATAAATACCTCCATAATGTCCTCCACAAGTTCATCAAAGATTGCCAACATGCACCGCTAAAATGTAGCAGGGGCATTACATAATCCAAAAGGAATTCTACAATAAGCAAACATACCTTATGGGCATGTAAATGTTTTCTTCTCTTGGTCTTCGGGAGCTATTGGGATTTGGAAGTAGCCGGAGAGTCCATCCAAGAAGCAGTAATACATATGCCCGGACAGTCTTTCTAGCATCTGATCTATAAAAGGTAGAGGGAAGTGCTCTTTTCTGGTGGCATCGTTCAGCTTTCTATAATCTATACAGACTCTCCAACCTGTAACTGTTCTTGTAGGAATTAACTCATTCCTTTTATTGGGCAGTACAGATATACCTCCTTTCTTGAAACTACACCGCAGGACTTACCCAAATCTTGTCGAAATAGATAAATTATTCTTGCATCTAGAAGTTTAATTACCTCGACTTTGACCACTTCTTTCATGTTGGGATTTAAGCATCTCTGAGGCTGCACACACAGTTTGTATTCCTCTTCCATTAAAATTTTGTGGGTACAGAATGATGGGTTTATGCCCTTGATGTCAGAGATTTTCCAAGCTATGGCTTTTTTATGTTCTCTTAGTACCTGTATTAACTCCTCTTTTTCCTTGGGTTTTAATTCTGAAGAGATAATAATCGGTAGCGTAGAATTGTCCCTGAGGAATGCATACTCTAAGTGTTTTGGCAACTGCTTTATTTCCAATTTGGGTGGCTCATCAATGGAGGGTTTTTGTCTTAGTTCATCATTAACTTTAATGCTTTCTTCCTGTGTTTGTCAAGGTGAAGATGTTTTTAGCTTATCAGCTTCATCTTCTTCCCCCTCATCTTGAGTCAGGCACAGTTCCATTGTGTCATCTTGTTCTTTAGAATATTGCATGGCATCATAAATTTGAAAAATAATTTCCTTATCGCTTATCCTTAATGCAAGTTAACCGTTACCTACATCGATAACGGCCCGAGCAGTAGCTAAAATAGGACGCCCTAAAATTAAGGGAACATCAATGTCTTCATTAATGTCTAACACAACAAAATCAACAGGGAAAATAAATTTGTCAATTTTCACCAAGACATCTTCGATAATTCCTCTAGGATATTTAATAGATCTCTCAGCTAACTGAATACTCATCCTAGTGGGTTTTGGTTCCCAAAGATCTAGTTGTTTAAACATTTTGTAAGGCATTAAATTAATACTAGCACCTAGATCAGCTAATGCCTTCTTAATATTCAAGCTACCAATTAAACAAGGAATAGTAAAACTTCCTGGGTCTTTTAATTTGGTTGGTAACTTGTTTTGGAGGATGGCTGAGCATTCTTCATTAAGTTCCACCATCGATACTTCTTCAAGCTTTCTTTTATTTGTCAGGAGTTCCTTTAAGAATTTTGCATATTTTGGCATCTATGAAATAGCTTCAAAAAAGGTAAGTTAATATGTATTTGTTTAAAAAGTTCGAGAAACTTACCGTATTGAGCATCTAATCGTTCTTTCTTCAACTTTGCTGGATAAGGGATTAGTGGTTTACTTTCTTCTCGTACTGGATTTATGTCCTCAACTCCCTTATCCTCTGTGTTGTTATCTTCGTGTGGTATAGTTTTCTTTGGTTTGACTAACTCCTTTCCAATTCTTAGTGTAACTACCTTTACCTGTTCTGTTTCCTTGGAAAAAATCTCTATTCGTATTTCACAAATCATCTTAGTAAGTAGTCTAACTGACTTAGTGAGTTCTTCAACTGACTCAGTGAGTTCCCTAATTTGATTCTTGGTTTATTCAGCCGATGTTTGTTGACTTCTAAGTGTTTTCTCAGTATCTTGGAGGCTATTTTCTATGCTTGCCATGAATTTTTTCAACATCTCTTTAAGGTTTTGCTTGTTCTCTTACGGATATGGATGATTTTAGAGATTTTGGGGAGGTTGTTGTCTTTGATTTCCTTGATTTCCTTGACCTCCCCATGAAAAATTTGGGTGGTTCCTCCAACCTGGATTGTAAGTATTACTATAAGGATTATTATTGGATCGAAAATTATTATTACCTATATAGTTCATCTGTTTGCTCTCTGTGTCCGGTTGGTAGGATGGGTACTCAAGATTCGCCATAGTTCCACTTGCGTCGCACTGCATTATTGGGTGTACATGCAAAGAACACAAACTATCAAGCTTTTTATTCATCATCTCTACCTGTGTTGATAGCATGGTTACTGTGTCGAGGCTAAAAACTCCGGCCGATTTTGTTGGTTTTGTCTTTGTAACTTGCCACTGATAATTATTCAGTGACATCTCTTGATAAACTCATAGGATGCTTCAGGAGTTTTGTTGTTCAGAGTTCCACCGGCTGCTGAATCGATTAGTTGTCTCGTTGAAGGATTCACACCATTGTAAAAAGTTTGAACTTGTAGCCACAAAGGTAATCCATGGTGTGGACATCTCCTCAAGAGATCCTTGTATCTTTCCCATGCGTCATATAATGTCTCTAAATCCATCTGCACAAAAGAAGAGATGTCATTACGTAATTTGGTCGTTTTGGCTGGTGGGAAATATTTTAATAAAAACTTTTCGATCATTTGGTCCCATGTAGTGATTGATCCTCGTGGTAACGAGTTTAACCACTGTTTGGCCTTATTCCTTAATGAAAAGGAAATAACCGAAGACGTATGCCATCATCAGAAATGCCATTTATTTTGAAAGTATCACAGAACTCTAAAAAATTCGCTATATGATTATTCGGGTCTTCGTCCTGCAAACCATCAAATTAAACAAATTGTTGAATCATTTGTATTATATTAGGCTTTAATTTAAAATTATTAGCAGCTATAGCAGGCCTAACAATACTAGATTCTGCTCCTGTTAAACTAGGTTTACCATAATCATACATAGTATCGGAGCATCTGCCACATCTCATGGTGGATTATTCTCTTCCATCCCTTCAATAGGATTGGATTTGCCTTGTTGTTGTTCTTCTTGGTAATTTAGGGCTCGCCTGGTTTCTTTGCGATTCCTTCGTGTGGTAGCTTCAATATCACTATCGTATACTAGAGGTCCTATCGGGTTCCTTCTAGTCATAAACTACAGTTACTGTAAGGAAAAGAAAGAAATAAAATTATAATCAATAACTTAAATTGTGAAAATAAAAAAATAATGGCTAAATTAATAAAAATAGAGCTTTCTTAATATTTTAGTTCCCGGCAACGGCGCCAAAAACTTGATCGATGTAAAATTGTCGAGTTTTAAAATTTATAAAGAGAATGATCAAACCTGGAAACTAACTCTGACAACAACTTAAGGCAAGTGTACCTATCGAACAGTAGTATAGTTTAGGCAAGACCAGATTATCAAACCCAAAGGAACTAAAAGTACTAATACTCACTTTCTTTCTATTATTTAGCTTAAAATAAAGTGAAGTTGTTTTAATCTAATTTAACTACTACTAAACTAAATATGCAAAGACAAAAAGGATGAATTGGGAAATAACTTGAAGAGAAACTCAGTTGATCACAGTGATACCCTCAAGAAGAATCCACCTAGACTCCACTTATTATCTAACACTAAACCATACGATTTATTCACTTGACTTGATCCATAAGACTCACTAACGTATATTAAACCCTCTCTCAAGGCGAATAACATCTAACCCTAGGTTAATTAACGAAAATCTCTTTCTCACTTAATAACCCCCTAGAATAGCAATAAATCGAATTATGGACTCCCATATTAGGTTTCACCCTAATCCGGCAAAATCTCATCACCCTATCTCTAGGCACGCGAACAACTCCGCTTAATTATGCTAGGTCTATTCTTAAGAAGGGTCTATTCCTCCTCCACCTAAGAACATCACACTTGAATTAATATCCTAGAAATATTAACATAAGAATTAAGCACACATAATTAAGAACAAGTCAAGTATTTATCATATAATTCAAAAACAATAACAAGATTCATCTAGGTTTCATCCCCTTCAGGTATCTGAAGGGTTTAGTTCATAACAAATAAAGAAAACATCTTAAGAGAAAAGATAAAACAAAACATAATAAATCCCTAAAACCCCCTGAAGGAATTGAAGGAGAGATCCACCGTCTTGAGTAGAATTATGGCTTCTTGAGATGGATCAACTGGCTATCTTCTAGTGATTCCCACAATTTGGCCTTCTGGTTCGGCTCCTTTGCCTAGCTAACCACTAATTGACAACCTATTGATTGCCCAACTAACCGCCCTTTAAGGTTACACTTAGGGTCTTTATATAGGCTTTTGGAATGCGATTCTTTCTCCCTAAGTATCCTTTTCTGAGTGAAATTCTTCCTTTCCATGACAGGGGCACGGCCATGGCACACACCCGTGTAAATCGACTTCAAGCTGTGTTTTGATTCTGTTGATTGAGGCACGGCCGTGTAAATCATTGTCCAAGCCGTGTCGATTTTGCTTTGGCCCAATTTGGCCCGATTTAAGCCCGTTTCTTGTTCTTTTCATCCTCGGGTGCTTTCCTGAGTATAAACATGAAAAGAAAGGATTAAGAGCACCTTTTTACATAAATCAAGGACTAAATCATCCAAAAGCATGCTAAACATGGGGTTAAAATATGTTACTTTTAAGGTTTATCATACACCCAATAATGTAATGCGACGCAAGTGGAAGTGTGGTGAATCCTGAGTACCCACCCTACCAATCGAGCACAGAAAGTGAATAGATGAACTATATAGGTAACAATTTTGGATCTAATAATAACCCTTATAGTAATACCTATAATCCAGGTTGGAGGGACTACCCAAATTTTTCATGGGGAGGTCAAGGAAATCAAGGAAATCAAAGACAACAACCTCCTCAAAATTTTCAAAATCAGCCCTATCCACAAGAAAAGAAAACTTCGTTTCCAAAAATTCATGGCAGCCACAGAAACTCGTTTTCAAAAAATCGAGACAACGCTCGATAATCAACAAGCATCAATCAACAGGATCGAGAGCCAGGTTGGAGAACTTACTAAGTCAGTTGGTCAAATTAATAAGATAGTTTCTAAAATTTGATCAGAGATTTCTGAACGACCACAAGGGCGTCTACCAAGTAACACTAAGAAAAACCCAAGGGAGCAAATCCAAGAAATCTCAGCTCATCATAGTACAGGGTTAGATTAACCCGATATAATACAAGAAAATGAGGTAGAAGAAGGTAAGGTAGAGATAACACAAGAAAAACTAAAATCGGTAATCAAATAGTACCAACCTCAAATACCTTATCCCGAAGCAATAAAGAGAGATGATACAGAGGAGCAGTTTAGTAAGTTTTTAAACTTTTAAAGAAATTACATATCAACTTACCTCTTCTTGAAGCTCTTTTTAGATGCCAAATTCGAGAAAATTTTAAAACAACTTCTGACAAACAAGCGTAAGTTAGACGAGGAACCACATGTGGAACTAAACGCAATATGCTCAGTAATGTTGCAAAATAAACTACCAAAAAAGTTAAAAGATCCAAGGAGTTTTACAATTCCATGTTTAATTGGTAGACTAACCATTGATAATGCATTAGCTGATTTAGGGGCAAGCATAAATGTCATGCCTTATAAAATGTTTAAATAGCTAGGTCTATGGAAACCCAAACAAACTAGAATGAGTATTCAATTAGCTGATAAAACTATTAGAATTCCTAGAGGTATTATCAAAGATGTTCTTGTAAAAATTGATAGATTCATTTTCCCATTAGATTTTATTGTCTTAGACATGGATGAGGACAATTCGATACCTTTAATTTTAGGAAGAGCCATTGTATCAACTGCCAAAACTAAAATTGATGTTGGTGCAGAAGAACTCATACTTAGCGTAGGTGATAAATCGATAGACTACAAGCTCTTGACTCGGCCAAGACGTCGAATGATGAAGGTGAGAAAGTAAATTTAGTTTATAACAATTCTGTTCAAATGTCACCACAAGAAAAAAGCACAAAGCTACAAACCTGATGGGACCATAAACCTCGTCCTAACAAAGAAGAATTATATGAGGAACAAAGCCTTAAGGTCGACAAACCAAAAGAGTGGAAGACACACTTTAAAGAGAACCAGAACCACACAAAGAAAAATCGAAAGAACTTCCAAAAGAGCTCATAGGGACATCAAATCACTTCAAAATAGGAGATCAGGTGCGGTTAGATAAAGTAAATCCTCGCATCACCACACCAAACCTGAATTCAAATGCAAACATCCCTCTTGAGGTACGAAATATCTTCCCATACGGAATAGTTGAGGTAAGTAATCCCATATTCGGCACTTTTAAAGTAAATGCTTCTCGACTTAAAATTTATCATGAAAATAAAACTGATAGCATGAGGGAAGATATTCAAACTTTTAAACCACCCTAATTTTTGTGAATACGAGGAAAGTCTAGCTTAAGACTTTAAACGAGCGCTTCTCGGGAGGCAACCCGAGTACTAACCCTATTTATTTACACATTTGTTTTCATTTTAGTTTCTTTTCTCCTCTTCATCTTAAACACCTAGTTTGAAATTAACCAAACATGAAGATTTCCAAACCACATGGTCTTGCACACGGCCATGTCCGTGGTTGTATGGAAGTACAAAATCTCCATACTGACATGGCAGAGACGACACAAATTAGACATAAATAATTTTTGAAATCACAGACCCAACCACTCCCCTATGGGCACCGAAAAAATGCCACGGCCGTGGACGACACTGACTTGTCACCCACAGGCATGGCAATCTATAAAACGGGAGTGAGGTAAACAACACGCCTTGAGACACGACCATGCGAGGCGGTGGTGTGAATCGACACACCCTCGGTACACGGGCGTGGGAACACATCAGAGGCCAAAAATTTTATTTAAAATCACCCCTTCCCCTTCTTCTCACCCACCCTCTTTCTTTCTTTCTTTCTTCCCTTCTCCCTTCCCTCTACTAGATTTCTCTCCTCTCCTTACAAATTCTCTAGACCCTCAAGCTACATCATGTCAAAGAAGCGTAAGAGGCCAAACACAATCTCCTTGTGGGAGACCGATCTACATAAGTTCATGCTGGCCACTCCAACCCTCCAACACGTCAAGGGTCTTTGAGACCATTTAATTTCTAGTTTTCTTTTCTCTTTTGCTTCAATTTCCTTATCTTTACTTCTCTTCTACTTAATTTAGTTTATTTTACTCTAGTTTCTTAGTTTTTGGTTCTAAAGGCTGCTTGGGAATCACACCACCACGACCATCGCCAGCACCTCCGCAGCCTTAGAGGTCACACCCACCTCGCGAACCATCTATCAATAAGGACTCTTCAGTCCATTAGTATTTTCTTTTAATTTTATTTTCCTTCTTAATCTCCTTCTCTTTATTTTTCTTGTCCTTAATTACATAACTATTTTATTTTAAATGTGTTTCAATAATTCTTGGCTAACTCTTCACAAGCTCCCCAATTTCTTCATCTAGCGAAAAGCTCGTTAGTACTCACCACGCCACCACCGCCTCCTACTCCAATTCGACAAGGGAACAAGGATTCATCCAAAAATTTAGGAAGTGTCACTTCTCCCCTTCTCTTTTGATTTCAGTATCACATGATTATTTATCTATCTTTGTACATTGAGGACAATGTACATCTTAAGTGTGGGGGGTTAAAGTGCCTAACTTTTTGCATTATTCTCAAATCCCTGAATTATATCTAATTCTTAAGTAATTTCCTCATATTACTAATTAGGATGAAATTTCTGATGATTTATGATTCTTATTGATATGTTTTTGAGTAAGTCATAGTTAATTGTACATTGATGATTTAAACTTTAAGATACTCGAGAATCAAGCATGATAAGTCTATTTTTCAAGAATCAAAAATTTCTAGGTTGTTGAACTGAATTTGAATATTACCTTGAAGTTTGAAATTTACAGGGATTGATATCAATTACCCATAATTTTTGTGAGATTTGAGCCTTATAGAGCATATATTCTTTTTCATGCTCACTTTATTGATTATGAGTGTGTCAACACTGAACTGTTATTCTAGAACTTGCCTCGATTATACATGTCAAGACCACATTTTTTTTATTTGATATACTGAGATGATAATGGCACCTAGGTTTTAACCCACTCACTCCACTAAAAAGCCTACCTTCATAATTAACCCTTAGTGAACCCTGTTGATCCTAACAACCCTTTTATTTGATTTACCCACTAATATTGAACCAAAACCCAGCTCGTATTTGTTATCACTATTCCTTTGACTACCCTTCTATCGAGAATTAATTTGATCAGTTGCCTAATTACTTTATTTCAGTGGATAAAGTTTTTTCCTATATTATGTATTTATTTAGTTTGTTCTTAAAACAAATTGAAGTATATTCATTATTAGTTCTGTAATTAAGTGAGCTTATATGTTTAATTTCAATATCTTGAAGAAGAAGCTCATATTATTAGTATTTTCATGTGATGTAATTATTCAGATTATTAGTTCATTTTTTCTAAAGTTAGGTAACTTGTCAATTCAATCTTTATTCTAACCTTCTAATTCAGCCTTTATCCACACCTTTAACCCAAGCCACATTACAACCTTGTTAAAGACCTTTTAATTTGTGTATCATCTCATATTACAATAGTGGAGAT
The DNA here is from genome assembly GCA_025506655.1 of Gossypium rotundifolium. Taxonomy (NCBI): domain Eukaryota; kingdom Viridiplantae; phylum Streptophyta; class Magnoliopsida; order Malvales; family Malvaceae; genus Gossypium; species Gossypium rotundifolium. Next base: position 131,693,348 of record CP106729.1, on the reverse strand, counting down.
TTGATTTTCAGGCAAGCCTATGGGATTAACTTTTCAGGTTCAACTTATGAGTGCTTTTTCCTAAATCTTAAACACTTCGAGTGCTTTGAGTGAATCTTTAGTGAGGATGTCAATCCTTGTCGATTTTGAATCAGAGGTAATTATTTAGATAAAGGGAGACACCTATGTTTTCGTGCTACAAATATATGACTTAGAATTGTTTGAATCTTTAGGAGTCTTTGAGTTAAATTATCCATGTATGAATTGCTTACGAATTATGATAAGACCTTATTGATATGAATTATGAATTATGGAAAGTTCATTTTAATTGTAAGTTGATAATTTTGCTTGAGGACAAGCAAACGCTTAAGTGTGGGAGTATTTGATAAACTGTAAAAGTAACATATTTTAAGCCCACATTTAGCATACTTTTGGATGATTTATTCCCTGAATTATGTAAAATGGTGCTCTTAATCCTTTCTTTTCATGTTTTATAATCAGGAAAGCACCTAGGGACGAAAAGAACAAGAAACGGGCTTTAAACGGGTCAATTTGGACCAAAGTGGAAATCGACACAGCCTGGACTTCAAGCCGCACGGCCGTGCTTTGACAATTAACTAGAACACGGCCTAACCACGATTCACATGGTCATGCCTCCATCAACAGACCCGAACACGGCCTGAAGTCGATTTACACGGGCGTGTGCCATGGCCGTGTCTCTATCGTGGAAAAGAAGAATTTAACTTGAAAAGGATACTTAGGGAGAAAGAAACACATTCCAAGAGACTATATAAAGACCCTAAGTGTAACCTGAAAGAGGGCGGTCAGTTAGGCAGTCAGCTAGGCCAAGGAGCCGAGCCAGAAGGCCAGATTTGTGGGAATCACTCGAAGATAGCTAGTTGATCCATCTCAAGAAGCCATAATTCTACTCAAGACGGTGGATCTCTCCTTCAATTCCCTCAGGGGGTTTTAGGGATTTCTTATGTTTTGTTTTATCTTTTCTCTTGAGATGTTTTATTTTATCATTATGAACTAAACCCTTCGGATACCTCAAGGGGATGAAACCTAAATGAATCTTGTTCTTATTTTCTAATCTATATGATAAATACTTAGTTTGTTCTTAATTATGTGTGCTTAATTCTTGTGTTAATATTTTTGGGATATTAATTCAAGTGTGATGTGCTTAGGTGGTGGAGCAAAAGTGTAACATCCCAAACCCTACCACGAGTCTAGGCCGGATCCGGTTACATCCTTTGTGGAAAGACGGTTGAAAATCTTTGACTTCAGATTAAAACGTGAAAATTTGTTAACTCTGAAAATCATGTCCATTTAAAAATTAATAAATAATATAAGCTTGGTTTGAATTAAAACTTTATTACAATTTATTATAAAATAAATCATTTGTAAAAATATCACTAAGTACGATATAACCTTTATCAACTATAAATAGAGTACTTTAATCAAAAGTGGCCCTTATTACAACCAATACTAAACAAAACGCTTAGTGTTAAAAATTGCTTAAAAATAATTAAATCAATCTCCTTCTGCATGGGCCACCTTGCATCCTCTCCGACTCGGTCCGATCAACAAGTCACTGCGATGTTGGATAAATAATTGGGTGAGTCACACGGACTCAGTGTGTAATTAAACCACTGATATCCACCCACATGTTAGCCACAAATCAACCCAATTATCAAATGCAACATGTAAACATATAGACATTACCACGATCCGGCTTGGCCACAATCAAATCATATTCAAGCCTTGGGCTAGGCCCTTTCCTCATCAGTCCACTGATCTCTGGGCTTGGCCCATTTCCATGTATGTTCTCAAAACATACCTATCCACATGTCATATTGGGCTTGGCCCATTACCATATCTTTTCATAACTGAAATAATGCAATCATGAGACCCAACCCAAGCCTAGGGTCCATCCGCTACACACCCCCTTATCCAGTCTACCACACACCAGGGGACTATCGAGTCGCCCTCTCCTTTTCCCTCTAAAAAGGCAACCAATGCCATCCACGATGTAGCACGTAGCTAACATCAAACCACGATGGGGCACATAGCAACCCATCAAGCCACGATATGGCATAAGCCGATATCAGTCCAGGTAACCACGCGAACTAAATCGCAAAGATCCACAACGCGACCTCAGTCAGTGCCAATCCACGATGTAGCACAAAGCTGACATCAACCACGTACTCGAAGTACACGGTGCCTTCTTTCATAACCCACCCATGCACATGTAACATGATATAATGACAAGATGATGCACGTGCATGTCATTCACAATCATAGGCATACTCACATATTAAAAAAAATCAACTATCACATATTAACCAATTTGCTACTAACTGGTCATCATCATACCCCTTAAGGGTATCCATTTCACATATGGTATCGCATTCATTAGTAAGCGTATAGCTGAGAGATCATACAAATCCGGAAACAATGGCTAACTACACACCTTATAACTCAAGCTCTAAACCTCGAACCCGACGCTATCGTTTAGCGAGACTACCGCTATCGCCTATAGTTTTTCACTGCACGCCCACACCCCGGTGGCCAATCCTGAACAGCTGAAACCGACCTCTTCTTGAACTTCGAGATGGGAGTTTTCCCTTTGCCCGCTTGACTAGCACTCGCATCCATAACGATATCTAATCAACACACGATTAATACCGATCTCAAACGAATAAACCATAAACTATACATCCTTACCGAAACGAACTGAGATCCCAAAGGCTTTCCTTTACTCTTGTTGGTATGCCCTATAAACCATAGTCACCATTTGGTCAACCCATAACCACAACCAATGGCCTAAGGCCGAATATCAAAGAATCACTTACCCTCTTTTACCTGAATCCTGAAACGCCAATGGTCCTATGGTGTTGCCGAAATCCCTGCACACCACTATTAGAATCGGTCTACAACAAGAATGTATGAAAAGGCCCCCCTTTGGCGAATATTTATCCTCACCTTACCTTATCGACGAAATCCCAAGAGAATCCCTTTTAGCTCCTTGGTGCTAGCTACAACAAAGCGAAACACATCACCATGGCCCTAGGGACATTCGGCCATACCAAAACTAAGGCCAACCATTCGGTTTGGCCACTAAAACAAGTAACTAGAACACTTACCCACAAGCTTTAGATGTCGACAAAGACCACACTTCACAGGTTGACTTCAAGCTTGGTAAAATAGAAGAGAGATGGAGGGCTAAAGGTTTCACTATCAAGGGATTAAGAGAACACAATAAAATATTTGACTACAAAGGCCAAAGGAGAAATCGGCAAGGGTTAATGGTGTTTGGGAGGTTTTAAATTTCAAAGCACGAAAAGAAATAAAGATTACTTGGAGATTCGGTCAACTAGAAAAATATAAAAAGGAATTCAAGGAGAAGTAAGATTTAGAAGAGTGAACTAAAATTTGGAAAAGGAGAGCACACCACCCTTAAATAATATTACTACTCCCCCATTGAAGAACCCAAGTTTGGCCATCACCCATGGCCACTAATTCAAATTAATTTGAATTAGTCCACTTCCTATTTTAATCAAAGCAAAAGACCACCCTTGGTGGCCACCACTTTTTTAATTCTAAACCCAATTCCTTCCTATCTTAAACTCCTATTTTATCACCTCATCCTATTAAAAAAACAATCTAATAGCGACCATTTATCTCCTATTTCTAATTTAAAACTAACTAAGATAATCCTATAATTATCTAAAATAATAAAATAACCAAATACTTATCCCTACCTACCGGCCGAATATAAAATAAATCACAACTTATCCACAACCAATAAGACTCCATGTGTCAGTCAATTAGCAAAAAGCCAAAGAAAATAAAATAAAGACCAATTACATTTCAAGGTTCGAACATAGGACACGGGGAAACCACAGACCAAGTAGCGCCCGAGCCATTGGCCAACACGCCTTTCATGACAAAAAGCCCCAACATTTATTTTAAATCCTTCCTACTTCACCCATCACCACATAACAAAATAAAACGCCAAAAATGTCGCTCCGACCCTCGAACTGCGCGCCTTTCTCTCCTCCAGGTGCCTAAGTGGCGCATGAGAGCCACTTTGCTAGCTGGACTTTCATGTCCACCATCCAAACCATTAATTTTAAGGCCTACTTAGCCCGATCCTTTGGTGGCCTAAAAATAAAACAAAATTGCTGCCTTAGCAGCTCGAACCTGCTCCCTTAGGCGTCACCTTCCTGGGCTCCAAGCGCCTCCATGCCACTCTACCTAATTGTTTCTTGTGTCCTAAAGTCCACCAATTTATTTTAAGGCCTTCTTGCCCTATTTTCCTTTTTACACTAAAAATCTAAAATTTTCCAAAGCCTTCTCCTTTCATCCAAGCATTCTTAAATCCTCTAAACACATCCAAGCACACCAAAAACCTTCCAACACCTAAATTATACTCAAAGCGCATAACCCCTAAACCTTGGATGTTACAATTCTACCCCCCTTAAAAATAATTTCGTCCTCGAAATTACTTATTACCGGATAGTCATGACTCACTATTCTACGCCTCTGCTGCGCACTCTGATCTTAATCTATCATACTTCCCGACACAGTCTCTAAGTTCGCACTCAAAATTCCAAACACCTCTCTTAGCAACACAGAAAAGGGCTAACTCATAAGCAAGCAAAGTAATTAAAGCATGTACCAAAGCAAAGGAGCTTACCTGATATCACATCCTTGGTTGACTTTGACTGGAACCATTCCCTCCATGGCTTGAACCACGACCCCTCGTCGCTCGAGGACAATTCTTAACCAGATGTGCCTTAGATCCGCACCGAAAGCATTCTTTACTATTTCCCCAACACTCTCTGAATGGGTTCTCCACACTTAACACATGAATGATTTCGATCAATTTGGTACAAGTGCATTACAAGGTTCTCGGTCCTTGGTCTTTTCGGACATTACCAAGCGATCTTGATGGTCCAACATTTCTCTTATTCTCGTTCCTATCCTTTTCTCGGTTTTCCCTTACCGTCCTCTTAACTTCTTGATGATCCAAGCTTTCTCCACCGAATGGCGAAGTCCCTTTCTCTGCGAGCTATCAACTCCGTAACTCATCTCGACCCATCGTCAAATCGAACACTCCTTTCATAATCGGTAGCCACGATTCCTTTGGCGTCTTGACTTAGCCGCTAAATTCGACTTCATACTCTGCTATCGACTTATTCCCTTGTACTAGATTTAAACGCCTTCCTTTGTGAGTCCAAATAAGCTGGCTCCTACGTACTTCCCTTCAAACTTGGCCTTAAAGAAATCCCAATCCGATCGATCCGCGGTACACCTTGTTTGACGGTGAGCCACCAGCGATAAGCTTCGTCGCGAAGTAATGAAACAGCACCCTTGACTTTTCTTCTTCAGTGCGGTCAAATCATCCATGATTCTTTCGATTGCTTCTAGCGATTACTACTGCTACATTAGGAGCTACTCACGACACTCCTCTAATGACCTCGACCCGTTCGATCTAAGCCTTTTAAATCTTGACTTCGAGTTCCATTTCCCTACTAACTCCTGCTACTCGCTCTAGCACTCGTAACATGGCCCGCGATACTGCGTCATCTTCTCCTGTCTGATCTTGCTCCTCTACATCCACTGCTGGCGGCACTTCACTTTCTGACCCATGGCCAGACCCTACCGGTTTCGATGCTGCCATTCTACCTCTACCGCGTCCCCTAGAACTCATCTCTATCGTCGCGATTTAATCTGGTGGACTTTGGGCCGGAGACACAGGTGCCATGCCAGAATAACCTAAAAAAATTTTTTTCATAAAAGCCCATATTTTCGAAAAGCCTATTTTGAAAATGTTTCGGGCCCAAAAACCCTCAAAGTCGAGTTTTGAACCAGACTCTGAAACCAAACTGTAACATCCCCAAACACGCCCACGAGTCTAGACCAGGATTCGGTTACATCATGCGGAAAGACCAGTTGAAAATCTTTGACTTGATTAAAAGCGTGAAAATTTGTTAACTCTGAAAATCATGTCCATTTAAAATTAATAAATAATATAAGCTTGGTTTGAATTAAAACTTTATTACAATTTATTATAAAATAAATCATTTGTAAAAATATCACTAAGTACGATATAACCTTTATCAACTATAAATAAGTACTTTAATCAAAAGTGGCCCTTATTACAACCAATACTAAACAAAGCGCTTAGTGTTAAAAATTGCTTAAAAATAATTAAATCAATCTCCTTCTGCATGGGCCACCTTGCATCCTCTCCAACTCGGTCCGATCAACAAGTCACCTGCGATGTTGGATAAATAATTGGGTGAGTCACACGGACTCAGTGTGTAATTAAACCACTGATATCCACCCACATGTTAGCCACAAATCAACCCAATTATCAAATGCAACATGTAAACATATAGACATTACCACGATCTGGGCTTGGCCCACAATCAAATCATATTCAAGCACTGGGCTAGGCCCTTTTCTCATCGATCCATCGATCACCGGAAGCAGCCCATTTCCGTATGTTCTCAAAACATACCTATCCACATGTCATATTGGGCTTGGCCCATTACCATATCTTTTCATAAGCGAAATAATGCAATCATGAGACCCAACCCAAGCCTAGGTCCATCTACACACCCCTTATCCGACCTACCACACATCGGGGACTATCGAGTCGCCTCTCCTTTTCCCTCCAAAAGGCAACCAATGCCATCCATGATGTAGCACGTAGCTAACATCAAACCACGATGGGGCACATAGTAACCCATCAAGCCACGATATGGCATAAGTCGATATCGATCCGGGTAACCACGCGAACTAAATCGCAAAGATCCAACGCGACCTCGATCGGCGCCAATCCACGATGTAACACAAAGTGACATCAACCACGTATCAAGTACACGTACCTTCTTTCATAACCCACCCATGCACATGTAACATGATATAATGACAAGATGATGCACGTGCATGTCATTCACAATCACGGGCATACTCACATATTAAAAAATCAACTATCACATATTAACCAATTTGCTACTAACTTTGGTCATCATCATACCCTTAAGGGTATCCATTTCACATATGGTACTGCATTCATTAGTAAACGTATAGCACAACAGAGATCATACAAATCCCGGAAAAAATGGCTAACTACACACCTTATAACCTGAAGCTCTAAACCCTCGATCCCGACGCTATCGTTTAGCGAGACTACCGCTATCTGCCTATAGTTTTCTGCTGCACGCCCACACCCCGGTGGCCAATCCCAAACATTTGAAATTGACCTCTTATTGAACTTCGGGAAGGGAGTTTTCCCTTTGCCCTCTTGACTAGCAGTCGCATCCATAACGATATCTAATCAACACACGATTAATACCGATCTCAAACGAATAAACCATAAACTATACATCCTTACCGAAACGAACTGAGATCCCAAAGGCTTTCCTTTACTCTTGTTGGTATGCCCTATAAACCATAGTCACCATTTGGTCAACCCATAACCACAACCAATGGCCTAAGGCCGAATATCAAAGAATCACTTACCCTCATTTACCTGAATCTTGAAACGCCAATGGTCCTATGGTGTTGCCAAAATCCTTGCACACCACTATTAGAATCGGTCTACAACAAGAATCTATGAAAAGGCCCCCCTTTGGCCGAATATTTATCCTCACCTTACCTTATCTGACGAAATCCCAAGAGAATCCCTTTTAGCTCCTTGGTGCTAGCTACAACAAAACGAAACACATCACCATGGCCCTAGGGACATTCGGCCATACCAAAACTAAGGCCAACCATTCAGTTTTGGCCACTAAAACAAGTAACTAGAACACTTACCCACAAGCTTTAGATGTCGACAAAGACACCACACTTCACGGTTTGGCTTCAAGCTTGGTAAAATAGAAGAGAGATGGAGGGCTAAAGGTTTGACTATCAAGGGATTAAGAGAACACAATAAAATATTTGACTACAAAGGCCAAAGGAGAAATCGGCAAGGGTTAATGGTGTTTAGGAGGATTTAAATTTCAAAGCACGAAAAGAAATAAAGATTACTTGGAGATTAGGTCAACTAGAAAAATATAAAAGGAATTCAAGGAGAAGTAAGATTTAGAAGAGTGAACTAAAATTTGGAAAAGGAGAGCACACCACCTTAAATAATATTGGCTACTCCCCACCGAAGAACCCAAGTTTGACCATCACCTATGGCCACTAATTCAAATTAATTTGAATTAGTCCACTTCCTATTTAATCAAAGCAAAAAGCCCTGGACTTTCATGTCCACCATCTAGCCATTAATTTTAAGTAGATCTATTAGAATTAAGTGAAGTTGATCATTTTCCAAAGCCTTCTCCTTTCATCCAAGCTAAATTATACTAGAGATAGGGTGGCGTAGATTTTCGAAGTTGCTAGAGATAGGGTGGCAAGATTTTGGATTAGGTGAAACCTAATATGGAGTCCATAGATCGAGTTAATGTGATTCTAGGGGTTTTAATTAGAAAAAGATTTGAGTTAATCAACCTAGGGTTAGGCGTTATTCACCTCGAGAGAGGTTTAATATAAATTAGGGAGTCCTACGGATCAAGTTAAGTGAGTAAATCGTCAGGTTCAGTGTTAGTTAACAAGTGAAGTTTAGGTGGATTCTTCCTAAGGGTATCGTCGTAATTAACTGAGTTTTTCTAAAAGTTATTTCTTCAATTTGTTCTTTTTGTCTTCGCGTCTTAGTTTAGTAATTAGTTAGTTTTTAATTTAATCAACCAATCACTTCATATTTAGGCTAAATAATAGAAAGAAAGTGAGTATTAGTACTTTTAGTTCCTTTGGGTTCGACAATCCGACCTTGCCTAAACTATACTACTGTTCGATAGGTGAACTTGCCTTAAGTCATTGTCAGAGTAAGTTTCCAGGTTCAATCATTCTCTTTATAAATTTTAAAACTCGACAATTAGACGATCAGAACACATATTTTCATCAATGGTAACTGTCGAAACCATTTTTTCGAGTTTGAAAAATGGGGATCGACTTTAAAATGGCAAATAGAGTCATCACCGACCTTTTTTGAGGTGTGATCGGATCACCTTGAAGTTGAAAATTTTGATTTATTAAATCATATTTTGGTCTACAAAAATCGAGAAAATGGGTTCGGGAGTCGGTTACGTACGAGGAAGTGTTAGCACCCTCGTAGCGCCCAAAAATTGGTACCTAATTGGTTACTTATGTCAAAATTTTGAAAAGATTCTAGATTACGATCCGTTTGCTTAAGATATCTTTGGACCGAATCATATTGGATGCCAAAACTTCTTATTTCAAAGAAATAAAATGTCGTACTCAGTAAGTTAGGGTACAACATCTTATATTCTCGAAATTAAAATTATCTTTTGATTTTTAAAACCCACATAATAAAGTTTGAAAAGGATATTCGGTGATTTGGGCTTTATGAAAAATTGGAACCCAGTAAGTTAGGGCACTCAAAATTCCGAATACAGAATATTATCTTGTTTTTTTTTTTTTTTTTGAAGTTCTTACCTTGAGATGATAAAACATCACATCCAGTGATTTAGGACACAATGTCTCAAATTCGAGAATAAGTTTTTATCTAAAATATTTCAATTTAAAAATGAAAAGGGACTCGATTACTAGGTTTTAACAAGAAGAATCGAAACCCAGTAAGTTAGGGCATGATTTTCTCGAAACCTCCAAACACGAGCAATGCTTTATTTTAAAACCTTTGAAAGGAATGATTTTTTTTTTAAACTTGAACGACATCAAACTTGATTTTCTTTAACAAATAAATCACAATGGAATGATAATATACAAAGCAAAGTAGCAATACATACACAAAAATATTTCAATAATAAATCACAAATAATTAATGGTTACAAATTAAGAAATATAATCCATACAATAACAAACAAGTGAACATCTAATACATAGAAAATAGTATCGTCAATTTAAATAATACACATGTAATAAAAAACTCAATGTAAAATAAAATAATGATGACATGTGAAAGCATTTTGAAAAAATAAACATAATTTAAAATAGGGTCTTTTAAAGAAACCAATTATATACATAAATAAATTTAAAAGAAAATATATGTATATATATATGTAACATCTTGGAACTAGGGGCTCTACATTATTGTGTGTTGCTGTGTGTTGCCATGTTTTGTTTGTTATTTTGGTGTGTTTGGGGGTCCTGGGAAGACTCGGGGTTAAGCTTGAGCCTTGGTGAAAATTTTATTTTTAGGCACTTTAGGGAAGAGCTAGCTGAGGCAGGCTTAATGGTAATTAATCGTGTTTTGTTAACACAAGAGAAGAGGTGGTAAGGTGGCAAGGAGATGCCACTTAGAGTGCAGGGAAATGGCGTCACAAGGGGGTTGCAGCAGGGAGGAGGTTCGAATCCTACAAGCCTCACTGTGGAACTTTATTTTTACGCCGAGAGAGCTAGAGTGGTGGATTCGGTAAGGGCTCTTCAAGGTTGTTGGTGGAATGAGTCAAAGGAGTTGAATGAGTGGCCATGAGGAGTTGAGGGAGTTTGAAATGGTCAAACTATTTCAAACGGGTGATGGAGAGTGAGTTAAGGAGCAAATTTGGGGATTTGGGTGATAGTGGAGGGTGTTGGCCGATTGTGAGAAGCCTGGAGAGGGAAAGAATCGTGTAACATCACGAATTAATGGGTCTATCGTTTAGTGTAAGGATATGTTTAATATGTTAATTTAAGTGATAGGGGTCCAAATTGGGCTCGGGACTAGGCAAAGGCCTTGGTTAAATTATCGATTGGGCATTATAGAGTTAAAAGGTGGTAATTGTGTTTAAAATACCAGCGTGGGCTTGTGGCCCAACAATAGGTGGTATTTGCAAGGGAGTTAGAAGGTGGTGTCACTAACAGTTAAAGAGGCCCAAGTTTTGGCCACAAGGAGCCCATGTTTTTGGGCCATTTTCACATAAAAGGGAGCAAGGGTGGCATACAACAAGGGTGTAAAGGGCCCAAAATTTAAGTTCTATGGAGCCCAATTCTCTTAATTTAAGTAAGCTAAATTCGGCATTAGGGTTAGGTGAAGTGGGCGACAACAAGGCTCAAAAATAGGAGGATTTACATGGATTTTATAATTGATAATATAGAAGATAAAAGCGGAGAAAAGATAGGAGCTATCAAGGAAAGGTGATGGCCAAAATCCACCACCTAGAGGAGTAAAGAATTGACTACTTCATGAAAAAGGGGTGCCAAATTTTCTCTTTTTATTAGCTTGATTTTTAGTTATCAGGAAGGGTACTTTCGATTTTTTGATAGGAGTGCTGAAATTTCTATAAATAGGGGGGATATCTCATTAATTATGGCATTTGAACCCTAATTTCTTCTTCTTCTATTGTGCCAAAATTCTTAGTCTCTCCCTCTACAATTTCTTTTCTTTAATTTCTTCAAAAGCCGAAACCTCTCCCTTCACTCTCTTTTCCATTCTTTTCCTCTTGTGGCGATTTCTCTAAAAGCCAAAATATCCATAGTTTTTCTCTATTCATCCCATTTGCGAGTTGGTTCTATTTCTTCCGGCATTTAAATATTCCTCATTGACATTGTTGAATCCTCTCCAGTGCTAGCCGAATTCCCTGTGTTAAGGTAAGTGTCGACTTCTGTTGGTTTCTCATGTTCTATTTTAGTTTTTGAAAGGAAAAAGCCAAAAAGCTAATAGTTTAATGGTTCTATGTTGGGTGGCATTCCGGGATTTGAAGGAAACTTGGTCGTCTAGATCTAAAAGTCGAAAATAGCTAGTCTCTAATTTTAGGATTTTAAGGTAAGGAGATTTTCCCTAGATTTTTACTAGATTCGTTCATTATATGCAAGATCTAAACTTTATGATGAGGATTAACGATCATATATTGTGATAGTAGTTCTGACAAGGACTTGTGATGGAATTAAATATGGATCAGGCAAAGGAGAGAATCCTAAGTTTAAGAAACGAGCGGTATCCGCCGTTCGAGATTGGCCACTTGGTTGTGGGTGGCCACGAACAACACCTTAGGTAGATAGTAGTTGTGTTGACTACGGATAGCGTCGACATAGAAAGTATCATTTTATCGGTAGTCGGTGTGTAGATCTCTAACACACACTCTCTAATTGTAATTTATGTGTAGTGGGCTAAAAAGCTAGAAAGTGGTACATGTAGACAATCGATTAAAACCCAAAAGGGTTAGGCAAGGATGCAGTGCGTAATCATAGAAATCTCTATGTATATTGAGACATATGAAAGCCTGTATGATGTTCTCTTTATGTATGTATGCATGGGGTGGGAATATAATATGAAAGGGGAAGTGCATGATGGGTCATATGGTGACCGGTGGTAGAAATCCACGAATATAAACATGGGTCATATGGTGACCGGTGGTAGAAATCCCACAAATATAAATGTTAGGTCACACAGTGATCGGTGGCTATGCCACGTGGTGTGTAGCGGATGGAGGGTTGATTGTAGAAATCCCCAAGGTGTGATGGTTGAGTGCGGGTTGGTGTGTAGAGGATGGAATTCTAGGATGGGTTGGGCCATTCATTATGTATTGTCTATCATGTATTATGATTGTTGCCTCTATGTATGGGCCAAGGCCCATAATGTGTTTGTGGGCCTTAGGTCAGTGTGTTCAGGATTTATACACTGAGTCTTGGTGACTCACCGCTTTCCTTTTTCTCTACTCTTTCGGATGAGCGGTAGATCGTGGACATGGGGCCGAGAGCGGACTCGAGGGCCATCAAGTTTTTTCTATAGATTAAGTTTGGTTTTCTTTTTTATTATTTCTTTGGGACTATTTATGTAATAAGGCCTCCTTAACTTAGACTTCGATTTATTTTTGTTATGTCGGGATTTGCAAAACTTATGTTTTTTTAGTCTCCAAAATAAAATGAAATAATAAATGGGCTTTTCAACCCAATCAACATAAGTAGTAAAGTTATTTACAAAATCTCACATTTAAGGGATTACTCGGCTAAAATAAACTAAGTTTTTCCAAAACCTTTCAGAGAAAAGTTTTCAATGTTCAACCCGTAGCATACCAGATCCGATTGGAACTTATGGGCCGGGTTTGGGGTTTTTCATTTTGGTGTCAGAGCCCAGTTCAAAACTCGAGGCTGTGAAATGGGCCTAGGGATGTTTTGTAAAGTTGAGGAGAATTTGAACAAAACTTTGGAAGAAGATAGGGCCTTGAGTCTCTGGCACCCGATCCATGCAGTAAGTATTCTAACCCTTGATGTGATGTACTTGTTGGGTTGATGGGCACGAGGGCGTAGACTAGTAGGATAGTAGCAATGGACTTTAGGCCTAGTTAAACAACTCTTCAAATCCATAAGACTTAATCCAACTAAACAAACCCGTGACCAAGTCGATGGGTTAGGGTGTAACAACGAGCATCGCATGTCTAGGATTGGATCCAGGAAGAGCTTGGTATTTAAGCGATCCTAGTGACTCACCTCCTCTTTTTGGAATCCTTACAGTGCGTAGTATTTGTTCACCTTAGCCATAAGGGCTTGTTGATGGGCCAAAATTTATAACTAAAACCGAAAGGGACCGATTACCTATTTCTTTTATAAAATTGCTTATACGTCCCTGATTGTGTAAATTACCCAAAAGCCCTAGGTTGAGGAAATTTACCAAGATACCCCTGATTTTGTCGAATGACCAAAATACCCTTGATTGAAAAATTACCAAAGTACCCTTGTTGAGGAATTACTAAATTACCCCTGATTCACGAAAGTTACCAAAGTTGACAAAATTACCAAAATGCCCTCAGATTGTAAAATTACCAAAATACCCTTATTTTGAAAAATCACCAAGAAACCCTATTATGTTGTTTTTAAAAAAAATTATTACAAAAATACCCCTGTAGGATAAATTATGAAAATACCCCTAGGTAGTGAAATGACGAAAATACCCTTATATGATGAATGTGAGTTCATGGATGTTGGTTGTATGTTGATGGTTGATTGTGTGTGACTCCTAGGACTAGGAGATACAGACTTAAAATTGAACTCGTTGCGAATTCGAAAGAACTACTTTTAAACCCACTATTCATAAGATTGTCCGTGGTTAATTAGTGGAAGAAAACTAATAAATCATAAAATTTCTAATCAGATAAATCGTGAACGGTAGGATGAGCACTAGAGGACGTGGTGTGCGTGGCCGAGGTAGAGGCAAGATTGTTGTGTCAGAACCCGTAGGGTCTGGTCACGAATCCGGGAATGAGGTACCAGTGCCACTAGCTGTGGAGGCAAAATTTCAAGATCAGACGGTCGGAGATGATGTTGTATCTCAGGCTATGTTAAGGGTTTTGGAGAGAGTTGCTGGAGCAGGTATGGGCACAGGAGCCCAAAATCTGTATCAGAGCGACTTAGAACAGCAGGCAGAAGTGTTTAGAGGAATCTCTGGTATAGCCCGAGCTCAGCTGAGTATTGGTTAGAGGCGGTTGAATGCATAATGGACGATCTGGACCTCACGGAGGAAGAGAAATTGAAAGGGGTTATATCTCTCTTGAGGGATGAAGCCTACCAATGGTGGCTCACGGTTAAGGATGGTACGGTGGCTGACCGCATCACATGGGAGTTCTTCAAAATAGCGTTTCAAAACAAGTACGTTGGATCGAGCTATGTGGATGCACAGTGCAGCACAGAGCATTCCTGAACCTGGTTCAAGGAAGTAGGTCCGTAGCGGCGTACGAAGCGAAATTCTTACGCTTGAGCCGTTATGCTCGAGGGATAGTGGCCACGGAGCATGAGCGATGTGTCCGGTTTGAGGATGGCCTGAAGGACGAATTACGGGTGTTGATAGCTCCGCAACGAGAATAGGAATTTTTGTTGCCACTGGAAAATGCTAAGATAGCGGAGGAGGTGAAACAGACGAAAAAGTTAAACTGGGATAGAGATAGGGGTGGAGGTAAAAGAAACTTTGGATCATCGGGAATAACTAGAGGTAATCAAAAAAGACCTAGGCCAGATGGGCCGAGACGAGATAATAGACCTACTGCTGCTAGTCAGACACCGAAGTGTGCTCAATATGGTAAATCCCATGCGGGTGAGTGTAGGGCGGGCAGTGGGAAGTGCTTTAGGTGTGGGTCTTTTGACCATCAAGTTAGGAAGCTGTCCATGTGAAAAGGCAATGAAGGGCCACGAGGCCAAGGGAATGTTCGACTGGCGAGAGGAGGTCGTGGGGCGACCAAAGGTGGTAATAGTTACGGTGGGGTCGTGGAGCACCGGTCAAGGCAAGAAACAACGAGGCGAGACAGTGGGGTTGGTCTATCTTTGTCGGACGTCGAGAGGAGGCTGACGCACCGGATGTCATAATCGGTACGTTTTTAATTTTTGGCTTGCCTTACACTGCATTGATTGACATTGGGTCGACGCATTCGTATGTAGCTAGTAGCGTATCTGGAACTTTAAGGTTAGAATCTAAAATTACCCCTAGGGAAATGACTGTAGTTAGCCCGTTAGGACAATCGGTGATAGTGGATAAACTCTATCGGGAAGTACCTCTAGAAGTTCAGGGGATAGTCTTTGAACGGATCTAATGGAATTACCATTCGGGGAGTTTGATTTAATTTTAGGCATGGATTGGCTTGTGAAGTATCAAGCTAATCTAGATTGTGCACCAAGCGTATGATGTTAAAACCCCAGGGTGATGAAGTGTTGGTGATGGGAGAAAGAGGGGCTGTCATCAAGCGTGGTGACCACCACGAGGCGGAAAGGATGGTGAGGAAAGGATGTGAGGCAGTCTTGATGTTTGTTCATGCTATGGAAGCTAAGGAACTAACAGTGGGAGACGTTAGGACGGTGAAGGAATTTCTTGATGTTTTCCCTGAGGAGCTTCCGGGATTACCTCCGGATCGTGAAGTGGAGTTTGGAATCGATCTTCTTCCAGGGATAGCACCGGTATCTATAGCTCCATATCGAATGGCACCGAAGGAGTTGGTGGAGTTGAAAGCGCAGATTCAGGAGTTATTGGATAAAGGGTTTATTTGACCTAGTGTGTCACCGTGGGGAGCGCCGGTTTTATTCGTCAAGAAGAAGGATGGGTCAATGCGTATGTGTATTGACTATCGCCAGTTGAATAAGTTAACGATCAAGAACAAGTACCCATTGCCAAGGATCGATGACTTGTTCGATCAGTTGAAGGGGGCCTCAGTCTTTTCGAAGATAGATCTGAGGTCGGGGTACCATCAGCTTAAGGTTAAGGAGGCTGATATTCATAAGACGGCCTTTAGGACTCGCTATGGTCACTATGAGTTCATGGTGATGCCATTTGGGTTGACCAACGCGCCAGCAGCGTTCATGGACATGATGAACCGAGTGTTCCAACCCTACCTAGATCGGTTTGTCGTGGTTTTTATTGATGACATCTTGGTTTATTCAAGATCGGGAGAGGAGCATGATACACATCTGCGAATGGTTCTGCAGATTCTAAGGGAAAAGCGGTTGTATGCCAAATTCAGTAAGTGTGAATTTTGGCTGAAGGAGGTTACTTTTTGGGGCACGTTGTGTCGGCTGAGGGGATTAGGGTTGACCCTTAGAAAATTGAAGCGGTGTTGGATTGGAAGCCGCCCAAGTCGGTGGTAGAGATTCAGAGTTTCCTTGGTTTGGCCGGATACTATCGAAGGTTTGTTGAAGGATTCTCCTTAATTGCGGCACCATTGACTAAGTTATTCGGAAAGGAGTTTCGTTTGTTTGGTCGATAAGTAGCAAGAGAGTTTGACGAGTTAAAAAGAATTTTGACGGAGGCTCGGTCTTGATTCAATCGGAGGTAGGAAAGAATTTGTGATTCTTGTGATCGTCACACGGGATTAGGGTGTGTGTTGATGCAAGATGGAAAGGTTGTAGCATCGCATCTCGGTGATTAAGACCGCATGAAGCAAATTATCCCACCCATGACTTGGAGTTGGCATCGGTGGTTTTTGCTTTGAAGATTTGGAGGCATTATCTTTACGGGGAGAAATCTATCATTTTCACTGATCATAAGAGCTTGAAGTATCTTTTGACTCAGAAGGAGTTGAATTTAAGGCAGAGGAGGTGGATCAAGTTGTTAAAAGATTATGACTGCTCGATCGAGTATCATCCGGGTAAAGCTAACGTAGTAGCGGACGCTCTAAGTCGTAAAGTAATCTCTGACTTAAGAGCAATGTTTGCTCACCTTAGTCTATATGATGATGGAAGGTTGTTAGCTGAACTACAGGTGAAACCCTCATGGGTTGACCAGGTTAAGGAGAAGCAACAGACGGATGAGTTGTTGAAAGAAAGGTTTTCGGTAGGGTCAAGTGATGAATCGACAAAATTCAGTGTTGATAAGGATGGGCTGTTATGTTTCCAAGGGAGAGTATGCATGCCGAGGGATCCTGAGTTGAGGCGAAGGATTTTGCAAGAAGCGCATGGTAGTCCATACGCTATGCATCCGGAGGGAGTAAGATGTATCGAGACTTACAGGAGCTATTCTGGTGGCCAAACTTAAAACGAGAGGTGACTAATTTAGTGGCCAAGTGTTTAACCTGCCAGCAGGTCAAGGCGGAGCATCAATTACCATCAGGGTTATTGCAGCCGGTGAAGATTCCCCAATGGAAGTGGGAAAGGATCACAATGGACTTTGTTAGTGGGCTACCCCTCACACCTACTAAGAAAGATTTGGTTTGGGTGGTTGTGGATCATTTGACAAAGTCTGCTCACTTCATACCAGTGCGGGTCGATTACTCTTTGTAAAAGCTGGCTAAGCTGTACGTAGTAGAGGTGGTAAGGTTGCATGGAGTACCGGTATCGATCATATCGGATAGGGACCCTAGGTTCACCTCGCGATTTTGGAAGGCGTTACATCAAGCGCTGGGAACGAAGTTGGATTTCAGTACAGCGTTTCATCCTCAGACCGATGGACAGTCTGAGCGGGTGATTCAAGTCTTGGAGGACATGTTGAGAGGGTGTGTCATTGATTTCAGAGGTAGTTGGGAGGAGTTCTTGCCGTTAGCAGAGTTTGCTTATAACAACAGTTACCAGTCAAGTATTCAGATGGCACCCTACGAAGCTTTGTATGGGCGGAAGTGTCGTACTCCTACATGTTGGACGGAATTAGGGGAATGTTAAATTTTGGGTCCGGACTTGGTCGTCGAGACGGAGGAGAAGGTGGAAGTAATTCAGGCTAGACTAAAGGAGGCGGCAGATAGACCGAAGTCCTATGCTGACTTAAGATGTAAGGACATAGAGTTTGCAGTTGGGGACAAGGTATTCCTGAAAGTATCGCCGTGGAAGAAAGTGCTAAGATTCGGACGTAAGGGTAAGTTGAGCCCTAGATTTATCGGACCATATCAGGTGTTGAAGCGAGTAGGACTAGTGGCATATCAGCTTTAGTTACCTCCAAAAGTAAGTCAAATTCACGACGTATTTCACGTCTTTATGTTAAGACGTTATCGTTCGGATCCATCCCACATAGTGCCTGTGGAGGAAATTGAGGTAAGACCGATCTTTCCTTCGAAGAGGCCGGTGGAAATTTTGGATCGTGATGTCAAGGTGTTGCGAAGGAAAACGGTCCCATTGGTTAAGGTGCTGTGGTGGAATCATGGTTCTGAGGAGGCTACGTGGGAACCCGAGGAAGCAATCGGCGACAATACCCCATCTTTTACGATCGGGTAATTTCGAGGACGAAATTTCTTTAAGGGGGTGGAACTGTAACATCCTGAATTAATGGGTCTATGCGTTTAGTGTAAGGATATGTTTAATATGTTAATGTAAGTGATAGGGGTCCAAATTGGGCTCAAGACTAGGCAAAGGCCTTGGTTAAATTGTCTGATTGGGCATTATAGAGTTAAAAGGTGGTAATTGTGTTTAAAATACCAACGTGGGCTTGTGGCCCAACAATAGGTGGCGTTGCAAGGGAGTTAGAAGGTGGCGTCACTAACAGTTAAAGAGGCCCAAGTTTTGGCCGCAAGGAGCCCATGTTTTGGGACATTTTTGGCACTTAAAAGGGAGCAAGGGGTGACGCCACAACAAGGGTGTAAAGGGCCCAAAATTTAAGTTTTATGGAGCCCAATTCTCTTAATTTAAGTAAGCTAAATTCGACATTAGGGTTAGGTGAAGTGGATAGCAATAAGGCTCCAAAATAGGAGGATTTACATGGATTTTATAATTGATAATATAGAAGATAAAACGGAGAAAAGATAAGAGCTATCAAGGAAAGGTGATGGCCAAAAATCCACCACCTAGAGAGTAAAGAATTTGGCTACTTCATGAAAAAGGGGTGCCAAATTTTCCCTTTTTATTAGCTTGATTTTTAGTTATCAGGAAGGGTACTTTTGGTTTTTTTGATAGGAGTGTCAAAATTTCTATAAATAGGGGGGATATCTCATTAATTCTGGCATTTGAACCCTAATTTCTTCTTCTTCTATTGTGCCAAAATTCTTAGTCTCTCCCTCTACAATTTCTTTTCTTTAATTTCTTCAAAAGCCGAAACCTCTCCCTTCACTCTCTTTTCCATTCTTTTCCTCTTGTGGCGATTTCTCTAAAAGTCAAAATCTCCATAGTTTTTCTCTATTCATCCCATTTGTGAGTCGGTTCTATTTCTTCCGGCATTTAAATCTTCCTCATTGACATTGTCGAATCCTCTCCGGTGCTATTTGAATTCCTATGTTAAGGTAAGTGTCGACTTACATTGGTTTCTCATGTTCTATTTCGGTTTTGAAAGGTAAAAGCCGAAAAGCTAATAGTTTAATCGTTCTATGTTGGGCTGCATTCCGGGATTTGAAGGAAACTTGGTCGTCTAAATCTAAAAGCCGAAAATAGCTAGTCTTCAATTTTGGGATTTTAAAGTAAGGATATTTTCCCTAGATTTTTACTAGATTCATTCATTATATGCAAGATCTAAACTTTATGATGAGGATTAACGATCATATATTGTGATAGTAGTTCGACAAGGACTTGTGATGGAATTAAATATGGATCGGCAAAGGAGAGAATCCTAAGTTTAAGAAAGCAAGCGGTATCCCCGTTCGAGATTGGCCACTTGGTTGTGGACAAACTTCGAACAACACCTTAGGCGGATAGCGGTTGTGTCGACTACGGATAAGCGTCGACATAGAAAGTATTATTTTATCGGTAATCGGTGTGTAGATCTCTAACACACTCTCTAATTGTAATTTATGTGTAGTGGGCTAAAAAGTAGGAAAGTGGTTGTGTAGGCGATCGATTAAAACCCAAAAGGGTTAGGCAAGGATGCAGTGCGCAATCATAGAAATCTCTATGTATATTGAGACATATGAAAGCTTGTATGATGTTCTCTTTATGTATGTATGCATGGGGTGGGAATATAATATGAAAGGGGAAGTGCATGATGGGTCATATGGTGACCGGTGGTAGAAATCCCACGAATATAAACATGGGTCATATGGTGACCGGTGGTAGAAATCCCACAAATATAAATGTTAGGTCACACAGTGATCGGTGGCTATGCCACGTGGTGTGTAGCGGATGGAGGGTTGATTGTAGAAATCCCCAAGGTGTGATGGTTGGTACGGGTTGGTGTGTAGAGGATGGAATTCTAGGATGGGTTGGGCCATTCATTATGTATTGTCTATCATGTATTATGATTGTTGCCTCTATGTATGGGCCAAGGCCCATAATGTGTTTGTGGGCCTTAGGTCAGTGTGTTCAGGATTTATACACTGAGTCTTGGTGACTCACCGCTTTCCTTTTTCTCTACTCTTTCAGATGAGCAGTAGATCGTGGACATGGGAGCCGAGACGGACTCGAGGGGCCATCAAGTTTTTTCTATAGATTAAGTTTGGTTTTTTATTATTTCTTTGGGACTATTTATGTAATAAGGCCTCCTTAACTTAGACTTGATTTATTTTTGTTATGTCAAGATTTGTAAAACTTATGTTTTTTTAGTCTCCAAAATAAAATGAAATAATAAATGGGCTTTTCAACCCAATCAATGCAAGTAGTAAAGTTATTTACAAAATCTCACATTTAAGGGATTACTCGGCTAAAATAAACTAAGTTTTCCAAAACCTTTCGGAGAAAAGTTTTCAATGTTCAACCCGTAGCATACGGATCCGGTTGGAACTTATGGGCGAGTTTGGGGTGTTACATGTTTAACCCTCCTTTCTTTTCTCTTCTCTCGTTTGGGATGTTTACTCAGGAATCTCCATTAGCCAAGGGGTTGTAGTTCAAACTGAAGGGTCTGTGGTTGTCGAATCGGATCACTCCATTTGGATTCATAAGGTAAGGGGCCAACTTGTGATTTCTTGGTCAACTTATTCCTATCATATGTGTTATGCCTTAACTAATTCTATTATTAGTCAATCTACACTTCTCCTTGTGTACTGATCAAGATTCTCTGCTGAGCGTGCAGTGTCGACTATTCTAGACTTCTCCGCTGGTCAATCTAAGGTAGGGAAAGAACCCCTAGTTTCGGCTCCTAAGTTTAAGAAGCATGCAATGTCGGTGGTTCGAGATTTTTGCTAGGCTATGGTAGAGAGCCGGCATCTGCTTGGGATAGGCAGATAGCTGTCGTCCCTGCTAGCAAAAGTGTCGACGTAGAAAGCCTAGTGTTACTTGTTATCAGGTGTGTATGACTCACACGCCTTCTTTATTGTTTTGTTATTAACTGTTAAGGTTGAAAGCTGAAATGGCTGATGTGATAAGCAAAATGCCCTTATGGGTAAGGTTGGAGACGCCGAGTAAGTTCTCGATAATGATATTGTTGTTAATATGTATGTATGTATATTTTGATGTTTGCATGTATGAAATATGATCTGATATACACTTTGATATTGGTTACAAACATATTGTGCACGAAGTGAAGAGCATGGGCTCGGGATTGATTGAAAGGTGAAGGGAGAATGAGTGACTATTGTCACGAGTGACTACTGTCACGAGTGGTCTAAGTACCACGGTGGTTGAAACCATGAATGATTTAATTAGTGATTTATCTCTGTGGTCAAGTACTACAGTGGGTTGGCCCCACGTATATGTAATTTATCAAAGATTGTCACGGTGGTCAAGTACCACAGTGGGTTGGCCCCACGGATATATATATTTAAGTGACTATTGTCACGAGTGACTAATGTCATGAGTGGTCTAAGACCACGATGGTCAAGAACCACAGTGGCTTAAAGCCACGGGTGTTTGGAGGGAGAGCTAAACTGGGTTGGGTCGCATTGCATACATTCTTAATATGCTATATTCTGTGGGCTTAAGGCCAGATTGCATTATAAGGGGATTTACACACTAAGTCTCGATAACTCACCCCTCTGCTAATTTTTGCAGGTAATCAGTAGATGGCGGGTTTTGGAGCCGGGATGGACTCGAGGTGGCCATGCGTTGCTATTTTTCTCAAAAATTTCATTACTTTATTTGAACTTAGTTTAATTTGGGATTTTATTATGTAATAAGGCCGCTTTAACTTAAATTTGGGGTTTGGTTTTAAATGCTAATTTTTATTTATGTTATAAACTGTCAAAATGGGGTTTCCTAAAATCGTAAATCAAGGTTTTTCAGATATTAACAAATGGATCACAAGAAATAAGTAATTAAAACTTGAAGTTTTCTTAAAACTACTAATAGTATCTTTATTTCTTTCTTTTCTCCTAAAGCCACATTACTCAACAATATTTTAAACAAAATTTTTTAAAGTATGGTTTTACGAATTTAACCCAATTTCTACTTCTAGATATCTTAGTAAGCAGTGGTTACAACATAATACACCCTAATCAACCACCCTCAACTTGGATTTATCAAATGGAAAAAAAAATGTTTTCTCAATTTGTGATGTTCCGTTAAATGATTTTCAAAACTACCTTTCCGATAACATATCAAATTTGGTCGTAATGTATTGACTGAGTTTGGGGTGTTACAATATATGTATATATACGTGAATAAATTCAAAAGAAAATACATACATAAAATTATATGAAATTAAGAATATATACATAAGTAAGATAGTTTTTATATATATATATATATATATATGTGTGTAAATTAATAATATATAAGAGTATTTAAATTTGATATTATACAAATTATCGACACAAAGAAACATATAAAAGAACATTTTGAAACTAAACATCCATGTAATAAATAAAAAAACATATACAAATGGAAAGTAAAAAATGTAAAAATCAATAAAATAACTCAAAATAATTTATTAAAACAACTTATATAATAAATAAATTTATTTCTATAGAAGAAAATTGCAAAGATTATGCACGAAAACTAGATAAACTTAATTGAAATAATAATAAAATTGGTAGGCTACTTTATAAATAAATAAAATGATTTAATCAAGTCAAGGACCAAGCTAAAATGCGCACAAATGATCAAGGACTGGACCAGCAAATATTTCCAAAGCCCAAAACGCAGCATTCAAATTGGACTAAATTGAAAGCGCGCTTGAATTATAGAGACTAATTTAAAAAACAAATAAAAAGTACCTAGGATCTAATCAAATAACAATGCAAAAAAAGGGGGACTAATCACGCAAATTATCCAACACCGTACAAGTGTGCGGATCCTATGAATACTGGATCGGATCGGGTCGGGCAACCTTATGCGATGTCATTTTGAGGCTATTGGAATAAGCCCAAACGACGTCGTTCCCTTTATACTATATACTTTAAAAACATATTATAATCAGCCATTCTTTTTTTAAACAAAATAGAACCGTAGCTGTCTTAAAAAACAAAATCAGAGCCCCCCTCTCGCTATTCTGTCGATCTAGAGGACTGCGTCGTTCGACCACTTATTCACCATGGTAATCAATGTATGGTGGTGTTTAGTGAAGTCCTCCTACCCCCTCTCAGAACGATGCCTAAGGGATCACCTATTTTCGGCTCGAAACCCCCATTCAAACTTCGATTTCATTGAAGCCAAATAGGGACTAGACCACGACATTAACAGATAAGTATCTCATTTTTATTCTCTTTGTTGTTTTTTTTTTTCGTACGCAGTAAGTAAGAAACATAGAACATAGAATAAGGGAAAAGAAACAATCCAAGAAAACCCAAATCTGAAAATCACCTTTCAATATCCTTTTCTATTTTTGATTTTGTGTATTTGCATATGTGTGCGTAAAATTGTGAAGAAGCTTTACAAATGTTTGCTTCGATTTTTATAACTGAATTTGAAAAATAAAAATAAGAAAAATATAACCGTTTTCTTTTGATTTGCTGTTGTTTTGTTCTCTTGCGTGGGTACAAGGCAACGTGGAGGCACAAGGGTGGCATACGGAGGCTGTACGGTGGCGACATGGTGTGGGTGGCTTGTTGTTGGGGCTATGTGCGGCGCTGGGGGAAACCCTAGGGTTTCTGCTGGCTGAAACTATTTGGGCCATTCGGGCCGATTTTGGGTTTGGGTTTAGTGCAATTGGGTAGGCTAATTTGGGTTTGTTTATTTGGGTCCTAATCTGGGCCATTTGTAAATGGACTATGGACTATAATGAATTTTTAATTATTTTGTTTATTTTTTGTATTTTCTATTTGCTTTGCTCTCTTTTTTTGGTTTTATGGGCTCGGGCAAATTGGGCCTTTTACAGCTGCCCCTCTTTGCTCATTGTCATGTAACGAGAATAGAGCAAAGACTTCAAAAAAAGGCCGATTTTGCCAGCTTGCCAAATCTTGACCTCTTTCAGTGCTTTTCTTCTTCAAGTAGCTTCATTCCATCCCGCTGCATCTTCAAGGACATGAGAACTAAGCGCTTCGACCAATTCAAGGAATTTAGACTTGTATCGTTAATCTGCTCCACCGTAACTTCGGGGAGATGAGATTTGCTATCTTCAATCTACTCCACTGCACACTCAGGGATGCCAGACAAGTATCTTCGATCCGCTTTGCTCAAGAAGGCAAGAAATGCTACCTTCGGTCTACTCCACTGCAAAGTCAAGGATGCTAGACTAGTATCTTCGATCCGCTTCGCTCAAGAAGGTAAGATCTACTATCTTCAATCTGCTCCACTGCAATCTCAGGGATGCCAGACTGGTGGCTTAAATCTGTTCCACTACTACTTAGAGAGACAAGATTTGTTGTTCGATCTTGGTCCACTACTGCTTAGGGTGGCAAGATCTACAATCTTCGACCTATTCCACTGCTGGTCAAGGAGATAGGGCTGGTGGCTTAAATCTATTCCACTACTTGCTTAGGAAGACAAGATTTGCCATTCGGTCTTGGTCCACTACTGCTTAGGGTGACAAGATCTACAATATTCGACCTATTCTAACACTGGTCAGGGAGATAAGGCTGGTGGCTTAAATCTGTTCCACTACTACTTAGGGAGACAAGATTTGCTAATTCACCGATGTTGCGACATCGTCCTCTAGGGGACTTATCCTGTAAAATCGGTTTTATGTGTTTATACGTATGCAAAATGGTCAGGATGCAATGATCAAAATGAATCTAATACTCCTAACTAAATGTATTATGGATGACATTTTCGTGAACGCAGAATGTCATGAGAATGATTTCTTACAATGCTTAAGGTGCAATGATCAAATACTCCTAACTGGATGACATTTGCATGAATACAAAATGTCATGAGAATGATTTCTTACAAGGATTAGGATGCAATGATCAAATGATCCTAACTAGATGACTTTTGCATGAATGCAGAATGTCATGAGAATTATCTTTTTTAAATGTATAATGATTAGGATGCAATGATCGGAATGAATCAAATGCTCCTAACTAAATGTGTTTTGCATAAATGTAGAATTTCATGAGAATGATCCCTTTTTAAATGCTTAGGGTTGTCATCGCTCATTGTTTATCAGGGCTTTATCACTGACGTATTATGCTGCCATCTTGTTCAGGTGGTATTCTTGACAGAAAACCCGAGAAAACAAATATCTTGCTCAACAAATTTGCCCCACTGTAACTTCAGGGTTCATAACATTGTGACTTAGGGGAATGAGATCCGAATCCATCCCATTGTGACTCCAAAATGTAGGATTTGTTTCTTCTTCAATCCATCCCATTGCTATTCAAAGGTATAGGATCTGTCTTAGCTTTCATCTATCCCACTGTAACTCAGGGGTATAGGATCTGTAGCTTATTCCATCAACTGATAACTCCTCGAGTGACCCAACCAGATGTAAAACCCCAAAACTGGCCTAGACATTACGACTGGATCTGGCATGTCACATGGAATGGTTGTTTAGGAACTCTGATATTGTTTAAAAATTTCGGGTTTTGGTTCCATTGAAAAAAAAATAGAATTAATTTAATGGTTTTCTTGCATGTTGCAATTAATAATATTAGCAATTGAAAAATGCTTTTGTGTTATGAAAAACCGAAATTTGTGGATTCCAAAAATGTGTCATTTTGAAAATAGTTTTGTAGTTCTAAGAAAATCCCGAATTTAATTATTGATTTGCTTGTTATCTGCTTGTTAATATTTTGGAAAATGATTGTTTATATTTTTAGAAAAACTCTGAACTTAACATTTCATAATATATAATAACTGCAATAAATCCAAAAACCAAATTAAAATCTCGGAGGCCTTATTACATAAAATATTCCAAAATTAAAAATAAGTTAAAGTAAAGAAAACAAAGTTTACAAAAGAAATACGCATGGCCACCACAGAGTCCACGTCGGCTCCAAATCCACATAGCTAGGGATTACTTGCAAAATTAAGTAGAGGGGTGAGTTACGAGAACTCAGTGTGTAATTCCCCTTACGAACAAAATTTGGACCTAAGCCCATAGAAGCAAATTGGCCGAAGCCCATACGTATCGAATTGGGCCGTAGCCCTAACAACATGGCATATCATATAGTGAATCCAATGCAACCCAGCCCAACCTAGTATTCCATCCACTACACACCGCTCCATATGTCCAACCTCAACACACTTGTGGGGATTTCTACAATTAACCCTCCATCCGCTACATTCCTCATTGGCAGTCATGCTGATAGTCATGCTGCTCAAAGCCGATATAATGTGACAGAGTCACTGATGTATGTGGCCTAGCCACTGCAATAATGTGATAGAGTCCAACGCCAACTCCACCACCTTCCCTTCCTAGCACAAAAAGAACTCCCCAAAAAGCCACATGTGGGATTTGAACCCACTCCCCCTTCCATGCACCCTTGTGACGCCAACCACTAAGCCACACGCTCCACGTGTGACATCAAATTACAACCAAACATGCTTAAGGCCTGAATCACTAGCTCTCCCCCTAAAGTGCCCTAAAAAGCAAAATTTTTCCAAAGCCCTGGCTCGAACCCGAGCCTCCCCAAGAACCCCAAAAACACCAAAATAACAATCTAAACGAGCCAAATACATAGAATAGCACAAAATGTAGAACCCCTAATTCCAGGATGTTACAGTTCTACCCCCTTAAAAAAATTTCGGCCTCAAAATTTACCTGATCAAAAGAGGTGAGGGTATTAATGTCGCATCACATCTTTTGGCTTCCACGTAGCTTCCTCTGAACCATGATTGTGCCACAACACTTTGAACAAAGGAACCGAATTCCTTCTCAATACCTTAACATCCAGATCCAAGATCTGCACTAGCTCTTCTTCGAAAGACAAATCAGGTCTTACTTCAATTTCTTCCACTGATACTATGTGAGATGGGTTCGAACGATAGCTCCTTAACATCAAAATATGGAATACATTATGGATCTGACTTAACTCGGGGGGTTGATAAGCCATCGGTCCCACACGTTTCAACACTCGGTAAGGCCCGATGAATCTGGGGCTTAACTTGCCCTTCCATCCAAACCTTAGAACCTTCTTCCAAGGTGAAACTTTCAGAAAAACCCGATCACCCATAGAGAATTCTATTTCTCTACGTCTCAGATCTGCATACGATTTTTCCTGTCAGAAGCTTCCTTCAATCGAGCCCGAATTAACTTAACCTTTTCCTCAGTCTCTGAGATCAATTTCGGACCCAACCGCTGTTGCTCACCCAACTCTATCCAGCAGGTAGGGATACGAAACCTACGACCATACAACGCCTAATAGGGTGCCATCTGAATGCTGGATTGATAGCTATTGTTGTACGCAAATTCTGCCAATGGTAGGAAATCCTCCCAACTCCCTCTGAAGTCGATTACACAGCCCCTTAACATGTCTTTCAGAATATGAATTACCCTTTCCGACTGACCATCAGTCTGCAGGTGAAGTGTTGTGATGAAATCTAGCCTTGTACCCAAAGATTCGTGCAACGCCTTCCAGAACCATGATGTAAACCTAAGATCCCTATCTGATATGATAGATATGGGCACCCCATACAACCTCATGATTTCTGCCACATACAACCTGGCCAACTTCTGAAGCGAGTAATCCATACGAACCGGTATAAAGTGGGTGGACTTCATTAATCGATAGACGATCACCCACACTAAATCTTTCTTAGTAGGCGTTAGGGGCAACCCACTAACAAAGTCCATAGTTATCCTCTCCCACCTCTAAAGTGAAATCTTCACCGGTTGTAGCAACCCCGAAGGCAATTGGTGTTCGCCTTCACTTGCTGACATGTCAAACACTTACCCACAAAGTCGGTAACTTCTCATTTTAGACCAGGCCACCAATACTGTTCACATAAGTCTCGATACATCTTACTTCCACTGGGATGCATAGCGTATGGGCTCCTATATGCCTCCCATAGAATCATCTGCCTCAACTTTGAGTCCTTCGGCATACAAACCCTTCCACAAAAACACAATACCCCTTTACCGTTTCAGACCAAAATCTTCTGTCTCACCACCTTTCACTTGCTGAAGTCGAGAACTTAACAATTCATCCAACAATTGCTTCTCCTTAATCTGATCTACCCATGTTGGCTTTATCTAAAATTTAGCTAACAGGCTACCATCTTCATACAGACTAAGATGAGCAAACATTGCCCTCAAATTCGTTATGACCTTACGGCTTAACGCATCCGCCACTACATTAGCTTTACCCGGGTGATATTTGATTGCACAATCATAGTCTTTCAGCAATTCAATCCACCTTCGTTGTCTTAAATTCAAATCCTTCTGGGTAAGGAGATATTTTAGACTCTTATGGTCGGTGTAAATGATCCACTTTTCTCCATACAGATAGTGCCTCCATATCTTTAGGGCGAACACCACAGCAGCTAACTCCAAATCATGAGTGGGATAATTCACCTCATGAGGTTTTAATTGTCGAAACGCATATGCTACTACATTCCCTTCTTGAATTACCACACTTCTAACCTTGTATGTGATGCATCACAATAGATGATAAACTCCTTCCCAGCCTCAGGCTGAATCAACACTAGTGCCTCAGTCAAAATCCTCTTTAGCTTCTCAAAGCTTTCCTGCTACTTATCAGCCCAAACAAATGGTACCTCTTTCCGTAACAACCTGGTTAATGATGCGACAATCAATGAGAATCCCTCAACGAACCTTCTGTAGTACCCAGCTAACCCAAGAAAACTTTAAATTTCTACTATAGACTTCGGCGGCTTCCAGTCCAGAACAGCTTCAATCCTTGGGGATCAACACTAATCCCCTCGGTAGAAACAACATACCCCAAAAAGGTAACTTCCTTCAGCCAAAATTCATACTTGCTGAATTTGGCATACAATTGCTTCTCTCTCAATATCTACAGAACAACCCGAAGATGCGAATCATGCTCCTCTTCCGTTCTTGAGTACACCAGGATGTCATCTATGAATACCACCATGAACCGGTCTAAATAAGGTTGGAAGACCCAGTTCATCATGTCCATAAAAGGGTTGGTGCATTTGTTAACCCGAACGGCATCACTAGAAACTCATAATGCCCATATCGCGTTCGAAAAGCAGTCTTGTGAATATCCGCCTCCTTGACCCTTAACTGATGGTACCTTGATCTCAGATCCATTTTTGAGAAAACTGAAGCTCCTAGCAATTGATCAAGCAAGTCGTCAATCCTTGGTAACGGGTATTTGTTCTTAATAGTCAACTTGTTCAGTTGGCGATAGTCTATGCACATTCGCATCGACCCATCCTTCTTCTTAACAAACAATACCGACGCTCCTCACGGAGACACACTTGGTCAGATAAAACCATGGTCCAGCAGCTCCTGGATCTGAGCTTTAACTTCTACCAGCTCTTTCAATGCCATCCTATATGGAGCGATGGACACCAGAGCTGTTCCCGAAAGTAGATCAATGCCGAACTCCACCTCGCGATCCGAAGGTAACCCTGGAAGCTCTTCTGAAAAGACGTCGAGAACTCTTTCACCGTTCTAACATCCCTTACAGACAATTCTTTGGCCTCCAAAGCACTGATGAAAGCTAAGAATGCCTCACACCCTTTTCGCACCATCCTTTCAGCCTTTAGCGCAGACACCACATTGAATAGGTAATTGCTTCTCTCACCTATCACCGCACCTCCTCATCCTCGGAAGGCTTCAATATCATGTGCTTAGCAGCACAATCCAAGTTTGCCCAATGCTTAACTAACCAGTCCATACCTAAAATCAAATCAAACTCGCCGAATGGCAATTCCATCAAGTCTGCCGGGAAAACAACCCCTTGCACTTCTAAAGGCACACTCTTAAATAGTTTGCCCGCCACTACAGATTGTCCTAAAGGGCTAATCATAGATATTTCTCTAGCAGCAAGCTCAGATTTAATGCTCAAAGTCCCAGATATAGTATAGGAAACATATGAGTGTGTAGACCCAACATCTATCAAAGCTGTAAAGGGTGTATCAAACACAAGAAACGTACCAGTTATGACGTCTGGTGCATCGCCATCCTCGCCATCTAGCCGCATAAACCAATCCAGGCTGTCTTGCATCTGTATTACCATCACCTCTACCGGTGCTCCATGCCCTCGACCAACTACATTTCCTCCTCTGACCGGACCACGACCTCTCGGTGGCTGCTGCCCACCTCTTTTCGACTGTGCATAACAATGACTTACCAACCGTGCCCTAGTCAACTCTTGTGGACAATCCCTTATCAGATGGTCCATAGATCCACACTTGAAACATCCTCTATTTCTTATCCAACCTCCCTCGAATGTAATTTCCCACATCGAGCACACAGTCGAGACTGACCAACAGCAACAGGCATCACACCTCAACCCGGCCCCTCAAACCTAGGCCTCTTTTGGAAACCCCCAGTAGATCCTGATGACCTAAAACTCCTCTTATTCTTACCCCTATCCTTATCCTAATTCTGCCTCTCAAATCGCTTCACCTCTTGATTATTTTTCTTTCTCAACCAAGATGGCAAAATCTCTTTCCCGCTGCGCAGAGCTATCAGTACCCGCAGCTCATCCTGCAGACCGTCCTCGAATCAAACACAACGTTTATAATCAGTTGTGATATCCCGAGCATAACGGCTCAAGCGTAGAAACTTCGCCTCGTATTCAGCCACAGATTTACCCATTGAACCAGATTTAGAAATGCATTTCTCTGGGCATCCACATAGCTTGCCCCAATATATTTTTCCTCGAACGCCGTCTTAAAGAAGTCCCAGGTGATACAATCTGCTGAAGTACCTTCCATCACTGTGAGCCACCACTGGTACGCCTCATCACGCAGGAGAGAGACTGCTCCCTTCAACTTTTCCTCTGCGGTACAGTCTAGATCGTCCATGATTTGTTCAACGCTTCCAGCCAAGTATTCAGCTATGTTAGGGGCTACGCCAAAAAATACCCCTAACTATCTTAGCCCCATTTGCCCGGAGTAGCTCAGGGATAGATTTTTGGGCTACTGATACAGTGCTTGCCCCAGCAACCCATTCCAACACTCGTAGCATAGCTTGGGACAAAGCATCGTCCCCTCTAGCTCGATCATGGGACTCCTCGGTTATCAGTGATGCAGGTGCTTCTATTTCAGACATGTGCCCGATGCCTCAGATCCAGCCCCAGCACCTCGGCCTCCACCACGGTCGCGTGTGCCACGTTCACGTCCTCTAACATTCATGTTTACAGAATCGACTTAATCTGATTAGAAATTTTATGAATTAGTAAATTATTCCATTGTTAATTAATGGATATCTTATGAATAC
This sequence comes from Gossypium rotundifolium, assembly GCA_025506655.1. Classification (NCBI taxonomy): domain Eukaryota; kingdom Viridiplantae; phylum Streptophyta; class Magnoliopsida; order Malvales; family Malvaceae; genus Gossypium; species Gossypium rotundifolium. The sequence goes on along the minus strand of CP106729.1, from coordinate 131,661,397 downwards.
AGATTTAAAAGTAGTTTTCGCAAGTCGTATTTCTAAAGATCTCGATCTCTAAAAGTTTATCTCCTATAACTAGCAATCACAACACAATAAAAATCTTTTCATAAAATCAAACAGAATCAGAAGACTTACAGTACAAATTTGGGCCGGAGACTCGGTGTGCCATACTTGAAGAAAGACATATTTTTCTAAACCAATTTTGGAAAAGCATTTTGAACCCATTTCACAGTCGAGTTTTGCAACCTGGCTCTGATACCACTAATTGTAACACCCCAAACCCAGCCTAGATGTTACGACCGGATCTGGCATATCACATGGAATGGTTGTTTAGGAACTCTGATATTGTTTAAAAATTTCAATTTTGGTTCCATTGAAAAAAAAACAAAATAGAATTGATTTAATGGTTTTCTTGCATGTTGCAATTAATAATATTAGCAATCGAAAACTATTTTTGTGTTACGAAAAATCGACATTTATGTATTCCAAAAATGTGACATTTTGAAAATAGTTTTTGTAGTTCTAAGAAAATCCCGAATTTAATTATTAATTTGCTTGTTATCCGCTTGTTAATATTTTGGAAAATGATTGTTTATATTTTTAGAAAAACTCCGTACTTAACATTTCATAATATATAATTACCGCATTAAATCCAAAAACCACATTAAAATCCCGAAGGCCTTATTACATAAAATATTCCCAAATTAAAAATAAGTTTAAGTAAAGAAAATAGAGTTTACGAAAGAAATACGCATGGCCACCATAGAGTCCACCTCTGCTCCAAATCCATATAGCTAGGGATTACCTGCAAAATTAAGCAGAGGGGTGAGTTATGAGAACTCAGTGTGTAATTCCCCTTACGAAGGAAATCTGAGCCTAAGCCCACAGAAGCAAATTGGCCGAAGCCCATACGTATCGAATTGGGCCGTAGCCCTAACAACATAGCATATCAGATAGTGAATGCAATGCAACCCAGCCCAACCTAGTATTCCATCCACTACACACCGCTCCATATGTCCAATCTCAACACACCTATGGGGATTTCTACAATCAACCCTCCATTCGCTACACTCCTCATTGGCAGTCATGCTAACAGTCATGCTGCTCAAAGCCGATATAATGTGACAGAGTCACTGATGTATGTGGCCTATTCGCTGTAATAATTTGACAGAGTCATCGATATATGTGGCACCGAGCCATCAAAATAATGTGACAGAGTCACCGATATACACTGCCCCTTTTCATCAATATCATATCCCAATCCCAATCAAACATATAATCATAATATAATGAATACAACATATCTCAATGTAAATTGAATAATCAGAGCATACATATATTCATGATAAGGTATTTACATGACACAATCAAAGGTAACTAACCTGATATCTCGGTTTTACTCCCCAAGGGTAACTCAATAATCGTTACCGATGTTTCGGCTTTTAAATAATACACACATATTATTAATCAAACCAATATTGGTGTGAGAATTACACACCTGATTACGTGAAGAACTAGACACTCCTGATCGTTGCTATTCTCACTACCGGGAATAACCACTATCTACCTATCCCAAACGAATGTCGTCTCTCTACCACAACTCGATGGAAAGTCTCGAACCGCCGACACAGTACGTCGTTTGAACTTGAGAGCAGAGACTACGAGTCCACTCCCCTCCTTAGATTGGGTAGCACTCGCATCCATGAAGAGAATCTTTGATCAGTACAGTACTTTCAGAGAGATCGATAATTGTCTAACAAAGAGAATGGGTTATGGCAGAGTAACATGAAAGAGAGACTAATCGTATAGGACTAGAGAAAACTCCTTACCTTAATTATCAATGCCGCTTGGTTCTATTCTCTTGTCTGAGTTCCTAAATAACTCATGAGTTAGAAAAGATGTTGCCTAATAAATAAAGAAGAAATGGCATTTCGGCCTAAATACTCTTATTAAGAATGTCCAACCATCACCCCTAAATGACCAAAACTAACTTACCAAGATGTCTTAGATTCAACCACTGCTGACAAGAGTTTCAGCTTTCTACGAACGAACAAACACGCTTTAAGGCAGAGAGAGTACTAATATTCGGCCTAAAAAGGAAGAAGTAAGAGGATGACTGCTTTGATCCATCAAAAAGAGAAGAGAAAAACATATGAGGAGAGAACCTGTTACCTCACAACAATCAAAGCTGATTGAGAAGAGATCTTCGGCAAACCAAAAGGGACACTTCTTGATGTTCGGCTTACAACAAAAGATGAGAGATACGGGTTTAATTTGACACAAGAGGGTTTTGACTTAAGAGAAGAACAAGAGAGGGACGAAAAGAAAAATAAAGAAAATGGGCAACTGAGGTTAGCTAGTGAAGCAAGAAATAAAGGTGCAAGAAGAAAAAATGAAAAAATAGAAGAAGTGTAGAAGAAGAGTGATTCGGCTAAAGTGTGAACAAAGGAGAAAAGAAAACGAAAACTTGAAGGGAAAAGATGGAGAGAAGACTTTGAGAGATTCGGCACAAGCACTAAAAGTAACCAACCCAAAAATGCCTTCAAAGTCAAACACCCAAAACGTCAAAAGAAAAGCTAAAGAAACTATAGAATTCAACACATCACTCCCAAAAGGTTCGATTTTGCTATCTCACACCAAGATGCCGAAACTCCCTAGCCACTACATCATATAGCTGAAATTCTCCTCCCACCTCTCCAACATTCAGCCAACTCTCACTCACCTCCCTACTTCCTTGATTTGCTCCTAGTTTTACTCCACCAAGTCCTCTCCATCACTCTTTCAAGCTGCTTTGACCAATTCAATTCCTTAAGCTCCTCTCCATCCACCATTTGAATTCATTTGACCAATTCAAACTCTTCTTAGAAGAGTCCAATGCCAACTCCACCACCTTCCCTTCCTGGCACAAAAAGAACTCCCCAAAAAGCCACATGTGGGATTTGAACCCACTCCCCTTTCTATGCTCCCTTATGACGCCAACCACTAAGCCACACGCTCCACTTGTGACATCAAATTACAACCAAACATGCTTAAGGCCTGAATCCACTAGCTCCCCCTAAAGTTCCCTAAAAAGTAAAATTTTTCAAAGCCTTGGCTCGAACCCAAGCCTCCCCAAGATCCCCAAACACACTAAAATAACAAGCTAAACGAGGCAAACACATAGAATAGCACAAAATGTAGAACCCCTAATTCCAGGATGTTACACCAGATGTATATGTATGATGCTCGTATGGATGCAGAATATCATATTTTTTGAGAATGACTCCCCTTTTGCACATGGGTTAACATTGCCCATTTTTGTTAAGATTGTATTATTATTTTTGACAAAAGTCGGAGATATAGCCTCGGTTTAGAATCTTCCTCCACCAATATTTCTATCCCTCGCACTTGATGAGTTTTAAACAATAGTCCTGTTTCAATTTCTTTTATTATTCAGAAGCTTCTAGAGTAATATGTGAAACTCTTTTTATGAAAGTGTTATTAGTCCACTAATTGTTATTTCAATGTGAAATGCTTGAAAAAGGTTATCACAATGGATGAAAAGGAAATTAATTGAGAGCATAACTCGAAACAAATAAGTTAAGCAAAGATAGCAATCGCAATCAAGAAGGAAATTTATTGTGAACATATTTTGAAAAGAATAATATAATCGCAAATAAAAAATTTAAAATGGGTAAAATGGAAACTACGTGCCCCTGATATCACAGCCTGAGCTTCTCTGTTCAAACTTCTTGAGGACCATTTTAAGTTCAATTTGTGTTTAGGGGATCCGAAGTACTTTATCGATGCCCCAAGACATAGCATACTTCTTCATTGTTAATTCAGGCATAGCAAGACTATTGTATGCCCCAGTTTTGATCAAAATTTGGGCCGCCCTTTTCTGGTTTTCGGCTCAAATCCCTTTGGTCTCAAGGCGCCCTTTGCGGGTTTTCACATTGGCCTCTCCTTCTTCTTTCTTTTTGATTGAAGTTTTTAAATTTTTTTTTCAAGGTGCCCTTTGCAGGTTTTCACCTTGGCTTCTCCTTTTAATGAAATACTTCTTGACTGAATTCACCGGATTGGGCATATCCCTACCATCCATTTTGGTCGGTGTTTCCATAATAGACTTTTTCACTACATAAAGTCTTTTCTAGTTTGGCCTCCATTTTTCTCTGAAATCCTTTTGTATATGAAGGATCTTCTTCAATATCAGGTCCCCCTTTAGGAATTTTCTAGGATGAACCTCTTTGTCACAAACCCACATCATTTAACTATAACATGTAGCTATTAACTTTTCTCACAAATTTGATTGATCACATCAGAATTGGATCCACTCTGCCTCATCCAACTTCAGTTCTGATAAAACTCAGAAAAAGGAATTTCGACTTCAATGGGCGAAACCAATAAGAAATGTGTTGCCCCGGTGACAGTCCTGACCAATGTTTGATAACCATAGAGGGTAAATAGTAACTTCTGTATGCCAATCTTTACAAGTCTAGGTCTTTTTTGATCTTTTGTTTTTCTTTTTGGCTGCCTTTGATGTACTATGATGTGGCACCTGATCTTTGAACAAATCGCAAACTTTTGACATTGTGCGGTTAAATATGATCTTTTCGACATTTTTTTTATCGGTATTCTTTCTTTTTTTTTTCTTTTTTGTTCTAATGACTATCGACTTTGTAATATTGGCATATAAAGAAACTTTTACCATCTTAGTGAAGTAACCGACATCCACGAAAATGAATCGATATTGGCCAAAAGCTTTTGATGAGACTGGCTTGATAACATCCATGCCCCACATATAGGAAATCTTATTTTTGCATTAAGCTAGGCTTTGATCTTCATCTCCTTCCTTGGTTTGTGACATAGGATCTTTTTTTCATCCAGTAATAACCAATCAGAAGATAGGTTACAATTTCTGTCATCTTCAAAGTCCTGAGATCCCTTAGACCCAAATTTCATTTAAAAAGTGAGTCAGTAATAGTGTCACCCATGTCATTGATATCTGGGGACCCATTGTGGGTACGAAGGTAAATTCCAAAGAATAAATGATTCCAAGAATGATTATTTATATGGTATGATCATGAATAAAGAATGAAAGAATATTTGAATTGTAATCCAAAGTACAAAAGAATCTAAAATAGAAAGAATGGAAAAATATTTGCTCAAAAAGATGCATTTTATTGAAATAAAGATTTTGAACACAAGCCTATTTCACAAAATGGCTCTTATTACTTATAGGCTGAAAGCAATAAGCGTGTTTTGAATATTACTCCAGATTAGCCTTAAAAATACATGTCTCTTCCGGAGTCCTATTGTTTAAAACACTCTCAAGTATATAAAAGCCAATGTTTGGAAAACTTTTATTCCTTGGTTCCCTCTTTGGATACGCCATTGGTGTTCTGACTTCTCGACTACTAGGCTTCTGATGACTTCTTCAAGGAATCGCAACTCTCCTGCCCCCTCCTTCAATTATCACAATTTACTACTTCGTTCGACTCATTGAACTTCACAACCCTATTTTAATAAGCCTCTTGACCAATTTCTTAAATGCAATGCAATTATCGATTGAGTGACCCGTTATTCCCACGTAATACTCGCATTGAGCATTTGAATCATACCATTTGGGGTATGGGGGTTGTATTTGTTCCATGTAATGAGGAGCCACCACATGTGTATCAAATAGGCTTTGATACAACTCCTTATATGTCATTGGAATTGGTGTAAACTGGAGTTACTTTGCACTGGATTCTTGTTTTGATGAGCCTTGATGACCAGTGGTCATAGCCTTCGGTTGACCTACAGTGACCGATTTGGAATGCATGTTCAACTGTTCACTTTATTTTTCCTATTTCTCGGGGTTGATCTTTTGACACTTTCTCCCGCATCTATCTTTCCACTTTTTATGGCATTCTTAATCATTCTCTAGTCATTACGACATCTGAGAAGCTCTTTGTAGCGCTCCCTAGCATATGAGTGATAAATGGGGCCTTCAGTGTATTAATAAAGAGCATTGTGGTCTCTTTCTCCAGAAGTGGTGGCTGAACTTGGATGGCAACCTCCCTCTATCGCTGGGCATACTGTCTGAAGCTCACATTTGTCCTCTTCTCCATGTTCTAGACTGTAATCCTATCGGGCGCTATGTCTATCACGTGGCTGTACTATTTTATGAAAGCTTGAGCCAAATCTTTCTATACATCAATTTGGGAATGACTCAACTGGTTATACCACTTGGCTGTTGCTCCCACCAAGCTATCTTGGAAGCAACATATCAATAATTGGTTATTATTAATATACCCGTCATTCTTCTACAAAACATAGTGATGTGAGCCTCGGGGCAACTTGTCCCATTATATTTCTCAAATTCGAGCAGTTTGAATTTGTATGGGAGCACCAAGTCTGGGACCAAGCTTAAATCCTTGGCATCGATTCCATAATAGCTATCGGCGCTTTCTATCGCTTTAAACTTTTCCTCCAACCATTTACATCTATCTTCTAGCTACTTTGGCAATTTTCTTTTATCCTCTCTCCTTCAGCTATTTCATCCAAATCAGGGACATTGGTAATTATTGGATTATCTCCTGAACCTGAGCCAGTTTGGAGGGTCACTGAAGCACTAGCTTGGAATTGTTTAGGCCTGATCGTGACAGATGGCTTTTGTACAGTTACTTCAGGTCGTGTTTGCACATGTGGTAGAGTAAAACCAGGGGGACATTGAAGATACTCAGTATTCCCCTCAACATTTACCATGGGGTTCTTTCCTTTATCCATAAGCCCCTTTAACAGCTGCGTCATCTGAGTCCTCATATTTCTCTGATATTCCATCATTTTGTCCATCATATCCTGCTAGATCTTAGCGAGTTGCTTATGCATTTGTGCCTGCATTTGTTCTTGCATTTCTTTCTATATTTATTCCAACTTTTCTAATCTTTTATCCATTGCTTGAGTTTTTTTTCTTGTGCCGTAGGGATGCATATCTAGTAAGGTTTTGTCGGTTTCAGGTTGCTGAAATAATTTTAATAATTAGAGACCTTATGTGAAAATTTAATGCACAAAATGCAATGCAAATGATGTATTGCAAATGCATGAAATGCAAATGCATGAAATGCAAATGCATGAAATGAATGCAAGAAGAAAGAGAGACATTGATTCTGAATTCAATCCCATTAGAAGAACTTTTCTAGAAAAAAATATCTTTACATAAAGCAGATTACATATACAGCTTTGTCCTCATAGTCCAGGTGAAGACATTGATGTTCTCCTTTATATCCGGACACTGCGGTCGAATCCTTCAAATCCTCCCAAAAGATGTCTCTCTTATTTCCACTCAACTTAATCCGAGTAGTGGTTCGCTGCTCACTTATCCCTTACGATGTTAATTATCTTCTTTAAGAAAGTTGAGATATGACGGCTCTTGCACAGTTTTTTTCAATTTGAATCCTTCAGCAAGGTTTTGATTCCTCCGTGGACTATCAACATTCTTCCGTTGTGTTTACTTAGACCATGTTCGAACAATTGTATTATAATCTACTTTATCAAGAAGTTCGTTTCCTTATAACAAACTCCTCTATTTAGCAATCGAATATTAATCAACATCTCCTTTCTATGATGATGCAATGTAATGCAATCAAAACAAAAGAAAACACGTTAGTACAAGAGAAATAACCAACACAGAACATCTATCCGGGTGATCACTAGGGTTTGGCGTGGCTCTATCTACGGTAGGCTCCTAGGTCTCTTTATATGTGGTTTGGTTCTAAATTTGAGGGTACCTAAACCAGTAGATTCCTCGATCCTCACCCATTATAGGCTTATACAGACCGAGTTTAGTTCAGGGGAATACATTTCCCTATGGCTGCACGGAGATGAAAATCTCACAAAGACATAGGTACAGATGTATCCCAAAAGCGATTCACTATCCTGCACGGAGGTGAAAACCTCACGAAGGAGTAGTTTCTCACTCCCACTTAAAAGGGTGTGACCCGATGGTCATGCAATATGATGTAAAAGTATTCTACAAGACTTGATCCATAGAAATCAAATGAGATGATGCAAGCGAATGCAATAAAAAGGATCGTAATTTTTCAAGTTAAATTTTCAATTTTGGACAAAATGACAGAAATTAATCAATTTTATGGCTTGACTCTCTTTGAAGTCCCTAATAGAGTCGCCAAGCTATCAAAACCATTTTTTTCGAGTTTGAAAAAGGGGATCGACTTTAAAATGGCAAATGGAGTCGCCACCGACCTTTTTTGAGGTGTGATCGGATCACCTTGAAATTGAAAAAATTGATTTATTAAATCATATTTTGGTCTACAAAAACTCGAGAAAATGAGTTCGGGAGTCGATTACGTACGAGGAAGGGTTAGCACTCTTGTAGTGCCCAAAAATTGGTACCTAATTAATTACTTAATGTCTTAAAGTCAAAAATTTGAAAAGATTCTAGATTACGATCCATTTGCTTAAGATATATTTGGACCGAATCATATTGGATGCCAAAACTTCTTATTTCGAAGAAATAAAATGTCGTACTCAGTAAGTTAGGGTACAACATCTTATATTCTCAAAATTAAAATTATCTTTTGATTTTTAAAACCCACATAATAAAGTTTGAAAAGGATATTCGATTATTTGGGCTTTATGAAAAATTGGAACCTAGTAAGTTAGGGCACTCAAAATTCCCGAATACAGAATATTGCCTTGTTTTTTTTTTTTTTTTGAAATTCTTACCTTGAGATGATAAAACATCACATCAAGTGAGTTAGGATGCAATGTCTCAAATTCCCGAGAATAAGTTTTTATTTAAAATATTTCAATTTAAAAATGAAAAGGGACTCGGTTGCTAGGTTTTAACAAGAAGAATCGGAACCCAGTAAGTTAGGGCACGATTTTCTCGAAACCTCCAAACACGAGCAATGCTTTATTTTAAAACCTTTGAATGGAATGATTTTTTTTAAAACTTGAACGACATCAAACTCGATTTTCTTTAACAAATAAATGCAATGGAATGATAATATACAAAGCAAAGTAGCAATACATACACAAAAATATTACAATAATAAATCACAAATAATTAATGATTACAAATTAAGAAATATAATCCATACAATAACAAACAAGTGAACATCTAATACATAGAAAATAGTATCGTCAATTTAAATATTACACATGTAATAAAAAACTCGATGTAAAATAAAATAATGATGACATGTGAAAGCATTTTGAATAAATAAACATAATTTAAAATAGGGTCTTTTAAAGAAACCAATTATATACATAAATAAATTTAAAAGAAAATATATATATATATGTATATATACGTGAATAAATTCAAAAGAAACACATACATAAAATTATATGAAATTAAGAATATATATATAAGTAAGATAGTTTTAATACAAATATATATATATATATATATGTATAAATTAATAATATATAAGAGGATTTAAATTTGATATTATACAAATTATCGACACAAAGAAACATATAAAAGAAGATTTTGAAATTAAACATTCATGTAATAAATAAATAAAATATACAAATGGAAAGTAAAACAAATTAAAGCATTGTAAAAATCAATAAAATAACTCAAAATAATTTATTAAAACAACTTATACAATAAATAAATTTATTTCTATAGAAGAAAATTGCAAAGATTGTGCAAGAAAGCTAGATAAACTTAATTGAAATAATAATAAAATTGGCAGGCTACTTTATAAATAAATAAAATGATTTAATCAAGTCAAGGACCAAGCTAAAATGTGCACAAATGATCAAGGACTGAACCAGCAAATATTTCCAAAGCCCAAAATGCAGCATTCAAATTGGACTAAATTGAAAGCGCGTTTGAATTACAAAGACTAATTAAAAAAATAAAAAGTACCTAGGATCTAATCAAATAACGATGTAGAAAAAGGGGGACTAATCGTAAATTATCCAACACCGCGGAAGTGCGCAGATCCTGTGAATACTGGATCGGATCGGGTCGGGGAGGCCTTATGTGACGTCGTTTTGAGGCTATTGGAATGAGCCCAAACGACGTCGTTCCCTTTATACTATATACTTTAAAAACATATTATAATCAGCCATTCTTTTTTTTAAACAAAATAGAACCCTAGTCGCCTTAAAAAACAAAATCAGAGCCCCCCTCATTATTCTGTCGATCCAGAGGACTGCGTCGTTTGACCACCGATTCACCATGTAATCGATGTATGGTGGTGTTTAGTGACGTCCTCCTACCCCCTCTCAGAACGATGCCCAAGGGATCGCCTATTTTAGGCTTGAAACCCCCATTCAAACTTCAATTTCGTCGAACCCAAATAGGGATTAGACCACGATATTAACAGATAAGTATCTCCTTTTTATTCGCTTTGTTGGTTTTTTTTTTTTTTACACAGTAAGTAAGAAACATAGAACATAGAATAAGGGAAAAGAAACAATCCAAGAAAACCCAAATCTGAAAATCACCTTTCAATATCCTTTTCTATTTTTGATTTCGTGTATTTGTGTATGTATGCGTATGTGTGCGTAAAATCGTGAAGAAGTTTTACAAATGTTTGCTTCGGTTTTTATAACTGAATTCAAAAAATAAAAATAAAAATAAGAAAAATATAATCGTTTTCTTTTGATTTGTTTTTGTTTTGTTCTCTTGCGCAGGTACAAGGCAACGTGGAGGCATGAGGGTGGCGTCTGAGGCCGACGGCATGGCGGCGTGGAGTGGGGTGGCTTCTTTGTTGGGGTGTGTGTGTACTGGGGAAACCTTAGGGTTTCTGCTGGCTAAAACTGTTTGGGCAATTCGGGCCGATTTCTGGGTTTGGGTTTAGTGCAATTGGGTAGGCTGATTTGGGTTTGTTTATTTGAGTCCTAATCTGGGCCATTTCTAAATGGACTATGGACTGTAATGAATTTTATTTTTTTTTATTTTCTGTTTGCTTTGCTCTCTTTTTTGGTTTTATGGGCCTGGGCAAATTGGGCCATTTATAGCAACTTTCAAAATTTTTAATAGTTTTGCAAAATAGTCCCTACGCTAGCTAAAACTAGTTGCATCGATCACAAAAACATAGAAATCATTAAAAATCGAACAAAAATGGACTTACAATCAAGCTTGCATGTGGCTGAACCCTAAAATGGACAAAAATGGCTTCCTTACTTGTTTTTTTCGGTTGAAGATGAAGAAATAAAGATGAATATTGTTTTTGTTTTATTTATTTTAAGCTTATTTACAAATTTACTTATTTAACCTTAATTAATAAACATTATAATCACTTAATGCATGCCCATAATAGTCCACTCATAATTAAAATGGTCTAATTACCAATTAAGGACTCTTACTTTAATGTTCCATAGCTATTCAATACCTTTAACAATTAGAACATCACTTTTGCACTTTACGCGATTTAGTCCTTTTTATCAAATTGACCAACCAAACGATAAAATTTTTTAACGAAACCTTCACACAATCATTCAATCATGCTATAAACATTAAAATTAATAAAATAAATATTTTAACTTTATATTTGTGGTCCCAAAACCACTATTTTGATTTGACTAAAAAGAGGCTATTACAATTTGACTTTTTGCTTGGGTTTTTAATATGGATAAATTGTTATGATGTTTTCTTAATAAAATCCATTTTCCACAAACTCGTTTTATAGAATCTAAATTTTTAAAATAATTATAACATCTTTAAAATAATAAACAAGATTACCTCTCAAGATTATGTTTTAAACAAACTAATTCTAAAGAAATATTAAATACGTGTTTTAAAAATTAAATTCGTTTATTTCAACTCACATTTTGGCCATTTCCATGGCCCATGTGATCACTTAGATTGGGCCATAACGTCTACGCCCGGTTAGAAGGGTTACACATCTTCCTCCTTACACATGTTCCAACCCTATGTAATGCATCATGGCAAACAAATCACATAGCAAATCAGTAGACATGACAATCATGATTTCATGTACATATAACTTTCAATATCCATGGTAATCCATGTTATCACGATAATCAAATAACCATGATTTTTGCACAACATGAGATTAGAAAGTATTTTTCAATACATAACAATATTCAAAATCAATCACTTGAAATAACAAAAACATTATGCTTTCATTTGTATAATAGTCTGATAATTTATAGTCAATTCCTTACATATTTAACTTGTATAAAATGCACACCTTTTGCAGTTTGACTTGTAAATCCTACTAAATCTTGATCACTTCCAATCCAAGAGAATATGAACTTTGATTCGTACATAAAGAAACCGTACATGTGGTTAGAATTCCCTTATCTCCAATAAAAGAATTTCCAAAATAAAATCATCTACTAACTTCTCAACTTATGAAACTTACTCATTTATTCCAAGATGATCCAAGATGAACACTTCTAAAGTTGATAACTTGAGTTGGTGTGAGGATCTAGTTTAATGAAAAGATTGAGTGAATTGAATTAGTTTTCATGAAAAGAAAATAAAATAGATGAGATTATGAATAAAAATTAAAATAAGAAATAGAAGATACTTGTTACCCAAATATTGACAAATATGTCAAAAGTTGAAGAAGTATCCAAGAGGAATTTTAAAATTTTGACAATGGAGAAGTTTTAAGATCTTTTAAGTGACGATCAAAAGAAATAGTAAAAGAAGAGGAGAAAAAAAATAAAGAAATCAATTTTTGGATGATGGTACTAGAGTCACGGGCCGAAGTACAAAGCCCGTGACCATAGCACAAGATGCGCCCCATGGAGGTCGATCGATTAGATGGGGATCATTTAGCCCACGGGAACTAGCCCGATTCTAAGAATTGCTAGAGAAGCCTGCCAGATTGAAGTCTAGTTGGCCCTATAATGAAGATATGGCAACATAGGTTATTTTTAGTAAGTAGGGGAATCATATCTTGTAGTTTTGATATGATATGATATAATATGATATGATATGATATGATATGATATAATCTTGTAAATCCCCAAAATTAAGGGATAGACTAATATTGTCCGTCGATGTAGTTGGATCTTAACCGTCAGTTTTGGGGGAGCTCAACTATAAATAGAGAGTCTCCCCCTCACTTGTAAATCATCCATATGTTGAATTCTTAAGAGTAATAGAATTCTTTGAGCATTTACTCAAACACTTTGTGTGCATTCTTTCTTTGGCTTTCTGTTGTTCATTTGTAGCTTCTTTTGGCACAATCACTTCCACTATACAAATTGGTGCCTTAGAGGAATTCTAAAAGAATCCTCACTTTTAGGAGTAAAGGCTAACTTAGGCAAGTTTGGAGCAAACAGATTGCCTAAGGCTGCACGGATCGTGAGATGAAAGATCTAGCCACATGACACTAGAGTGATGACATGGTTTTGATGTGGTGGTGGTGTGGTGGTGCTAATGTGGTTTAATGGTGGTGACATGTTGGTTTTTGGATGGTGATATGATGGTTGTTGGGTGGTATTTCGGTTTGAAATTGGAAAATTAAGCAAAATTGAAAGAAAGAAACAAGGAGTCTCAACCAATTTGGGCGGCACAAGGAGGAAAAGGAGGATAAAAGAGAGAAAATTGTTATGAAAAAAAAAACAAATGAAAGAGGGAGAGGGAGAGGAGTGGATGGTCACCAAGAGTGAATTCCCAACAAAGCATTCATGAAGGGGGGGCAAGAGTGTTAGGGAGAATTAAGCAGAATTACTCTAGGAGTTTCACCTTTTCAAATTTTAAAATACGAGGTTACAAAACAAAATAAAAATAGGAGTTACATGCTTATGGTTGGACGGTTTTGCATGGTAAAGTTGACCAAATTTTTGCATGAATTAAAAAAATAATTGATGTTAAGGGACTAGAACTTGGGTCATTTAGGAGTTACTTAAACTACTTAACCACTACACCACGTCTCAAACTTTGTTAAATGCTAACAACATTTATTTTTTAAACAAAGCATAACACAAAATAGGATTTTGAAACAAATTTACTCAAAATAGAAAATGATATGAGGGAATGGAGTCAAACTTAGATCTTCAAGGACAACTCCACCGTTACTTAACCATTAGACTAAATACTTATTTATTATCTAATTTTCAAAGACAACTTTTAACAATCAAGGCGTGACCACTCTTAGTTCACTAACCCTAATTCCTTCTAATCTGATTTTTGGGATGTTACAACTCTCCCCTCCTTAAAAAAATTTTGTTGTCGAATTTCTTGTTGTCACGCCATACACTTAACATAAAATCCGTAACTCCTCTTTCCCAATTGACCATCATGCTTGCACTGCGCAACTCTAATTCCAATACAGTTCTAGACAATACTTTGTCTTAAACTACCAACGGACTTCTTATTCACTATCACGGATTGTCTCAAGGAATTATCTAAAAAAATATCACTAATGATTTCCTCTACCCCAAATTCTCAGTTTAACAGAAACACTTTTAACAACAAACATTGGGGTAAAACCAATTCTCACTCAATGCAAGGTACAATTAGAATGGATCGTAAAATTACCTACATTGATGCAAATACATCTTGATCCTCTCAACACCTAATTGCATAAACCAATCTTTGATTCCACTTTTGAGCCGAAGCTTGCATCTGACTAAGAGAATGATGTGAACAATCCTTAACATAGTGTTCAAAAGACCCACATCTAAAACATGCACCTGACTTTTTCCAACACTTGTCTGGATGGCATTTACTACAGTACTTACAAACCAAAATTCTTGTTGAACTAATAGAACCCCCAGTATTCACTATTGCAATACTCTGCTGAAGTCTACCACTGACTCACTTCCAAGGTCGTGGTTTTGAGCGAGTAGAATCAGAACCCATCTTATTTCGTTCTTTATTCCTTTTCCTTTTTCTTGCACTCCAATCAATTATTCTCTTTCACTGTCTTGGTCTTCTTAACCAAAGTTTTGAAAACTCTTTCTAAAATTCCCAACATCGATTGGGACACTGGATCATCCCTAGCCTTTTGGTTTTTGCCTCTAGCGGCGGTGTATCCACAATGTCATTTGTCTCAGGGTCAGGTACAAGTCCCTGAGAAACAAATGACTCTTCTTAAGCAACACGACGTTGAACCTCACGATTTTGCATACCTCGACTATTCTTAACAACCTCGAGTCTATAGTCTCAACGTTTTATCTACATTTTCAAAGAAAAGATACAACCACTAATTATTACCTGAAAGTTTTTAGTTCTAAAATCTATAGTTTCAAAAATATTCTTCATTATTCACACATATTTACAGTCTTATGATTAAGATTTTTAATAACATAAAATTTCAATCTAAATCTCAATAAGTACATTGTCTAAAGAGAAATCAGCATCGAAGTCTCGAATTCTCAGAAGTTCGGTTCTAAAAGTTAACAGTAATATATATTTTTAAAAGAAAATACTCTTTAAAACATGCATGCAGACTCGATTAAAAATTCATAATTCGATTTTTGAACTCGACTTTGATACCACTAAATGTAACTCCCTCAACTCGGCTAAGACATTATGGCCAAATTTCGAAAGCCACATTAAATCCGTTGAAAAATTTTTACTTGTTAAAAACAACTATGTTAAAGTCGTTTTTGTGAAAACTTAAAATTTAAATACTAAATAATTTAGGTTTTTAAAAACATTTATTAAAACATAAATATTTGAAAAGTTCATTATTATATTGATTTATCGTCTTATATCATTAAAACAAAGAATTTGCAACATCAATTTTAATTATTTCTTAAAATGGTTATAGTAAAATATTTCACAACAAAATTTGAAAATACTTAGAAAACAACTTAAATTTATAAGTTTATTAAAATTAGATAAAATCATTAAAATATTTTATAACAACAATTTAAAACACTTATAAGTTCATCTATATTGCATGCATGGCGCTTTATAAAATATAAGTAAAAACAACCCATAAATAGTTAAATGTCCAATGTCCATATGCTGAATCCAAGCCCTACTCTCGTGAATCATTTGAATAGTTTATGAAAACTAAAGAGTGATCTAAAAACTTCAAAGTGAATTTTATAACAAATTAAATATCAATAAACACATTAATATACAAAATTACAACTTTTATGCACATGATTATGACAATCCAATTTTGGTAAAACAATAATGCAATTTCTTTTAAAACATCCTACCTATCACTGCTAAACACCAAAAGGAGTTTCCCAAAACTCATCCATCCAAAACACACCAACATATATGTGGACGAAGCCACCAAATTCGCAGACAAGCTACTAGTACATATAGTTGTGGACAAAGCCACCAAATTCGCAGACAAACTGCCAAAACATGTAGATTGTGGATAAACCACCAAATTTGCAGATTATTACTACCACATCTTCCTCCTTGCACATGTTCCAACCCTATGTAATGCGTCATGGAAAACAAATCACATAACATATCAGTAGACATGACAATCATGCTTTCATGTACATATAACTTTCAATATCCATGGTAATCCATGTTATCACGATAATAAAAAAGCCATGATTTTTGCACAACATGAGATTAGAAAGTATTTTTCAATACATAACAATATTTATCACATCTTATCATAAAGACTCAAGTAGACCAATCAATCGAATATTGATTAATACGTAATCAACGAGCACTACTTGAAAACGGCTCTTCTGCTCAAAAAAGAAATGTTCCAAATGCTCCTTAAAATTCTTGTTTCCATTGGACCATTTGTATCTATATGCATTAGGATCTCGATTCATGGATCTCTCAGTCCGAGAAATCAAAATAAGAGGATCGAACCATTTTTTCTGACTCTTTTTCAAATTCAATAAACGTTGGTTGTTCGTATATTTCATTATAGTTTTATGATTCAAAGTCTCATTTCCTTAAGAAAAATAAGTTTTAATTTTTTTAAATAATAGAGCTTTTATTCAACTATATAGTTGAATTCAAGTTGAATTCAATGTATTAAAATAAGTAATATTAATTAATTATTAATAATAGATAAAATTATATAATAATACTTTTTTATCTTGCATAAATTTTTCTTGATTTGAACTACACAATTGAGTATATTAATTCATTATTAATAATAGGTATTATTTTAAACATACTATTCATAACATTAGACATTTAAACATTTTCTAACAAATAGCATCCAACTAATATCACCAAACAATTTTGAGATTATTAGCATGATCATTTTAATCTATGACGAGGTGAATTTATTATATTCTTTCATCTTTAGTTTATTATGAACCAAATTTATTTTAAACTCACTTTATTCACTTTCCCAATCATTCATTTATCTAATTTGAAAGTTTCACTTTATAATAATGTCCTTATTTATTTTACTTTTACTTTATGCTATTTTCTAACTACTATATAATTATTAATTATAAGTTTATAAAAATATTTAATTTGCAACAATAAATTCTTTTTATTTATCATTATAATTTTATAATTGTTTAAATAATTTATAACTCCAAAGCAATTAATTACATGAAGTCTAACATAGATTGAAGATGATAACGATGATGATAGATTGAAGATGATTAAGATAAAAGATGTGATGAGAATGATAGATAGAAGCACAAGACATAAAAATTAAATATATTTGTAATATTATTAGTATTTATTTTAAATTAGATTTTATTTTATTTTATTAGGAAGTTTTTTTAATTTGCCTAAATATACTTTTGTTTTAATTAGGAATTTAATTTTTTAAAATTGTATTTAATTCATTTCATTTTTTTATAATACACTTATAAGATTTAATAATCTAAATAGTTGTTTCACTTATGAAAATAAACTATAAAGAAATTTTAAAAAATGTTGATAATTTCATCCCAATTGATAAATAGATTCTAAACAAAATTCATAAAATTTAATTTGAGTATATTTAATATAATTCGAATGTAATATTTGATTAATAACATCGTTAATTGGTATTAAATTAAAAAGTTAACTATGAAATGTTAAAATAATTTTAATAATAAAACTAAAATTGAATTTAGTTTTAACGCTAAATATAAAAATGATAGTTAATTTGATAATTTTAATACATTAAAGTCATAATTAATTCTATTTATTATTAATATACACACCGAAATCAAATCAAAATTTAATATCAATTCGCAAAATTATTTTTTTGAAATTTAATCTTCAAGAAATTTACATAAAATTTTCAAATAAAATTTATTTCACCTTTAATAAAATTCATAATAAGTGTTAAATGATTCATCTTTATTAAACTTTCATTATATTTAAATTATTCAATTTAATCAATTTTTTATTTAAACATAGATCAACTCTATCCTCAAAGACAAAGAAGACACAAAAAGAAGCATACACAAAAAATGTAATATACAAAGAGATATATAACTACGACAAACACAAATGAAACATTTGTTAGCTACTGAGCAAAACATTATTATTTAATATATTGATAATATCATTAGTTTTTTTACATTCCGTTTGTTTACATGTAAATGATTTTACGGAAAATATTTTTTCATTTCCCTGTGTTTGTTTTACAAAAAATAGTTTAGTCAACGGAAAATAGCTTATAAGTCAAGGTAAAATAAATCTTTTTTTCTCAGAAATGACTTTACCCTTTTAAAAGAGTAAGTTATTTTTAGAAAAGAGTTCATCTATAAATAATTTTATTTTTATATAAAATTAACTTAAATCAAGCTTAATAATATTATATTGATAATAAATTTTTTTTTATTTTAAAAATATTTAAAATATTATATTTTTCAATATTATTAAACATATATATTTAATTATTTATATTTAGTCATATAATAAATTATTAATATAATAAATATAATTTATTATTTTAATAAAATTATTTAATATTTCAATTTTATTTTAAAATAAATTTTAAAATAATAATTTTAAATAATATTATTCACATATTATTGAAAATACTCAATATTAATATTTTAATAATAAATATTTATTACAATTATAAATATATTAATAATAAATGTTTTGTAGTTTAAAGGTTAAAATATGTCATAAGTCTATGTACACTTCACAGATTTGTAATTTAGTCTTTGTACTTTTATTTTTAAGAATTTAGTCCCTTTACTTTTCAAATTTAAAAATCAAGTCCAATTATTAACTTCGTTAATTTTTTTGTCAATTTTATTGATGTCACATTTTTAAATAAAAATACGCAATTAGTAATCATGTAATTAAAAATGATGTTGTAATGAATTTGAATTTAACATAATATTTTAATATTTGCAAAAATAATGTAAAATATAAAATTATAGATAAAATAAATTCAATTAAACAATGAAAAATAAGAAAATCTCAAATGTATGTTTGTTTAATTGAAAACAACTTTTATGAAATATTTTAAGAAATATACCAAACACCAGAAAATATTTTACATAGATTCATCCAAACAGCAGAAAATATTAACTTTTTCAAAAAAAAAATCATTTTCCAAAATCATTTTTCGAAAGTCATTTTCAGTGAAACAAACGGAGCCTAATTATAAAAATAAAAGATATTGATAAATATGCACATTTTTAAATATTTTACAAATATACTTTTTAATATCGTACGATTATTTAATTATGATTTGAAAGTCTTTTATTATATATATAATTTTTAATAAAGATGATGATATAAAATATTTTATTAAATAATAAAAAGATAAACATTTATATTCAATATCGAAAACTAAATTAGTAAAACATATACAACTATAATTGTTCACGTATCACTTAGATTGATAAATTTCTAATTATGGGTGCCGTGGCTCATGCAGCCATTTCTATAGTAAGTGACTTGTGATCCAACAACTCCTTTCGCTGATTCAATATTTTCAAAATTGAATCAATTGCCAAACCAACTAAACTATCGATTCGTTGATCAGATTCGTTGAGATAATTTAATTTAATAAATCATTAAAAATAAAAAATACTTAAAATTTATTCAATTGGTCCATATTAATTCACAAGTCAACTGATTTGAGAACTTTCTTTAGACCGATATCCAATCAGTCTGGCCCGGTTCAAATAACAATTCAAATAACCATGCAACGATCTACTAGATAATACCGACAGGTAACAAAAGAACATGCATGTTGTGACAAAGAAAAGACAATCTAACCAAATCTGCCCTGTGAGCTGCTGAACTTGAGAATTGTCCCAACTATGTTAGCAAGTTCTCTATATATAATTATGCAAAATGACAACCAGGAGGATCTGGTATCCACAATTAATAACTGATGTATTTAAAATATCTAATTGTAGTCAATAAAACAGATCGTCATATAACAACAATAATACAAGACGAGAGATTAGAGAACCCCGCAAGTAACCACCATAAAAAAAAAAAACCCTTTCTAGCCACTTAACTCTTGGGGTCTTGATTGGTCAAGCTTTTTGTGAATGCCAACTCTGCTGCCAATGCAATATGATCGCTACCCCATTTCTGAGAAAACAGAGAAAAAAGAAAATACCTACTGAAAGTGCAATCCAGTTAAATCTGAGAAAAATTTATACCCCCAGACTAAAAGCAAAGAGAAATACAAATTACAAAATTCCCTCAAACTGGGGTACATGTAATATACACAATTTCAATATAATCCAATTTGAATCTGAATCTTCTGTTTTCTTTTATGTCTAATTTAAGTCATTATAAATCGTTATATACTTTTGAACTATGATTACCCAGAAGACGAGTATTTGCTGTTTACCATAGAGAAATAGCACTTTCGTATGAACTAGGTTTATTATTATACCTTTGTTGGAAACCCTGGAGTCCATTGCATAGCATGTTTTGGAATTGGAGCAAGTACCCTGACAGTCTGAAGACCTTCAGAACGCCTGGAATATAGATCACCGTGATTGATATAATCAATTCTAACCATGCATATCAGCACTATTTTATAACCCAAAACTTTTAAATGAAGGTGAAAAAGCTAGTTGCTTATTTCAATTGACTAGATTAAACCATGAGAAATGAAATAAAAGGTCTCATAAGAAAAGCCTCAATAACTATAAGCAATGAACACATATTGATGGGGTACTATGAAAATAAAATGCATGGCTTGGATAACATATATATACTATCCCCTAAAGGAAAGTAAGGTAGGCAAGGTTGCACCATAGTCATTGTCAGCCCTCCTAAGGAAGTGGGCAAGTCCAAAGTTGAAATTTCCATTCCCCATTGAAGTTCTTTCTATATACCCAAATAAAAAGGGTGTATAAATGTCCAACACCCAACACTATATCCAGGTCAAATGTGTCCATAGTATAGGGAAAAACATAAGAACGCTGCTTGACTACATATCTGATGACTCAAAAATATCCAATAATCTAAGAAGCATGAGATGAGAAGTACTTACCATATGTAATCAACCGTGCCCAAGAAGCGCCTGTTGTAACTTGTCACAAGGGGTTCTCCATAAGAATCTCTTGTACCAGGAGAATCCTGAGTTGTGGAAAAGAGTTCCAAATTTTAATCCATTATACTCATTATGCTTGCAGATATCTGATCACTGAAAAGACTAAGAAAGTATAGCTCCACAATGATCTACCTTGACTTCTGTATATGTACTTTTAAGCTGCAGAGGGTGCTCCAGGAACTTGCAGTCCTCATTGCCAGTTGCAGTTGCTAATGCCTTTGGGCTCCATGATGAAGGATCGTATGTAGTCTGCTCAATCTCAGCAACTTCGGAATCCAAGGAAGGCAATACATCATCCAGAACATCAGCACTTGGTAGCAAAAACTGGGAGTCTTGGGAACTCAAAAATTCCAATGAATAATTATCCAAATCTGATGTTACTGATTGACTAGAGTTTGTTGGATGTCTATCTTGATTACCATATAATGCATCAACAAATGCATTATTGTCTTCAACAATATTTTCACTTTCTACCAGAGTTTTGCTATGCTCTTCAGGAGACAAATTATCCATTTTTTCTTCTACCTCAATATCAGTGCCAGTTTTGCTACGCTCTTCAAGAGACAAATTATCCATTTTTTCTTCTAGTTCAATGTCAGTGCTAGCAGACTGACCTGAGAAGTCAACTTGAGAAGGAACTGGATGTCTATCCCTGTGATCATTAGCAACTGACTCTGATAACTGACAAGCTAAGATATTAGGAGGGGAAACTTCAATTGCGTCAAGAAAGTGAGTTTGGTATAAAGGTTCAGTTGAAGAAGTCTCTGACTGGGCAGTACTCAACAACTCAGGATCAGTTGTAATCCCGTTAGAATGATCGTTCATCACAATGTCATCCAACGCTTTTCCATTGTTAGAATGGATGGTAACATCTGTTCCTATATGCTCCATCTCAGTGGTGCCGGAGCACACATTTTCAGGACAGGAAGAATGGCCAGGAGAAAACCTTTGCATATCAACTGCAACACACTGAATTTCTGTCACTTCATCATATTCTGCACTGTCATTGCCTCCCATTCGCAAATTGTTGTAGGACATATCTGACAAATCCTGCATTGTCTCACTGGACCCAGACATGTTTACAGAAGCATCTTTCATATTTCTGTCTAGATTATTTTGCTTCTTCGTATCAGAGTGAGAATCATTTTTATCCATACCAATTCGCTTGATACCTACTGCAGGAGGAACTTGTGCAGGAATATTACCAGACTGAGCCCTGAAATATTTTGCGAGCTTTTCATTTTCAGTAATCAGCAGTGTACCCAAAAGTTATTTAAGTGTTACCCACCCTGAATTGGGATTATATGTCTGCAGAGGAATTTCGGCAGAAGCTTGTCCTGACACCTTATCTCTGTTCACTTCTGACAAATCCAACTGCCCCAAACAATATATAATTACAATATTCATCAATCAAGGAAATAAAGAGAGAAAAGATAAACATATTTACCTTTTGCTCTGATATAAAGTTGTACAATGGACTCTGTTCCAAAAGTAAAGTGTGGTCTTGTAAGTTACCAAAGTAGAAAAATACAGAGATTTATAAACAGAAATGAACCATGTGAATCATGCTTAACTAAAGCTTAATATGTAAAGACATGACAACCTTGGGAGTACAATTAAAATCCCCACAAAGAACTACTGGAGCATCATCCCAACGCTTTGAAACAGAATGAGCTCTTTCTAGGAGCCTCCTAACCTGTTTTAGAAAAACAGAGGTAAGAACATTTAAATGATTATTATTCATAGTTGACTAATTGACAGCTTAGCACTCTTGACTATAGATAGCCTAGTACTGTTGACTAATTGATAGCCTAGCACAATCTTGCTGACAGCTTAATCTTGACAGATTCTTAGGCTAATATGTACGGATCTATTATTTAGTGTATTGACTTTATTTCCTAAGTTAGGCGCCAATTTTGTGTATAAATACCTTTGTAATCTGTTCAAATCAAAACGAGAATTCAATTCAGTTTTTCTCTCTCAAAATCCTGAAGATTCTTCATGGAATCAGCTTCAAATCCTGATTTAGGGTTCCAATTTTTTTTCAGATTCTCTTAAATCATAGATAGCCAAATTTGGCACTTTTCCATTTAGACTTCTATTATGTTCTCACCACCACCCTCAAAGGAGCCACAACCTCATTGCAGGCCAACTGACTTTTTTTAAATAATATTTTTGGGTTTGGTTTTTCTTTTGCATTTTTATTTGAAATACCAGATGATAAGAAAATTGCTGCTACTAGTTCCACTAACCCTTCTTTGTAAATCAGTCTTGCAAAGCTTGATGGGAACAAATACCTTGCATTGTCACTTTCTTTTTTATTGATCATTTTCACTAGAGGATTGCAAGGTTATATTAATGGTGATAAGTGGAAACCATTGATAAAAGATCCCACCTTTAATCAGTGAGACTTAGAGAACTCACTTGTTATGGCACAGCTTATCAACTCTATGCAGCCCCAAATTTCCTGAGCATATGACATTGCAGAAAAAACATGAAATGCAATCTTACCTACTCATGAACGAGAATGAAGTTTAGATCTTTGAATTTTGGGATAAAGTCCATAGCACAAAGCAAGGTGATGACAATTTCTCATTACTTTTCTTGAATTGAGTGGCTTATGACAGGAACTTGATTATTACCAAATGCAATCAAATTTCAAATTTTGGTTGAAAAGGAGTGGGTTTATGATTTTCTAATCAAGTTGAACAATGAGTATAATTAGATCAAGATTCAAGTTCTTGGAAAAACCCTTTTTTCCTTCTCTCGAGCAAAGCATATTCCCATGTCCAGCAAGAAGTAGAAGCGTCATGTTCTAAACAACACTAGTTGAGAAGGTTGGGCTGACTGCTTGAAAGCCAACAATTTTGAGAAAGATCAATGGCGTTATGATTATGGTGGAAAGTCGCGGCATACCAAGGATACTTCCTAAAAGTTACATGACAGACCCACCAGAGGTCGTGGAGGAAAACAGCCAAGTCAACAATGACTCCGGCAAATTTGTCAAGAATCTAAGAAACTTGAAGGAGACAGATATAACTGAGATCTTTTCTTCTGGTGAAATTCAGCATCTCAAGCATTTTCTGTCCTGTATTGACGACTCCTCTAATGCAACAGCCAATTTTTGTTAAGTAATGCTTTTACTGCCCACTTTGAAACTGATTCATGGAGTATTTGAATCAAGCAAATAGGCACATATGAAAAGAACCACTATAGACTTTTTTAACTACTCTCCATGTCTAAAAAGGGATGGCGTCCGAATGACTAGTGGTTTTTTTACTCCTGTATCCAAAACAGGTTATGTTATCTATGCCCCCAATATCTAACTATCTTCTATACTTCATGTCCCTCGGTTTCATGTTAAATATTTTACTCATCAATGCCATTATCAAAACTCTAAATTGTAAAATTGAGGGTTTTTTTCTTGATCATTGTGTCTTTCAGTACCTTCAAACAAAAGGAATGGTAGTGATAGGTTGCATGAGGGCTTAAACGTTAGAGGGGAGTCGAGTTTTTATTCCATATTAAGTTCTTTTGGAAGAAATAAGGATGTCAACCAAGAAATAATACAATAGCACAAACAACTAGATATCCATATTTTTTTGTTCAAGAAAAATCATATCTTAGTTTGTTTTTAAAGACTCATTTTGATTTTTATTTTGTGAGACTTGTAAGTAAGTTGAACACATGAGAAGCTTTTATCATTTACAAAATAATAGAAGTAATAAACCTTTTATGACTATTCTAATGTTTAAGGACCAAAGGGGACTACATCATTGTCTGGTAGTTAATGATTTGCTACTTTTGTTTAATATTGCAATAGGATGGCTTAAGTGTCTAATAAAATCAAAGAATAATGTTTTTTCATGCTTTCAATCTTTTCATATGATTTGTACTCAATTTTATGCTAAGATAAATATTCTAATAATTGATAATAGCACAAGAGACAAGTTTGGAACTTATGCGAAGTCCTATGAGATAATTCATCAAACCAATTGTCCTGGATACACAAAAAGGAGTGGCCGACAAGAATAGACATCTGCTGGAAATAGCTAAATCCCTTTTGTTACTTGTGAATCTTCCAAAACCTTACTAGGGAATGCAATTGAGTTCAAATGTTGGAAGAGATATCTTTCATTAGTTAAATTTGCATATTACCAATCTATCATTTAGATGGAACCATACGAAGCTTCATATGGAAGGAAATGAAAAACTCCATTGTATAGGACCGAGCTAAGTGAAAATATACTAGTAGGACCAGACTTAATTAGGGAAATCAAAGAAAACGTGAAATTTATCAAGGAAAGATTAAGTCGCTTCAAATAAACAAAAATCCTGTACCAATTTAAAAAGAAAGGATGTTGAACGCAATGTTAGTTATAGTGTTTATGAAGTGTCACCATAAAAAAAAGCAAGCTACGCTCGAGGTTTATTGGTCCATACAAGATCCTTGAACTATTAGCCTAATAACCTATAGTAGCTCTACTTCTTGAGCTGGAAAAAATTCACAACATATTTCACGTTTAAATGTTGAGAAGATATAGATCTAATCCTTCCCATTCCATTACCCCGATATGATTGAAATCCAATAAGATTTGACATATAAGGAGGAATAAATAGATCCTAATACGAGAAATCAAAGAATTGAGAAACAAGATTCTTTTAGTGAAGGTTTTTATTAAGAAATCACAACATCAAAGAAGCCACCTAGGGAGCAAAGTAGTGCGAGAGCAACCTCCTTAATTGTTTGATTCAAGTAAAGTTCAACGACCAAATTTCTTAAAGGAGAGTTGTAACATCAACAAAATTCCTACGTTAGTAATAACCCTCTATCGAGTCATGAATACTAACTTTGAAATACTTGCGTTTAAATTAAGTGCCTTGAAACATTATTATTAAAGAGAGAAATTGTCAAGGGACATGTATCTGACAGCCTCGACATAATGAATGGGAACAGTTGCTCATTCCAGCATCGCCTCCTCGTTCGAAGCACATTGTCAACTGGGAGATCCCTCTCTACTAATCTTGAAAAAGTTGTGTCCTCAATTTTGTAATGTTTCTTCAATTGAGTGTGAGCCCTATCATTTTGCAAAACATCACCATAGCTCGTTAAGCCCTTAAATTAATAGGTGAACTGAATTTGCTTTCGAGTTGGTGCATTCAAATATTTGGAGACCTGACCTTGTTTTATCTAAAATTGGGTTCATTATTTTATTACTTTTATGGATGATTGCTCTCATATGACTTGATGGAAACTCACTTTTGAGGCATTTTCACATTTTGCTACCCTTTGTCCTGAAATTAAGACCCAAAAATACATGTTCCTATTCATGTATTAAGAACTGATAATCTCAAAAATACAAGTCAAATGTATTTAAGAATTACATGACTCATTCCTCACCGGTCTTCCTATTTTCTTACTATGTTCATACACCATCCCAAAATGATGTCGCAAAGAGAAAGAATAGGCATTTTCTCGAAACTACTCGAGTGCTAATGTTCCAAATGAAGGTTCCCAAACCATTTTGGGCAAATCTTATTTCTACAACTAACTTCTTGATCAATCACATGCCGTCTTCAGTTTTTAGTGGTGAGATTTCCAGCATTGTCCTTTTTCCTACTAAAACACTGTTTCTAGTAAAGTCCAAAGTGTTTGGTAGCACCGGCTATGCTCATGATGTACAACCTCATCTCACTAAGCTAGACCCCAAAGCATTCAAATGTGCTTTTAGGGGCCACTCTTGACTTCAAAAAGGCTATCAATGCTACTCTCCAAATCTTCACAAATACTTAGTCTCAACTAATATGGCATTTTCTAAGCAAATATAGAATGTCCTATCTCAGTCAAGTACAAAATCAGAATATAGAGTTATTTCTCAGTCTATGTGTGAGATCATGTGAATACATCATATGTTAGCTGAAATTGGGATGGAACATTCATCACCAACAAACTTCGTTTTGATAATCATCACTATTCCTATCACCCTAAAATCCTATCATGAGAGAATCAAACATATCGAGATTGATTGTTACTTCATTAGTTAAAAGTTCTTGACAATTTAATCCCCATTGATTATGTAAATACACGAGAACCCACCAATTTTTTCACAAAAACATTGAATGGAAATCGAGTTGATTATGCATGTAACAAGATAGACGTGATCAATATCTATGCTCCAGCTTGAGGGGAGTGCTACAAGCAGAATCAACAAGATTAGTTGATCAGTAGGAATAGCAGATTTTAGGGATTAATTAGATTAATTACATTGATTTATTTCCTTGTACAAAACCTGTAACAAGTGTATAACTACCACACAAATCAATAGAATTATCATCTTTCTCTCAACATTTCTAATGTGTTACTTTTACTCCCTTAATTTTCGTGATTTTAGTATAACTTTTTCTTTCTTTTCTCATCCTTTTTTCTCTTCATTTTCTTCTTTCTTTCTTTGCTCTTCTCACCCAATCACAAGTTTGACAACTCCAACCCATATCGGGTACCCTTATCCGTACCATGTCATGTTGACATGATTGTGGCTCCTATTTTAATGAGTCCAAGCAATTGATGATTTCTCCAACTAAATAAGCAAGGCCAAAGTAATTTAAATGTTTTTGAGCTCTATGCTATCCACAATTGATATTTGCATAGATCTTGGGATTTTACACCACATTTGCAACAAAATCTACATAAGTGTTACATCACACAAGGTAGAGCTACTCAAGCAAAATATGAACACAGATATAAAGAACTTGACATGGCAAAATAACCTCAAGTTATACGAAATGCTTAGTGATCAATCTTGAAAATCTTGCAAATGAGCAAAAAGATTGATTCTTATAGTGAATGTGGTGTAATCAAGAATCAAGGTGTCCAAGGAGGTGACAAGAAAAGCATTTCAAAAAGTAGTAAAAGAAAGATACCAAATAACTAGCTCTAGAAAATTAAATACCTGGCCAAGCTTAATTTCTCCTCTTCTTGGATTATATAGCACGTGAATGTTACAAATGACAACTTTATTTGAATTTGTTGAGCTGCAAATAAATGCTAATATTTTTTAATAATTGAATGATACAAAATTCAATTTTGTTTTAATAGAAAAGCACATACGGCATACGAGCACAAGCAAAAAGCCCCAAATCATGATCCTTAACATTAAGCACCATTATGACAAAACACAAGAAGCTTATGAAAAATGGCAGGAAAACAACTGGATTTTAACTCTTCTAGTAGGTAATCTAAATTTTTTGGCACATAAGATCTCATGCTACATAATAAAAGGTATCCCTCTCTCATATCATTGATTCCACCCTTCCCAAGATTTGAGCTCATAACTCCACATTAGATATTGAAATTCTACATCTACAGCGTCCCTTTGGGGACTCCGTATATAATGTCTCTGAATATAAATACTTGGTTTAAAGATTACCCGTACAAGAAAATTTCATGTCAAATTAAATAAGAAACAATTACATGACATTCTGTTATAAAGGTATTAGATTTAAACCATAAACTTCCTTTATTACCTTTTTAATGGTGCTGCTGTATTTTGGGCGGGTCTTTGGCTCAACAACTATGGGGAAAGAGTAAATAAATAGCAATTAAGGCCATGTCAAGGAAAACAAAGAAAGTCAAGATGAAATCCAACCACAAAAACCATATTAAAATTGCAATTTCAAGATTGAACGAGAAAGTTGTAGTGGACCTCAAGAACACATATTTGGGCAACATTATCTCGAAGTTCATGCTTGTTGAACTCTATAGAATCTTCATGAAGCAACTTAAACCTAATATGAAAATCATCAGATGAATATTAATGCTACAATACCCAATGAAATATATGATAAGGGGTCTAATCTGACATCAACAAGGAATTATCACATAATCTAAAACAAAAGTTTGAGAGGGCTGAAAGAAAAACAAAAATTCAAAATCTCAAATGGATAAAAGCAATAAGTAGCTTAACCAAAGTAGTCAGTACGAACCTACCATTGTTGTTCTGGTACTAGTATATACTGGTAACGATGTATTGCGATGTATCGTTTCAAGTTTATCGGTATTCTTTTAATTAGTTTTTAATGTGTGTTATATACATGTACATATATCTGAATAACATTCACATAAATATATTTATATGGAAATATTAATTTTAAAAATATGTAATTTCACTATTGTAGCCACTTGTTCTGAGATCATGGCAGATAGATTTATAAATATGGTTTGTGTTCTCTCAGTGTTAATCTATGACCTATAATATTACATCGCTTTGAAGTGGAAAGCAATCAACTGCAAGGCACATTAATAAAGCAAGTATTATGTAGCGTGGATCTTGAAAATGACAAAATGCATAACAGTAGCAATAAAACAAACAGCTGACCTCCTGTTTAAGATGATAATTGATAAGATTCATGCAGTAAATAAAATAAAGCACCAAATCACCAGTCAACAAATTAGACCTCACACCACTATAGACTAATAAAATGTGAAGGTATAATGACCTTGATGTTCGCCAAAAGATTGCACAACCATCAATTGCTCTCCCAGTTCGCATCTGCAAAATGGCCCAATAAATAAGTCAGAGTTCTGCTCTCCAGGGCAAGGTTGTTTGGATGCACATCAAGTAAAAGCATGCCATTTCTGTATTGAATACAAATGGAAGACAGAAGTCACAGTTAGGATAGAATTTTTATCTCTAAATATCATGACATAGCAAACCTTCCAAATGCCATTATATCCCATGGAATTCAACTGCTCCTCCAATTCATGAAATCTATCAACCTCCTGAAAACATAGTAAAATGAAACATAACATTTCATATTAAACGATAATACATTAGCTACCCGCCAAAAGAGGAACAAGCAGTCACACTTAAAAATAAGTAAATAAAGACACTCCCGGCCAAGTTAGCAAGAATATAATCCCTAGCACACCCTACAACATTGCTTTTACCATGAGAATAGTAGTTATTATAGTCCATAATTAAGTCGCTAATGGAAACACTCATTTACTGCTCATCTATCTTTCAAAGGCCTCAAAACTTTATCAATGCTGGTGGCGGTATGCAGAAAGTAAACAGATGTAAGAGAACAAAAACAAAAACCTTTTAATGAGATGCTAAGGACTGGACTTACAACCTATTTATTATACTAATTATAGATAGAGCAAGCTTCTAGCAAATCAATAATTTTCAAGATAAAAATGGAATCAAATTACAGGCCTCCATATTTTGTTCGCACAAATTGCTTTTACCATGAGAATAGTAGTCATTATAGTCCATAATTAAGTCGCTAATGGAAACACTCATTTACTGCTAATCTATTTTTCAAAGGCCTCAAAACTTTATCAATGCTGGTGGCGGTATGCAGAAAGTAAACAGATGTAAGAGAACAAAAACAAAAACCTTTTAATGAGATGCTAAGGACTGGACTTACAACCTATTTATTATACTAATTATAGATAGAGCAAGCTTCTAGCAAATCAATAATTTTCAAGATAAAAATGGAATCAAATTACAGGCCTCCATATTTTGTTCGCATATGTCAAACTTGATTACAGTTCTGAAACATAGAAGAGGGATAAAGGATAACCTGAAAGCACAAAATATCAGCTGACCATAAACTGAGCTCAAACATTAAACTCCTCATCCTCCACTCCCAATTCATCATATGGAAAGGTATATGGAAGTAAAGATTCCGATGGGTACTAGCAAGGTAATCCGCCAATACATTATATGAAAGGACAACAAACTTATCTGCAAATGATATATATAAAAATTAATCAAACCAACTAAATAAGCTATCTTTAAATTTGGTTTCTGCTGTTACTACTTACTCTCTGCTATTTGCTTGTCTGCTTCAAAATTTTGCTAAATTTCTTTTACGGAGAAAAGGAACAAATTCACGATATTTTCTTTTTTAAAAGTTCTTTTTTTCTCTTTGAAGAAACAGAAGCGATGGAAAACAGAGATTAAGCATACTGATATTAATTACCAGAACGCGGAGGCGGCGGAGTTACTGCGTACTTCCATTCCCGGTAATCCCAGGGCTTGGAATTGCGGGGACGGAAAGGCTTAGCAGCTGGATTTTGACCAAACGGATGACGTGGCGGTTGATAACGGTTGTACGGACGAGCCGGAGGAGGTTGGCGAAAACACTGTTGGTTTTGTTTGTAAGGAGATGAAGGCCTAGAGTTATAACCGAACTGCTGAGACTGAAAGGAGTTTTGGTTGGAGAAATTTCCTCGACGGAAACCTAGGTTCGCTTCCCCAACAGAATCCAAGTTCAAATCCCCTGTAACTAGATGGCCTCTTCCGCCGCTGTTGATTCGGTCGGAGAAGCTTCTGCCCCATTGATTTCGACCGCCTCGATGCTGTTACAGTTAGAAATTTGAATGTTAGTGCACATAGATGAAAATATAATACACAGGGCAATGTGTTTGAGAAGAGATGAAGTACGGGAAGTTGATAAGAGGACATGGCGGCGGTGTCGGCTGTAGCAGTGGCGGCAAGGAATTTGAGACGTAGATGAGGAGAAAGCCGCATCGAAAGAAACTGTTTCAGTGAAGTGGAACCAGAGCGGTAAGCGGCTGGAATCAACTAATAATAATAAAATCAATCGTGCAAATTACTAGAAACTCTAGCATGCATAACATTTACGACATAATTTATGTTTCACAATAATATTCGATAAATAATAAAATATATGATTAGAAATTAATTAATAATATTTAAAATATATTTGATATTAAAATAAAAATTAGTTCAAATTATGAGGAAAATGAATTTTAAATAAGTAAATATGCTATATTAAGCAACTTTTTGTTAATTGTATAATAATATGAGAAAAAAGTTATTTAATGCATATATTTTAAAATAGTTAATGTCTTGTTTTTTACTCCCTTAGTACTTTTTGTAAAGAATTGGAGGCATTGATGTGTCGTTATTGGTAGGTGTTGGGATCAATTCGATCAAGTAACAAATAAGTAAAAATAAAAAAAAATTGAGAATTTGAACACATAAATTTAACGTGGAGAAATCTTTGAAAAGAATAAAAAATCACGGTAAAAATAATTTTACTATAATGGTAAAAGAACGAAGAGTACAAAAGATGGAGATAACTAAATCCTAAAACCCGAAAACAAAGAACCCTCAAAATGTAAACACAAAATTCTCTAAAAATGTTATGAGTTTTAACATTTTAATGGGTGTGTTTTCTAAGGTTGTAAAAGAGCTTAATTAGGCTAAATTCGTATGTCAAATAAATTATGCTAATAAATGATAAATATATTATATTAGTAAATACTAAATCTTCTAGAAAGAAAACATATTTTGTTTAACTTGACTTGCAAGCAGTCTCTTATTTAACAGGAATTTGGGTCACACAACTCTAACAATCTCCACCTTGATACGAATTCTCACAACGCCATCTTTGCCAAAACCCGCCAGGGGCCTACCTTGAATTATGTAGGGAATTAACTGAGTTGAATCTGTGATTAGAAGATAGAAAACTTATAGCCTTCGACTTATGCACTTTCAAATTAAAACTAACCCAGGTCTGATTCTCACGAACATAATGCCCTAACTTTTCAAAACTTGTATCCAAAAGAGAACATCTCTTCAACGAAATGATCATACATTTTTCCTTCCTATGACCAAGTTGTCTCCGCTCCAACGAGTTGACTTTGACTCCGTAACGGACAAGGGACGTCCAGTTTCATTGGTCACTGTAGAACCTTCCAAAATATAAGGATTGCCTGTCATTTTACCTTTTACAAAACAAGAGCTCCATGAGACACCTCAATGTCACTCAACTCGATGTTGATTCTGTAAGAGTATGCCCAAAGATCAATCATAAGATGGTTGTAATAACATACTTGATTTACCATGTTTATTAATATAAAGCATTGTCATTATTATTTCAGTTTTTCCTTCTGTGTGTACAAATAAACTATTTTATAATAATGTCCTGAGAATAATATGATTATTCTTAAAATATCCTTAGTCAAGTATTATTGTTGACTAGGACAACAATAATGCATTAAGACTAACATGTAGTTGATTGATGATAAAGAGTTGTCATTGATATGGAGTGTCAAAATCAATGCATGAATATGTGTGTTAGAGAACAACATATTGGGTGACCCGCTATGAGTATGTTTCTTGGATTATTATGTAATTGTCACAATATTACTCATAGTGATTAATATGTATATGATCCTTAGACTTGAGATAATCATTATCCCAACATCGTGAGTCGTATATTTTGATACGATCAAACGTATAATCGAATCGGTTGTTCTATAAAGACCGATGTTGGATATACCACAATCTATGTAGAGGGATATTGTTGGTCAATATAGGATAAGTCCCTCCCACATAATGGGAGTAATATCTTAGGCCACTTGATTGAGTGAGACTAGAAATGCATGGCCATGCTCAAATAAATTGACATGAGATGTCATACTAATTTGTATATCATAATCTACTCAAGATATCAAGAAACATGGAATGGACTATACAAGTGTGACTATTCCATGACTTGTATCTATTCCGAGATAAAGGACTTAAGGATTAATGCATGAAAAGTTAATTACAAAAGTTATGTCGAACATGACTTCTTGTAACTTAGGTAGCAATGATGCATTGCTAGATGCCACTCATTGTTTGTGACATTAGAATCGTTCTAGTATTATCGCTAACGTTACAAGAACCTACAGGTCGGACCTATGGTTGAAATGAACGGAATGAAAAATAGTTGGTATTGTGTTTGATTGTCACATGAATTAAATTAATTAAAGAATTAATTTAATTGGGCAATCAAATATTGAATATATTATATGTACAAGGATGTTGTACACATAATGAGAACTAATATATGAATTTGGTTCATATATAAATTTAAATAAATATAGTTTATCGAAATCCATGTTATAATTAATGTAATTATAACTTTTTGGGTATAATTAATGTAATTATAATTTTCGGTTAAAACATGATTATATTTATTTAATTTTATAATTCATAAATGAAATACCTATTATAAAAGGTAATAAGTGAAGAAAACCCTATGAATTTGCTTAGAAAAGTCTAGCACCGTCAAGCAAATAAAACTTAAAACAATTTTGGAGATTTACATCGTTCATAGTCAAACCGGTGGATTACGTGAGGCCGACATCGTAAAGGTTGCGGCTTGGTTCGACAAGAGATCGTAACTCTTGTTGCCGAGGCATCGTTGTTCACTCGCATTGAAATTTCGGTAATTTCAAAACCTTTATTTCTCCCGATTCGTTCCTCACACATGGATTCATAGTTTGGATCGCCGAGATTAATTTTATTTCGCTGCGCCATGGGGGTGCCGGCGTTCCAACAGATTCTGCAACCTTCGATTCTAAAATACTCAAGGAGATGAGATTCTTTCATAAATTAGGTACATGATTGACATTTGAGAGTGTCATACTCGTCCCATAATGCATCCTAATTTTAACAATACCAATACCGATTACCTTACTAGATGATTCGTTTCTCGTGTGTACAACTCCTGTGACACCCCAAACCCGACCGGAATGGACCGGCCCAAATTCGAAGTATTACATTAGCCACCTAAGTAACTTCTGGCTAACGACCACCCAAGACACACCTCGACCTTATAATATCTCAATCTTATCTAATTATTAGTTATTTATTAATGTCGAAGCAAATAATGAGCCAATTTTAATTTTTTTCTAGGTAATTTAACCTAATGGCAATTTTGTCATTTTACCACCTATGGTAAAACTAACCTGATTTTAGATATAAGCCTTTACCAACCTTCTTTTAGTCAAATTATGCAAGCCTAAAATTTTCAGCTTAATTTGAGTTTGTTTACTATGTCTAATTCAAGTTTTATTATTAGGGATTAAATGTAACAAATACAAACTATCAAGACCTATTCCGAACTATAAATTAAGTGTGTTTCTCTCGAATTTTACCCATTATGAGACTAACTAAAATTTTATGAAGTTTCCTTATCATATAAGGCTCTAATTAAACTAATCAATTTTCAAGACTAAATTGTAACTTAAACAAATTAGAATACCAATTTAAAAAGACAAAAATTTAACCCCCAAAAACCTACACGGTTGTGTCCCCTAGGCCATGTGTCATTAAACGACCGTATTTGCGTCGTGAAAAACTTTTAGGCGGATTGCACACGCCGGTGTGAAAATCTCACACTCCCGTATAGAAATTTCACACGCCCGTGTGGAAATCTAACACGCTCGTGTGAAACCACTGCACCTATTTTTGTGGAAAACTCATTTTAATTCTCGATTTTTCATATTTTAATGGCAAATTAAACCTGATTTAACTACTATCAATTAACATACATATACATACATCTTCAATTGAATTTATTGCCATCAATTATGTCTTAATTATATAGAATTAGACAATCAATTTCATGCATAACAAACATCAAATAAATCAAACAAGTGGCGTATCTTAGTTGCTAGTAAACCACTCCATGGAAGCTTCATTTAAACAATTGTTAGTATAAATTTCATGCCTCACATATTATGTTATCAATCACCGTGTTATCAAGAAACAATACACCGTAAATCATTCAATAATTAAACTTAAACATGCCTCAAAATTATTATAATACCATCCAAAATAAAATGTCCAATGTCCAAAGTCCAATTACAACTAAAATTAAACTAATTCTTGGTGTAATAGCCGATTTTGGGCTAGTCGGAACAATGGTTTTGGGGCCACTAATCTGAGGTTAAAGAAAATTATTTTAATATTATTTTATGTGTTATGGCATAATTATAGGGGTGTACGAAAATTTTGATGCTTTAATTTTAGCGATCGTATGCTTAATTGCGAAAAGGACTAAATCGCATAAAGTGCGAAAGTTCTATTTTATAGGCTAAAGGTGTCTAATAGCTATAGCATATTAGTTGGAAGCCCTAAATATGCAATTAGACCCTTAGAAAATGAGTGGCCAGCCATAGGGGACAAGAAATGTCAAAATTTGGTCAAAGTGGGTGAATTAGGTGACTAAATTGAAGGAAATAAATAAAATAAAGAAAAGATGATATCATCCTTGTTCATTTTCTTTTACCACCAAAAATTGAAGTGAAAATAGAGGTTTTTGGAGCTCAAACTTTCAGCCAAGCTATTCTTTTGCATGTAAGTGATCTTAGAGGTCTTTCTTGATAATTTTGTACTTTTGGAACCCCTAAAGCTTAAGCTAGCTAATGAGGGGACT
Organism: Gossypium rotundifolium; assembly: GCA_025506655.1. Lineage (NCBI taxonomy): Eukaryota > Viridiplantae > Streptophyta > Magnoliopsida > Malvales > Malvaceae > Gossypium > Gossypium rotundifolium. The sequence goes on along the minus strand of CP106729.1, from coordinate 131,624,795 downwards.
ATTTTGCAAAATGGTTGAAAGTTTAGGGATTTTACATGAGAGTGTTTATGTTGTTTGTTGAGTTTTTATGGAAGAAAATGAATTGTGGTTGTTAAATAAACAACTTTTATGAAAGGTGTTTCCATGAAAACACTTAAAAGGACCTATTTGTAAACGTTATAAATTAAGTAGTAAATGCATGAAATGATTGGTATTGTGAATGGTTATAAGAGTAATAAATGTTCAGCTAGGTTTGTTTAATGAGAAAATGTGATGAAAATTGATTTACGAGCCTAGGGGCAAAATTGTAATTTTACCAAAGTATAAGGGCAAAACGATCATTTCTGCCTAAGTAGAAATTTTGAAGTGTCATGATTCATGTAGTGATTGAATGAGTAAATTTTATTATTATAGATCAATAATAATGCGGAAATAACCTTGACCGGGGAAAGGTAAGGTTACGGACTAAGCCGCAAATTAACATATTTTGCATCGAGGTAAGTTTATGTGTAAACGATACATCTTTAATACATATGTTGTTACCTATTGATGCATTGTATGGATGTAAATACTAATTGGTGAGATTGATTGGAAATGATAGAAAATGAGTAATTCTCGAATGAACCTCGGAATAGAAATATGGGTACGGTCAAATATCCATAATTATGTAATTGTTGGTGGGCTGTGTGCAATACCACCTTGTTATATATCCCTGATGGGCTGTGTGCGATACCATCGTTTATATTATAAATTTGTGGGCTATGTGCGATACCACCGTAATTATCATTATTGGTGGGCAGTGTGCGATACCACCCTATTATTGTTTAATAGTGGGTTGTATGTGAAACCACTGGATACTTTGTATCATTCCGAAGGGTTCATCGAGAATCTTGTTTAAGTAAATATTTCATGTGGCTTTGTGGTGATAAGTGCAGGGTAAATGTGCAAGTAAATGTGAGCAATGTATATGATAAGTGGTTGGGATGTGGTAAGAGTTGAGATGAGTAAGCATGATTATGAGAATATGAATTGTTTTTATATAGTATGTAATGTTTTTGATTGATTAGCTGATGGAATGATGCTTATTATTTACATATAGACTTACTAAGCTTAAAGCTTATTCCCTTCTCTTTTCCCTTGTTTTATAGTGTCAAAGAGCCAGCTTGGCGTACGAAGATAATTAGAAGATCACCTACACCATCAGCACATCTTGGTATAGTTGGACTTAGCATTTTGAGTATGACATGTATAGGGACTAGACTTAGTTGAATGTCATATTGTTTTGGCCAAGTGTGTTGGCTCATTCAAAGATGAACTTTTTTGTATAAGGCCATAGTTGGTGGCTCTTTCTTATTAATCTATGAAAAGATGATGTTGTTCATGAATTGTACAAGTGTGTAATTGATTTACTTAGTTATCTATGCATGAATGGGTTGAAGGTTTGGTATGATTTATGCTTGTATGAGTTGTGGTGATAGAAAGAACTTGGCAAATAGCCTTGTTCTTGTCCACATGGGTAGACACACGAGCATGTGTCTAGGCCGTGTGGTCAGACCATGTATCCCCTTGCATGCTAGGTTTGCAAGTCAATATGCTCTGTAGTAAACACATGGGCAGAGACACGGCCGTGTGTCTCAGCTGTGTGGAAGGCATGGCCATTGTAACAGACCGAATCTGACCCTAATCGGAACGGTGGTTTCGGGACCACGAATCTGAACCCGAGAAATATTTAAATATTATATTTAGTGCTTATTATATATGAATTTATGTGTGTGAAAGTTTTGTAGAAAAATTTTATCGTTTGAGTATCGAATTAGACAAAAAGGACTTAATCGCGTAAAATGTAAAAGTGGCATACTAGAGTGTAAAGTGCCTATTTGAGCATGGCTTTAATATGAAGCATTAAATGGGTAAATAACCCATTTTTAAAGTTAGTGGATGGCTTTTGACAAAAATATCCATAGTATATATATTGGTTTTATTTTATATTAAAGGTTATATAAGTAAATTAATAAATTTCTTTATTATATGTTATAATAACATAAAATAAAGCCATGTTATCATCCATTCTCTTAAGGCCGAAAGTTGAGAAAGATAAAAGGGTTTTGTTCTTCAAATTTCTGCAATTTGAGGCTTGATTTCAAGGTTAGTTTGATTTCGCTTTTAGTAATTTTTACGTTTTGAGATCGTTGCTTGAACCGTAATCCAACCCATGTTGTAATTTTTGAATCTAAGCATGGTTGATGTTCTACCATTGTTGTATTCATGTGGATTTTGATATTTGATGGTTTTAGATGAAAGATATGTAAAGGATTAATATGCTTTGTGTTGGAAGTTTTGATGAAATTGAGTTTTAGGGTTAAATTGTAAAAATAAATTTTTAGAGGGGCCTATTTGCAAAATAAATGAAATATGAGGACTTGTAAGGTCTCTAGGAACATTCGTCCCTTGCATAGTTTTGGCTAATTTGGTGTATTTTGTGTGTTATGCAAATAGGATTAAATTGCAAAGTTGTGAAATTCTAGGGGTAAAATAGTAATTTGCCCATTTATGTGCTTAGGGACTAAATTGAGATGAATTGTGGTTGAATGAGCTAAACTTTAATGTGTTTTAGATCAAGAGCAAAGAAAAACTAATTAGACCAGGGAAAGTCGAAGGTTCTCGAATAAGCGGATTCACACGGACTATCGACAACCGAGGTAAGTCCTTAAGCAAGTATAGATTATCGAATTATTATGAATGTACTAAATGATGTTATTAAATAAAGTTTATTATGTCTATTTTGATATGAAAGAAACAAGTTAGGCAAAGGAATTATATATATATAATGAGATATTTAAGTTTTAGTGAGACTTGTCCTGAATGAATTCGTGAGTCCACTGTTCATCTTAGAAAAATTGTTAAAATTGTACAAAAATAATTATGGAGTATAGTTTATATGTTTAGAATCCTTAATGAGTCTATTTTTGATTGGAATATACAAGGACATTATTGAAATTTTGTGCAGTGAGATAACTGAGTTTTTGTAAAGATAGGTCGAATTATCAAACAGTGAAATAAGGGTAACTTTGATGAATAAACTGTACTAATTGGCCACATGAAAATTCTGGAAAAATTATGGTAAAAAGTTATATGAGTCTAGTTTCAATAAAATTTACGAATCTAAATTTTGAGTTTTGTAACTCGAGTTATGGTAAATTTAGTCAGCTTTGATGCGGTTGGACGACTTTAAATTTTCATGCCCCAAACTAGTAGTCAAGACTAGTAATGCCCCATACTCGACTCCGCAAAGGTTTCGGGTAAGGGGTGTTACATTTATTAGTATCGAGCTACGGTTTAGTCGATTCTAGGACTACCGTAGTATGTAAGAGTCTAGCTATACATGCCTTTAAGTTGTATATATGATAGTGTGGTGACTTCGACAATTTCGATTGTATTTTATATAGTAAATGGATTTCGATCCGATAGAGCAGTAGCCGATGATGTGGAGAGTGTCGCGCTGGTCTCGCACATGGATCGATGCCACTAAACTCTCAACCGATTACGGGTAACCACGAGGAGAGGCTAAACAAGCCTTCTACCAAATGATGAATGAATGGTTTACCCGGTTTGTTCGTAATAATCCAACAGTACAACAACCTCCACCCCGAATAATCCAACTCCGGTACCTTCAAAGACTTCGATGATAGATCTAATGAGATCTAGTAGGCCTCCTATTGATAAAATTAGGAAATTTAAAGAAGAATTCAAGGCTAATGATGATGATGATGCAGAGCGAAATGAAATGTGGCTTGATAACACTATTCGGGTACTTGATGAGCTCTCTTGCACTCAGACGAATGTTTGAAATGTGCTATATCTTTGCTTCGGGACACCGCCTATCACCGTGGAATACACTAGTATCAGTGGTTCCAAAAGAAAAAGTGACGTGATTTCTTCCGAATAAATTCGCAAGAAATATATCACCAGAGGTTCATCGACCGTAAACGTAAAGAATTTCTTGAACTAAAGCAGGGCAAATGTCGCTGGATGAATATGAGTGAAAATTTGTCGATTGAGCCGATATGCCCGGAGTGTGTATCTCTGAAGCCATTATGTGCAAAAGGTTTGAAGACGGTTTGAATGAAGATTTGAAGTTACTAGTTGGCATTCTTGAGATCAAAGAATTTGTGACACTAGTTGAGCGAGCTTGCAAAGTCAAGAGCTTGGGAAAGAGAAAGAAAGGCCGAGGCGAAGCTAGAGACACCCGTAAAAGATCGTCGGGTAAGAATTTTCATTCCACATCTAAAAAGTTTAGAGATGACTTGATCGACACAAAGCTACTTGATTCATTTAGACGTGATCGACCTCCGGTGGGTTCCCGAGCTACCTCGATGGCTAGTGTTGGTAACGTCCCACGAATCGAGTTGAATGCAAACATTGTGGAAAATGGCATCCAGGAGTTGTAGAGTTCGTGACCGGTCTTGTTTTAAATGTGGATCCTCGGACCATTTTATTCGAGAGTGCCGATGTTAATCGAGTGAATATAGCACGTAACTCTAGACTAAGTAGTGCATCAAGATGCAGGGCGGACCACCCGGACATTCGGCAATGTAGGTGGTAGTCGAGAGGGACAAAGAACACAACAGATCGATCGAGGCTAGAGCTCCAAAGAAGAGCTTATGTTACTCGAGCTAGAGAGGATGTCGCTTTTCCGGATGTCATTCCGGTACTTTCACCCTTTATGATACTACCGTGATTGCATTGATTGATCTGGTTCGACCCATTCATATGTATGTGAAACTACGGTATTGATGAAGACTCGCCATTGAGTCTCTCGAGTTTGTGATTCGGGTATCCAACCCTTTGGGTAGATGTGTGTTTGTTAATAAAGTGTAAAAGTTGCCCATTGATGATTCGGGATTTTTGTTTCCAGTTGATTTAATCTTGTTGCCTTCGATGAGTTTGATATAATTCGGGAATGGATGGTTAACTTCGCATGATGCGGTGGTGAATTGCAAAAGAAAGCTTATCGATTTGAGACACCGAATGGTGAGATCATTAGAATCGAATCCGATGATTCGTGGGTTTCTATAGTTATATCATCGATGTTAGCTCAAAAGTATGTGAGAAAAGGTGTGAAGCTTATTTGGCTTATGTCTTGGATAATAAAGTGTCTCGAGAAGCAGATTGAATCTGCATCATTGTATGTGAATACTCGGATGTGTTTCAAGAACTACCGGGTTTACCCCTATACGAGAGATTGAGTTTGGCATTGAATTAGCTCCGAGAACGACTCCGATCTCAATAGCTCCATATCGGATGGCACCTACTGAGCTAAAAGAGTGAAAGCACAGATTGCAAGAGTTAACAGATAGGGGCTTTGCACGACCAAGTTTCTCTCCTTGGGTGCACCAGTTCTTTTTGTGAGAAAGAAAGATGGAACGATGCGAATGTGTATTGATTACCAGTAACTAAATAAGGTGACTATAAAGAATAAGTACCCGTTACCTCGGATTGATGATTTGTTTGATCGGTTGAAAGGGCTTCAGATTTTCAAGATAGATTTGAGATCGTGTTATTATCGATTCATAGTCGAGATACGAGATGTGCCAAAGGCGCATTCGACGAGGTACAGACATTTTGAGTTTTTGGTAATGCCTTTTGGGCTTACTAATGCACTGCTATTTTTATGGATTTGATGAATCGGGTTTTTAGGCGGTTTTGGATCGATTTGTGGTGGTATTTATTGATGACATATTGATCTACTCCAAAGATGAAGTTGAACACGTTGAACATTTGACGTTAGTGCTACAAACTTTGCGAGATCATTAGCTGTATCTGAAGTTTAGTAAGTGTGAGTTCGGATGAAAGAGGTCGACTTTTTGGGACATGTGATTTGACATCGTGCATTCGAGTTGATCCGAACAAAATCTCGGCTATACTTGATTGGAAGCCACCAAAATGTTTAGAGATTCAAGTTTTCGGGACTTGCGAGTTACTATCGACGATTTGTGAAAGATTTTTCTATGATAGCAACCCGCTTAACAAAGTTCTGCAGAAAGATGTCCGGTTTGAATGGTCGAAAAATGTCGAAAAGTTTTGATCGGTTGAAAGCCCTTTTGATGAAGCTCCAGATTAGTTTAGCTTTGAATCGGGTAAAGAATTTGTTGTGTACTCGATGCTTCTTTAAATGGTTTGGGCTGCGTTTTGATGCAGAAAGCAAAGTTGTAGCCTACGCTTCAAGACAATTGAAGCCGCATGAAAGAAATTACCCTACGCATGATTTAGAGCTTGCGTACCATTATGTTCAAGACCAAGATTTGGCGTCATTACTTATTTGGCGAGAAATGTCATGTTTACTCGGATCATAAAAGTCCAAGTATCTAATGACTCGAAAGACCTGAATTTGAGACAACGCAGTGGCTAGAATTGTTGAAAAACTATGAATTGGTGATTGACTATCACGGGAAAAGCTAATGTTGTTGCGGATGCATTAAGTCGAAATCATTATTTGCTCTTCGTGCATTGAATGCAGATGGCTATGTCAAGTGATGGTTCGATCATAGCCGAATTCTGAGCAAGACCGATGTTTATTCAAAGAATTTGTGATGCATGTAAAGTTGACAAGAATATGATTGCTAAACGAATTCAATGTGAAAAGGTGCAGAGTCGATTTTTGATTGATGCAAATGACTGCTTGAATTTTAAAAGCGAATATGTGTTCCAAAGAACTCGGATTTGATCTGAGATGATTTTGAGTGAGGCTCATAGTGGCGACTATCGATACATCCGGGTAGCACGAAAATGTATAACGACTTGAAGCAGTTCTATTGGTGGCACGGTATGAAACGAGATATATCGAATTTGTTTCAAAGTGCCTAATTTGTCGACAGTAAAAGCCGAGCATCAAGTGCCTTCAGGTTACTTCACCGATCATGATACCGAGTGGAAATGGGATAAAGTTACAATGGATTTTGTATCCGTCTTCCTATGACACCGAGTAAGAAAGATGCGATATGGGTGATAGTTGATGATCGACTAAATCAGCTCATTTTGTGCCAATACGTACAGACTATTCACTTGATAAACTTGCTGAATTGTATGTATCACAGATTGTGAGATTGCATGGTGTACCGAGTTCCATTGTTTTAGACAGAGACCCGAGATTCACATCACGGTTTTGGAAGAAGTTGCAAGAAGCTTTAGGTACTAAACTTCATTTTAGTCTGACCTTCCATCCGCAGAATGCATTTGTTAGTCCGAGCGAACTATCCAAATACTTGAGGACATGTTGAGATGTTGCGTTCTCGAGTTTGAAGGTACGTGGGAACGATACCTACCTTTGATTGAATTTGCTTATAATAATAGCTTTCAATCAAGTATCAAAATGGCACCTTATGAAGCCTTATACTGGCGAAAATGTCGAACACCATTATCTTTGGGTGAGCTCGGTGAAAATAAGATACAGGGTTGATTTGATTAAAGAGATCGAGCGAGAAGTGGCCATAATCAAAGATAATTTGAAAGTCGCATCGATCGACAAAAGTCCTATCTTGATTTGAAACGTAAAGATATTGAATTCTAGATCGGAGATCGAGTCTTTTAAAGGTTTCACCATGGAAGAAAGTGCTCCGCTTTTGGTAGGAAGGCAAGTTGAGCCCGAGGTTCATTGGACCGTATGAGATCATTGAACGTATTGGGCTGTTGCTTATAGATTGAAGCTACCTCCGAATTAGAAAAGATACACGATGTATTTCATGTTTCTATGTCCGTAGATACTGAGCAGATCCGTCACATATGATTGCTCATCGGAGATTGAGATACGATCGATATGACGATGAGGAAAAGCCGATCCGTATTCTAGCTCGGGAAATAAAAGAGTTGAGAAATAAAAGAATTCCATTAGTGAAGGTTCTATGGAATCGTCACGGAGTTGAAGAGGCTACGTGGGAGCCTGAGGATTCAATGAGGCAACAATATCCGACGTTGTTTAACGGTAAGATTTTCGGGGACGAAAATCCTTAAGGGGGGAGAGTTGTAATGATCGAATCGACCAATCGAACGGTGGTTTCGGGACCACGAATCCGAACCCAGAAATATTTAAATATTATATTTAGTGCTTATTATATATGAATTTATGTGTGTGAAAGTTTTGTAGAAAAATTTTATCGTTTGAGTATCGAATTAGACAAAAAGGACTTAATCGTAAAATGTAAAAGTGGCATACTAGAGTGTAAAGTGCCTATTTGAGCATGGCTTTAATATGAAGCTTTAAATGGGTAAATAACCCATTTTTAAAGTTAGTGGATGGCTTTTGACAAAAATATCCATAGTATATATATTGGTTTTATTTTATATTAAAGGTTATATAAGTAAATTAATAAATTTCTTTATTATATGTTATAATAACATAAAATAAAGCCATGTTATCATCCATTCTCTTAAGGCCGAAAGTTGAGAAAGATAAAAAGGGGTTTTGTTCTTCAAATTTCGGCAATTTAAGGCTTGATTTCAAGGTTAGTTTGATTTCGGTTTTTAGTAATTTTTACGTTTTTGAGATCGTTGCTTCGAACCGTAACCGACCCATGTTGTAATTTTTGAATCTAAGCATGCTTGATGTTCGGCCATTGTTGTATTCATGTGGATTTTGATATTTGATGGTTTTAGATGAAAGATATGTAAAGGATTAATATGTTTTGTGTTGGAAGTTTTGATGAAATTGAGTTTTTAGGGTTAAATTGTAAAAATAAATTTTTAGAGGGGCCTATTTGCAAAATAAATGAAATGTGAGGACTTGTAAGGTCCCTAGGAACATTCGGCCCTTGCATAGTTTTGGCTAATTTGGTGTATTTTGTGTGTTATGCAAATAGGACTAAATTGCAAAGTTGTGAAATTCTAGGGTAAAATAGTAATTTGACCATTTATGTGCTTAGGGACTAAATTGAGATGAATTGTGGTTGAATGAGCTAAACTTTAATGTGTTTTAGATCAAGAGCAAAGAAAAACGAATTAGACGGGAAAAGTCGAAGGTTCTCGAATAAGCCGATTCAAGACGGACTATCGACAACCGAGGTAAGTCCTTAAGCAAGTATAGATTATCGAATTATTATGAATGTACTAAATGATGTTATTAAATAAAGTTTATTATGTCTATTTTGATATGAAAGAAACAAGTTAGGCAAAGGAATTATATATATATAATGAGATATTTAAGTTTTAGTGAGACTTGTCCCGAATGAATTCGTGAGTCCCTGTTCTCATCTTAGAAAAATTGTTAAAATTGTACAAAAATAATTATGCAGTATAGTTTATATGTTTAGAATCCTTAATGAGTCTATTTTGATTGGAATATACAAGGACATTATTGAAATTTTGTGCAGTGAGATAACTGAGTTTTTGTAAAGATAGGTCAGAAGTCTACACAGTGAAATAAGGGAATTTAATTTGCCACTGTACTAAGGCCACATGAAAATGCCTTGAAAAATTGTGACGTTTATGAGGGTGATGATGAATCTAAATTTTGAATGCCGAGGTTTTGGCAGCCTGATGCAGTTGGACAGCTTTAAATTTTCATGCCCCAAACTAGTAGTCAAGACTAGTAATGCCCCATACTCGGGACAAGGTTTGGGTGTGTTACAGCCATGTAATGGGCCTAGGCCGTGTGAAGTTACACCTGAAATTGAAAATAATTCCACACGAATGTGGAACACGGGCATGTGATATGCCGTTTATGGGGTGTGGATTGTTTAGTGAAAATTTTCTAAGTTTTAAGACAGAGCTTCAAAAGAGTTTGATAGATCTCGAACCATTCCTAAAGTGTGATTGAGGCCTGGAACAGGCATTGTTTAAGAGGTGTTATGAAAAGTTTTAAATTGTGGTGAAAAGTCATGTTTCGATATAGCATAATTGTTGCGTATAAGTCTAGTAATACCTTATACCCTATTTCGGCATTGAATACGGGTAAGGGGTGTTACATTTAGTGGTATCAGAGCTATGATTTAGTCGGTCCTCAGACTACCATAGTGTTTGTGAGAGTCTAGCTATACATGCCATAAATACATTGATAGTATGGTGACTCCTGGCAATATTAAATTGTGTTTTCGTATAGCAATGGATCCCGATCGAGCTGCAGCGATGACGCTGCTAGTAATGCGCTAGCTCCCGCCAAGGGACCGCACTTGTAAACAGTAGACCCGAGACTTTGGGTCAAGGAAAAGAGGCTCGAGAAGCCTTTCTCCATATTATGAGTAACTAGTACACCAAATTTTTACGAGCAAACCCTAATGCTCAACCTCCTCCACCCCGCCTATACCTCAGCCAGTCCCGTGGCTCCTCAAGGTATAGATTTGGTAAGAATGACCAAACCCTTGGTCAATAAGATTAAAAACAAGGGCCGAGGAATTTAGAGCCAACATAGATGATGACCTTGAGATGGTGGAGTTTTGGCTTGAGAACTCTATGCGAGTATTCGATGAACTCTCTTGCACACCTGAGGAGAGCTTAAAATGTGTTGTGTCATTGCTGAGGGACTCAGCATATCGTTGGTGACAAATGCTGACATCTGTAGTACTGAGGGAGAGGGTGACATGGGACTTCTTCCTAGAGGAGTTCCGAAAGAAGTATATAAGTCAGCGATTTGTTGACCAGAAACGGAAGGAGTTTCTTGAATTGAAGCAAGGAAAAATGATTGTGGCAGAGGATGAGCGTGAGTTTGTTAGGCTCAACAAGTATGCTTAAGAATGCATATCTATGGAAGCTATTATGTGCAAGAGGTTCGAAGATGGGCTGAATGAGGATATCAGATTGTTTGTTGGGATTTTGGAATTTAAGGAATTTATGGTTTTAGTCGGTAGAGCTTGCAAGGCTGAAGAGTTGAATAAGGAAAAGAGAAAAGCCATGATTGAGGCCCGAGATGCAAGGAAGAGGCCAATGAGTAAATCATTCCAAACTCAATTAAAGAGTTTCAAGGAAATGAACCCTCGGACGACTACTTCAGTTGGGTATTCACATCGAGATCGAGGTAATACGTATTTAGGCCCGAGAGTTCATGCCACCTCGATGGCAAGCATGGGAAATACAAAGTCAAATAAACCGGAGTGTCTGAATTATGGTAGGTAGCATACTGGGGAGTGTTAGGGAAACAATCGTGCTTGCTACAAGTGTAGTTCACCAGACCACTTTATTCGGAACTGTCCAAAAAGAGATAAGAAGGATGGAAAACAAGAAGTAAGTGTAAGTAATGTACCTTGAAGGGTAGACCACAAAAGAACCCGGGGAGTGGGACTAGTAATAGAGGTGCACCTAGAGATTCTATTGTGAGATCGGAGGGTCGAGCACCTGCAAGGACTTATGCCATTCGCGCACGCAAAAATGCATCATCTCTAGATGTGATAACGGGTAATTTTTCTCTTCATGATATCTCTGTTGTTGCTTTGATTTATCTGGGGTCTACCCATTCCTATATTTGTATGAAATTGGTATCTAGCATGAATATGATTGTTGAGTCTACAAAATTTGTGATAAAAGTGTCAAACCCGTTAGGCAAGCATGTGCTAGTTGACAAAGTGTGTAGAAATTATCCCTTAACAATTAGAGGTTATTGTTTTTCGGCTAATCTCATGTTGTTGTTGTTTGATGAATTTGACCTAATTCTTGGCATGGATGCGTTGACTGCTCATAATGTTTTAGTAAATTATGGTAGTAAGTTTATTGATTTGAGATGTGTAAATGGAGATGTCATTAGGGTTGAATCAGGTAATTCGGATAATATGCTTGTAGTGATTTCGTCTATAGTAGCTGAGAAATACTTGAGAAAAGGGTGTAAGTCCTATCTCTCCTTTGTGTTGAATGCTCAAGAGTCAGAGGTAAAGATTGAATCAGTGTCTGTGGGGTGTGAGTATCCGGATGTGTTTCCGGAAGAGTTACCCAGATTGACTCTAGTTAGAGAGGTCGAGTTTGGCATTGAGTTAGTTTTGGGCACAACACCTATTTCGGTTGCCCCGTATAGGATGATACCATTAGAGTTAAAAGAACTAAATGTTTAATTGCAAGAGTTAACGGATAAGGGTTTTACAAGACCGAGCTATTCACCGTGGAGTGCTCTGGTACTTTTTGTGAAGAAGAAAGACGGGTCGTTGAGATTGTGTATAGATTACAGACAACTCAACAAGGTAACAGTGAAGAAGTATCATTTGCCAAGGATAGATGATTTGTTCGACCAACTGAAGGGAGCTACGGTGTTTTCTAAAATAGACTTAAGGTCTGGTTATTACTAGTTGAGGGTTAAGGAGCAAGATGTGCCGAAAATTGTATTTCGGATGAGGTATGACCATTATGAGTTCCTTGTCATGCCATTTGGCTTAATAGATGCTTCTACGATCTTTATGGATTTAATGAATCGTATGTTTTGACCGTATTTGGATAAGTTTGTAGTTGTTTTCATCAATGACATACTAAATTATTCTCGAGATGAGAGTGAACATGCAGAGCATCTGAGAATTGTTTTGCAGACTCTAAGAGATAAGCAGTTATATGCTAAGTTTAGCAAGAGTGACTTTTGGCTCCAAGAGGTCGGATTCTTAGGACACATTGTGTCGGGTGATGGCATTAGAGTTGATCCAGGTAAGATCTCGGCTATTGTGGAGTGAAAACCACCGAGGAATACGTCAGAGGTTAGGAGCTTTTTGGGTTTAGTGGGTTACTACTAACAGTTCGTTAAAGGGTTCTCCATGATTGCTACACCGATGACAAAACTGTTACATAAAGATGTTAAGTTTGAATGGACTGAGAGGTGCCAATAGAGTTTCGAGAGATTGAAGGCATTGTTGATGGAAGCACCAGTTTTAGTACAACCTAAGTCGGGAAAGGAGTTTGTGGTCTACAGTGATGCGTCATTAAATGGTTTTGGCTGTGTGTTGATGCAAGAGGGTAAAGTAGTAGCTTATGCCTCGAGATAGCTAAAACCACATGAGAAGAATTATCTGACTCATGATTTGGAGTTGGCTACAATCGTTTTCGCTTTGAAGATATGATGTTATTATTTGTATGGTGAAAATGCCGAATCTTCACCGATCACAAGAGTTTGAAATACTTGATGGACCAAAAGGATTTGAATTTGCAACAACGACGGTGACTCAAATTACTGAAGGATTATGAGCTAGTAATCGATTACCATCCGGGGAAAGCAAATGTGGTCACAGATGCCTTAAGTAGAAAATCCCTGTATGCTCTGAGGGCTATGAGTATGAGTTTAGCATTGTCTGATGATGGTGCTATATTGGCCAAGTTGAGGGCTAGACCATTATTTCTTCAGTAGATATGTGAAGCTCAAAAGAATGATAGTGAAATGCAAGTTAAGAGAGCTCAGTGCGAATGGGGAAATGACTCTGATTTTTAGGTTAGTTCAGATGATTGTTTGATGTTTCATGATAGAGTTTGTGTACCTAAGGATGATGAGTTGATCCGGAAAATTTTACATAAAGCACACAATGGTTGCTTGTCAGTACATCCGGGCAGCACAAAAATGTACAATGATTTGAAGAAGGTGTATTAGTGGCGGGTATGAAAAGAGATATCTTCGAGTTTGTTACAAAGTGTTTGATCTATCAACAAGTGATGTAACACCCTTTATGTAACATCCCTAACCCATAACTGTCCCCGGAATAGGGTTAAGAGGTATTACCAAACATTCGAAACATTTACAATCATTTTACAACACAAAGTCAATCATCGTCCAAACATATCAAGATATATGCAAATAGCTCCTTAATGAGGCCTACAGACCTTAAACATAGGTTAGAAAAGAGTCGAGACTAAACCAAACACATAAAAAAATTTCTGAAAATCAAACATTTTTCCAAGCTACAGAGGTCACACGCCCATGGGGGTAAGCCGTGTGCCTCGCACGGCCTCGGACACGCCCATGTGTCCAAGCCGTGGACAAACAGGGCATACATACTGACTTGTCCACACGGCCTGAGACACACCGACACGCCTATGTGCCTCACCCGTGGTCGACACTGACTTGCACCACACGGCCAGTCACACACCCGTGTGCGAGCCTGACTTGTCTTAGTTTGCAAACTCAAAAGACACGGTCGAGCCACATGCTCGTGTGCTCAATCGTGTGGGCAATTATAGGCCATTTGCAAGGCCAATTTGCCATCCACACTTTGGAATCACCTACAATCCTCAATCCATATACATTTATACATCAAATAGCAACCAAAACATACCAATATACTCAAATAGAATCTCATAATATCATCATACATCATTCCATCCAAATCCATCTAAGCATAACAATCCAAAATATAAATTACATATCAAAAACATGTCAATCATGCACTACTTAATCTCAACCATATTATAGTATAACATACCATCTCCATTCTACCAAAACATATCATAAGATCATACACTTAGAACTCACATACACATCTTGGCCAACCTTTACATAAATCCAAAACATATACCAAATTCATTAACTTATCTAGCCAAATCACATGGCAAGATCTAAACATCTTAAAACATGCCATATCTACTAGCCTATACATGCCATGTTCAATTATATACATCTTTCCCAAAATACCAAAATAGATAGTCGATAGTGTGATTGAGTCACTGACGATCCCGATCCAAGCTAGCTTTAAAATACACTGTAAAATAGAGAAAACTTCACACAGTAAGCTCTAAAGCTTAGTAAGTTCGTAATATAATACATTTAACTCAATAATTCAAATCAATATACAAATTAAACCATCACATATATTATTTCACAAGAATGCACAATCTCATCTATATCCAATACTCACATAAGCATCCATTCATTTAATTCCAAATTCACCAACCACAAAGGTTCCGTACATACCTTTGTCAACACTTAGTTAACAATCATTATTGCTACTCAATGCTCGATACCATGTTTCGATGAATCTTTATTTTTCCTTTGACTTATTCGCACACTTAGTGCCTTTACTTTAAACCGAATTTAGCTCGATATCGCACACTCAGTGCCAAGCAAAGTAATCGATACTTTCTTTATTTTGCACAAACATTACCGTTCTCTATTGTATCAATTCTATTTCGCACACTTAGTGCCAATCTCTCAATTCACACTTATCATTATTTATTCATTAACCACACCATCTTTCGTTATATGACACATGAGCATAGTTTAAACAATTCATATTATAAACGAACGTACCTCGGAAGTCAAAGTAACAAAACAAGTCGATTAATCGAGCACTTTATCTTTACCTCAATCTCGATTCAAATCTCTCTTTTCTTGATCTATACATATTCAAATTCCACTCATTCAATCACAAAATCATTCAATTTAGTACAAACACACATATTTAGGGTATTTTACAAAATAGCCCTACATTTTTACATTTTGACACTTTAGTCCCTATTTCATAAAATCATCAAATTCACATAATTTCACTTCACATATGCCTAGCCGAATTTTCCTTATGTTCATACAAGCCCACATATTTCATTTATTTCATATTTTAGTCCTTCAATTTTCTCATATTCATAATTTAGCTCAAAATAGGCAATTTCATCAAAAATTCAAAGACAAACAATGTTAACCCAACATTAAACTTTCATATTCCACCAACTATCAACACAAAGCTCACATATTCATCAATCAAACTGCTCAAAATCATCATCAAATTCTAAAATTAAAGCATGGGTTTGATAGAACACAAGGCAACGATAACAAAAACATATAAATTATCAAAAACAGAACAAATTTCATACCTCAATCAAGATCCCAAGTGTCCCGAAACCTAATGCTTTCCTTTGTCTTTATTTTCTTTTTTTATTCGGTTTAGATGAAGAGAATTAAAGATGATAATACTTTTGTTTTATTTATTAAACCTTAATACACATTTTACCATTTTACCCTTTTTATTATAACATTAAAATCCCACTAACTTAGCCCATTTTTGTCAATCTAAGCCATTAATAGTCCATTTACAACATAAGGACCTCTCATTTAAAAATCCATGCCAAATAAGCACTTTAACAATCAGCACACAGCTTTTACATTTTATGTGATTAAGTCCTTTTTACAAATTAATCACACAATCGATAAAATTTTCAAATGAATTTTCACATACGCTTAATCACACACTGTAAACACGAAAAATAATATTAAGATGTTTTTTGACCTCAGATTTGTAGTCTCAAAACCACAGTTCTGACTAGGGTCTAAATCAAGCTGTTACACTTTACTCGTGTTCAAAACTGAAACCAGATACGAGGCATTACCAAACTTAACTTGCTTAAGCATATAATATCGATCCATAAAATTTCGTTTCAACTTAAAACTTTTCACTCATACTCATAATGTCCCTAATATGGGTCTACGAGACCCTAGACGTACATATGAAATGGTTCGAAACTAAACCGAAAACTTTCACACACTTAGAAAATTACTACTTAAAATAGGGCCACACGCCCGTGTGAAATGGAACATGCCCGTGTGGGCAGGCCGTGTGGTCACACATACCCATGTGCTCCACCCGTGGTCGACACTGACTTGCATCACATGGCCTGTCACACGCCCGTGTCCTTCGATCGTGTGGCGGAATAAATTACAAATTCAGGTGTAGACTTCGTACGGCCTGGGTACATGCTTGTGTCTTAGGCCGTGCCTTCTACACTGATGAGACACATGGCCGTGTCTTTGCCCGTGTGTTTACTACTGAGCTTACTGACTTGTAAACCTAGCATGCAAGGGGACACACGGCCAATCAACACGCCCATGGGGATGACCGTGTGTCACACACGGCCTAGACACACGTCCGTGTGTCTACTCGTGTGGACATTTGAAAGGCTATCTACCAAGCCTATTGCCACCCTACAAAGCAACCATACTTATACCAATTCAATTCAACATATAATATGGCCATAAGGCACTTCTAAGAACTCAAAATCAAGACATTCACACAAGCATACACTTTATGAAATTCATTATCATTGAATATAAGAACTTGCCAAGTATAGGCCAATTTCCAACAACCACTTACAAAATAAATTGAATAACATTCATAGCCAACAACTTGGCTAACAAATATGACATAACAAAAAGACCAAGTCCTATACATACTATACTCAAAATGAATCTAACTTGGCTATACCAAAAGTAGTCGATAGTGTGATTTCCAAACTCGACGTTCCACAAATTCTCGAGCTAACTTGGCAATGCTACAAGGAAAAGGGAAATGAGAGGGGTAAGCATAAAGCTTAGAAAGTTTGCATGAAATAAATAACAACGTAAAGCTTGTAAAGTGAATCAACCATTGCATTGAGTAAAAACACAAGTCTTAAGCTCATTTCCATAACTTACTCATACTTACTCTTATCAATTACACATCATGCCACATATCGTAAACTATTCTCATGATTTACTCACATATACCTGTATCACTTCATCACATAGTCTTAGCATTAATCTCATCTCTATCATAAGCTTAACTATTTATCCCATTAAATCACTTGGGATATTCAAAGATACATGATCATCCTCATTCACATAATTATGACACCAATGCCACATCCTAGATATGTTCTTACGTGGGGTCACTTCCAGATGCCGATGCCATATCCCAGATATGGTCTTATACGTGATCTCATATCGATTGTCAATGCCATGTCCCAGATATGGTCTTATACGTTTCTTATATTCAATGCCGATGCCATACCCCAGATATGGTCTTATACGGGATTTTAATTTGGTATCGAGGCCATGTCCCGGACATGGTCTTATACAGGGACCTTACCCATCTCAAGTCTTGATAATATTGTTCTCGCATTTATCTAAGTCTAATGGGACTTCAACATCATAATTCTCATTATTTTCCTCATACAACACCATTATTCCAATTCATAGATATATCATACATCTTCACAAATATCAAACATTTAAAATCATACTAACATGGCGTTGAACTTATTGCACACAAACTTACATCGGTTTCAAAATAGGCTAGATTGTCGATCTAGTTTGATACTTTGCCCTTTCCTCGATCGAGGTTAATTCTTTGCCCTTCTTGATCTATAATAACAATTTAGCTCATTTAATCGCCATATTAATAAATACATGTCAATAATCATAATGTTGGCAAAATTACCATTTTACCCTTAAGCTTTCACAAAATGACCATTCTACCCTTAAGCTCGAAAATCAATTCTAATCAAATTGCTTTCTTTAATGAGCCTAGGTGAACATTTATTACTCTTATGGCAGCACTCATTACTCATTATTTCACACATTTACCTCTTATTATACAACCTTTACAAAAAAGTCCTATTAGTTGTTTTTATGGAAACACCCTTCACAAAAGTTGTTTATCTAACAACTAAGACTCGTTTTCTTCCATAACAATGCAGAAAAAACATAATTGCTTACATGGAAAAACTCTAAACTTTCAACCATTTTGCAAAATAGTCCCCTCTTTAGCTAGCTTAAGCTTTAGGGGTTCCAAAAGTACAAATATTATCAAGAAAAATCACCAAAGTCACTTACTTTCAAAGGTGAGAAGTTACTAAAAATTTTGAACTCTAAAACCCCTATTTTGCTTTTATTTTTCGGTGGAGGAAGATGAGTGAATAGAATGATATCATCTTTTCTTTATTTTATTCTTTTTCATCAATTTAATCCACCTACTACACCAACTTTGACTAATTTTGACTTCTTTGTCCGCCTATGGCCACCATGACCTTTTGAAAGGTCTAATTGCACATTAAAGGCCTCCAATTAAAATTCCATGGCTAATTGGTGCCTCTAGCATATAAAATAGAACTTTGGCACTTTATGCGATTTAGTCCTTTTTCGCAATTAAGCATGAAATCTTTAAAATTAAAGCACCAAAATTTTCATGCACCTTTATAATCATGCTATAAATCATAAAATAACATTAGAATAATTTTCTCGACCCCAATTAGTGATCCCGAGACCACTGTTCTGACTAGCCCCTAAATCAGGCTGTTACAATTCTCCCCTTAAGGATTTTCGTCCCCGAAAATCTTATCGATGAAAAGATTGGGATATTGGTTTCTCATAACCTCCTTGGGCTCCCACGTAGCCTCTTATACTCCATGCCTTTGCCATAGCACTTTAACAAGTACTTTTGTTTCTCTATTATTTGACCTCTCTTGCCAAAATCTTAACGGGCTCTTCACTATAAGTCATGTCCAGTTGAATCTCTACCTCTGTTGGTACCATCACACGTGAAGGGTCTGAACGGTATCGGCATAACATAAACACGTGGAAGACATCATGAATCTTTTCCAACTCAGGTGGCAAAGCCAAACGATAGGTTGCTGGCCCTATCCTCTCAATAATCTCGTATGGTCCGATAAAGCGCGGACTCAACTTGCCCTTTCAGCCAAATCTGAGGACTTTTTTCCATGGTGATACTTTCAGAAATAGTTTATCACCGACTTGGAACTCAATTTCTTTCTGTTTCAAATCTGAATAGGACTTTTACCTATCTGAGGTCGCTTTCAGACATTCACGTATCATCTTTACTTTCTCTTCAGTTTCTCTGACTAAATCGACCCCGTGAATCTAATTCTCTCTAAGTTCTGTCCAATACAAGGGCGTTTGGCACTTACGCCCATACAATGCATCATGATCGTCTAAATGTTGAGTTTTAAAATTTATAAAGAGAATGATGGAACCTAGAAACTAACTCTAACAATGACTTGAGGCAAGTGCATCTATCAAATAGTAGTATAGTTTAGGCAAGACCGGATTGTCGAACCCAAAGGAACTAAAAGTACTAATACTCACTTTTTTCTATTATTTAGCCTAAATATGAAGTGATTGGTTGATTAAATTAAAAACTAACTAATTACTAAACTAAGACGCAAAGAAAAAAAAATTGAAGAAATAACTTTTAGAAAAACTCAGTTGATTACGACTATACCCTTAGGAAGAATCCACCTAAACTTCACTTGTTATCTAACACTGAACCAGATGATTTATTCACTTAGCTTGATCTATAGGACTCCCTAATTTATATTAAACCCTCTCTCGAGGCGAATAATGTCTAACCCTAGGTTGATTAACCGAAATCTCTTTCTAATTAAAACCCCTAGAATCGCATTAACTCGATCTATGGACTCCCATATTAGGTTTCACCCTAATCCAACAAAATCTCGTCACCCTATCTCTAGGCGCGCGATCAACTCCGCTTAATTATGATAGATCTACTCTTAAGCAATGACTTTTGCTCCACCACCTAAGCACATCACACTTGAATTAATATCTTGGAAATATTAACACAAGAATTAAGCACACGTAATTAAGAACAAACTAAGTATTTATCATACAGCTTAGAAAACAATAACAAGATTCATTTACGTTTCATCCCCTTCAGGTATCTGAAGGGTTTAGTTCATAATGATAAAATAAAATATCTCAAAAGAAAAGATAAAACAAAACATAAGAAATCCCTAAAACCTCCTAAGGGAATTGAAGGAGAGATCTGCCATCTTGAGTAGAATTCCGGCTTCTTGAGATGGATTAACTGGCTATCTTCAAGTGACTCCCACAAATTTGGCCTTCTAGCTCGGCTCCTTGGCCTAGCTGACTGCCTAACTGACCGCCCTCTTTCAGGCTACACTTATGGTCTTTATATAGTGTAACACCCCAAACCCGGCCCAAATCTACGACCTAATTTGGCATGTCACTAGGAAAAAGTTTAGGAAGTTTCACGAGGTTTAGAAGAATTCTAGGTCATTATAAAATTCCAAGTTTCATTGCTCAGTTGAAAACTCATTGTTCATTTAACTTAGAAATTTACCTAGCCGAGCCTCGTGATTAGGTGACATTTGAAATTACTTACCGATTATCCGATTATCAGGTTTTTAATAAAATTGTTTTTATTATAAGAAACGTTGTGTGGCAGGTTATAAGAAAACTTTAGTTTGTAATTTAATTTTTTTTAAACATCTCGTTGAGCAGTCTGTAATTAATATGTCCAAAATTTAAAACCCGAAAGAAAATTTCCAAATTTTGTAGTGGCCTTATTACAAATCAAAGAAAAATCCCCAAAAGTGATAAATGCTAAATAAAATAAAGTTTACTAGTAAAATCCATGCGTGGCCACCTCGAGTTCCCTCCAGCCCAGTCCATTAAGCTAAGAATTACCTGCAATTGTTTAAGCAAAAGAGTGAGTCACAAGACTCAGTGTGCAATTAGTCCACATACTCCACAAATGGGCCTTAGCCCCAAAGCACCATTGGCCGAAGCCCAATTAACATAGTATAACCAAATAATCCATAAGAAAACCCAACCCAGCCTAATTTTCCATCCTCTACACTCCACTCTGTATGTCCAACCTTAACACACCTGGGGATTTCTACAATCAACCCTCCATCCTTTACACTCCACTTTGGCAGTCATGCTACAGACACACTGCTCAAAGATAATATATCGTGGTCTAGCCATCGATCACCATGTGATCAAATCACCGATACGATACAGTGGCACCAAGCCATCATTTAGTGTGACATTGTCACCATAAGTACTTCCCCTTCATATCATAACAATCCCAATATCCCATGCACATGCAACATAGTATAATAGATAGGTTATAAGATGTCATACACACATTTATGCTATCAAAATTGCAAGGTTTAACCAAGATACACTAACCTGATGTTTCGGTTTTACCCAACATAGGTACTCAATCACCATTGCCGGGATTTTTGGCTTTCATAACATATACACAATTAATACAACAAAGAAGGAAGTAGTGTGGTAATTACACACCTGTGAACACGTAAGACTACACTATCGATCTCGCTAACGTCCTCACTTACAAGGATCACAACGATCTATTTATCCCTTTTAGAAGTCGACCCACAACCCATGGCCAATCTTGAACGGCAGACACCGCACGCTTTTTAAATTTAGGGGCTAGGTTTACGGGTCCAACCCCCTCCTTTGCCTGATTGGTATTGGATTCCATCAAAAGATCTTGGTCAGAAGACCGAGTTAAGACGTCGAAGCAAAGAAATTAAGGATATACGCTGAATAATATAACGATTACTTAGAACCTAGAGGCTACTACACTTGGATTAGTAAGCCACTGGATTCCCTACACAACTCCATATTAGAATCGGCCATCTTGGATATGGTCAAAAGGAGTGGCCTTTCGGCCTAACAAAAGATGTAAACTCCCTTACCTTGGTTGACCGATTGTCCCTCCTAAAATCTTTCAACACCGATTAGATGCAAAAAGAATGCGAATGGAAACCCCTCTTACATTCGACCGAAGAAATACAGAACATGGTTAACCCCATCAGATACCAATCAAACAGAGATTAAGAGAGAAAAGAGAAAGAAGCTGGCGCTTACCACTTAATAGGAAGGAACTGATTTGTAAGGGAGATAAGAGGATGAATGGTGGCACTTTCCTAAAACAAGAGTGGGGCAAGAGATGTGAACATAAAAAGGGGTTCGGCAAATCAAGAAGATAAAAAACAATTCAGGAAGAAAGAAGAGAAGATAAGTTTCGGTTTATGAAGAAACAAAGAGAAAATGCGAAAAGAATTGGCTATGGAGGTTTGGCTTACCAAGAAGATAAAGAAGAAGTTGAAGCACAAGAGTTTCAGTAATGGAGTACGAACAACAGGGATGCTATGGCTTGGAATAAATGAGGGAAGAAGCAAAAGAAGAATTAAAGCTATGAGGGTTCGGCTAGAGGGAATGGAACAACACTCACTTGTTACGAAAATGCTAACAAGAAAGAAGAAGATGAAGAAGATGTAACAGAGGAGAAAATAGAAGATTTGACCAAAAGGGTTATCAAAGAGAACACTTTTCGACCAAAAAGATGAGAGGCCTGATTCGGCTTTTGATGGTAAGGCAAAGAACTCAAGTTGCCAAAATGCAAAAAAAGGGGGAGAGAATTGGTTTCGATTTAGGCTAAAGAAGAATGAATATAGATCTTAGGAATTTCAGCTACTCAATGAAAGGAATGAAATAGCCCGAAATGCATTACCCCCCAAATGCTGAAAAAGAAAACTCACCACCTAAAGCTAACCCTTTAAAATTTTCGGCACCAACTCCCCTAAACCGAATGCCTAACCCACCTAGCACCCCTTCAAAAATTTTGGCTAACAACCTTCCCCACCTTCACCCCTTGATTCTCTCCTATCTTCACTTACAACCTCCCATTCAAAATAGTTTGAAAGTTTCAAATCCCCCTTTTTACTCTTGTCCACCCTTTTAAAAAGATTTGACCAAGTCCAACCCACTCTTCAAGGCTCCCAACCAAATCCATCATCCAAGCTCTTTGGCGCCTAAGCAAAAATAAACATCCACTTTGCTGACGAAGTGAATCAAACCTGCTCCCTCTCTGCTCTCCCTGAGGCGTCACTTACCTGCTCCTTAAGTGGCACCTCCTTGCCACCTTACCATCTTAGTTCTTGTGTCAACAACCACAGACAATAGACCTTAACTCTTGCCCCATTTAGCTTCCCCCCTAAAATGACCAAATAGAAAATTTTTGGCCAAGGTTTTGACTTAACCCCGGGCCTTCCCGGAGACCCTAAACACACTCAAACAACATACAAAGTATACCAAACGCACAAAAACAAGATAGATGCAGAGCCTCTAAATCTCGGATGTTACAGTTCTACCCTCTTAAAGAAATTTTAGCCTCGAAATTACGGTAAAAGAGATCTGATCGCCGACGCGTCGTATCTTCCGCTCCCGTCGCCTCTTCCATTCCATGATTTCACCACAAGACTTTAACCAACAGGACCGATTTCCTTCTTAGCACCTTGACTTCTCGATCCGAGATCTGGATTGGTTCCTCCTCATAAGACAAGTCTGGCCTTACCTCAATTTCCTCCACTGGCACAACGTGAGACAGATCCGATCGGTAGCGTCTTAACATTGAAACATGGAACACATCATGCATCTATTTCAATTCTGAAGGTAATTCCAGTTGATATGCCACTGGTCCCACACGTTTCAAAATCCGATAAGGCCCGATGAACTTAGGACTTAGCTTGCTCTTCCGTCCAAACCTCATCACCTTCTTCTAAGGTGAAACTTTCAAGAAAACCTGGTCACCCACCGCAAACTCTATTTCCTTTTACTTCAGATCTGCATAAGATTTCTGCTTATCGGATGCTTCCTTCAATCAAGCCCTAATCAGCTTAACCTTCTCCTCTGTCTCTGCAACCAATTCGGGACCCAAAATCTGGCGTTCACCCAATTCTGTCTAACAGGCAGGAGTACGACACCTCCGCCCATATAATGCTTCATAGGGAGCCATCCGAATACTAGCTTGGTAGCTGTTATTGTATGCGAACTCCGCCAACGGTAAGAATTCTTCCCAACTACCCTTGAAATCGATAACACAGCCCCTCAACATATCCTCCAAGATCTGAATCACTCTCTCAAACTGACCATCATTCTGTGGATGAAAAGCTGTGCTGAAGTCCGTCTTGTACCCAATGCCTGATGCAGTGCCCTTCAGAATCGCGACGTAAACCTAGGGTCTCTATCTGATATGATCGATACTGGTACCCCATGCAATCTCACAATTTCTGCCACATACAACTTAGCCAACCTCTAAAGTGAGTAGTCGACACGAACAGGTATGGAATGGGTAGACTTCGTCAACTGATCCACAATCACCCATACTGAGTCTTTCTTAGTAGGCGTAAGAGGTAACCCACTAACAAAGTCCATAGTGATCCTCTCTCATTTCCACTGTGGAATCTTCACCGGCTGTAACAACCCCGAAGGCAACTAATGCTCGGCTTTAACCTACTGACAAGTTAAACACTTTCCCACAAATTTTGTAACCTCCCGCTTCAATCCAGGCCATCAAAACTGTTCATGCAAATCCCGATATATCTTACTTCCTCTAGGATGCATAGCGTAAGGGCTACTATGCGCTTCCTGAAGAATCATCTACCTCAACTTCATATCCTTCGACATGCAAATCTTCCCACGAAAACATAAAACCCATCACCATTCAAACTGTAATCTTCTACCCCACCATTTCGTACTTGTAGAAGTCGAGCACTCAAGACCTCATCCGATAACTGTTTCTCTTTAATCTGATCTACCCATGTCGGCTTCACTTGAAGTTCAGCTAGCAAACTTTTGTCATTATACAAACTAAGATGGGCGAACATCGCTCTCAATTCTGATATTACCTTTCGACTTAACGCATCCGCTACCGCGTCAGCCTTACCCGTATGATATTCGATCGAGCAGTCATAATCTTTCAACAGCCCAATCTACCTTTGTTGCCTTAAATTCAACTCTTTCTGAGTTAAGAGATACTTCAAATTCTTGTGGTCGATATAGATAACAGACTTTTCCCCATACAAATAATGTCTCCAGATCTTCAGAGTGAAAACTACCGCAGCCAACTCCAGATCATGCGTGGGATAATTAACCTCATGCGGTCTTAATTACCGAGACGCATACACAACAGCCTTCCCATCCTGTATTAACACACATCCTAATCCTGTGTGTGAAGCATCACAATAAACCACAAACTCCTTTTCGACCTCAGGCTGAATCAACACCGGAGCCTCTGTCAAAATCCTCTTCAGCTTTTCAAAACTTTTCTGTTGCTTGCCAGCCCAAACAAAAGGTACCCCTTTCCTCAACAACTTGGTTAAAGGTGCCACAATTAATGAGAACCCTTCAAAGAACCTTCGGTAATACCCAGCCAGACCAAGAAAACTTCGAATCTCAGTAACAGACTTAGGAATTTCCAATCTAACACCGCCTCAATCTTCCTGAGATCCACCCTAATCCCTTCTATAGATACCACATGACCCAGAAATGTAACTTCCTTCAACCAAAACTCACACTTGCTAAACTTGGCGTACAACTGCTTCTCCCTCAAAATTTGAAGAACCACCCAAAGATACAAATCGTGTTCCTCCTCAGTCTTGGAATACACTAGAATGTCGTCTATGAACACTACAATGAACAAGTCTAGATAGGGTTAAAAAACTTAATTTATTATATCAATGAACGCAGCTGGTGCATTTGTCAACCCAAACGGCATCACCAGTAACTCGTAGTGGCCATAGCGAGTCTGAAAAGTCGTCTTGCGAATATCCACTTCCTTGACCTTAAGTTGATGATTTTCCGACCTCAAATCTATCTTTGAAAAGATCGAGGCCCCTTTAAGCTGACCAAACAGTTCATCTATCCTCGATAGCGGGTAGTTATTCTTAATGGTCAACTTGTTCAACTGGCGGTAGTCAATGCACATTCGCATGGACCTGTCTTTCTTCTTCACAAACAACTCTGGCGCTCCCCACGGAGATACACTGGGTCAGATAAAACCACAATCTAACAACTCTTAGAGCTGAGCTTTAAGTTCAACCAGCTCCTTCGGCGCTATCCTGTAAGGGGCGATGGACACTGGAGTCGTACTCGAAAGTAGCTCAATTCTGAACTCCACCTCACGATCCGGAGGCAACCTTGGAAGCTCTTTAGGAAAGACATCCACAAATTCCTTTACTGTTCTAACCTCATCCACGATCACTTCCTTTGCATCCAAGGCACTGACAAAAGTTAAGAAAGCCATGCACCCTTTTCTCACCATTCTTTTCGCCTTAAGAGCAGACACTGTATTGAACAAGTAGTCTCTCCTCTCGCCTTGTAATATTCAGGATTTAGGGGTTATGAATTTTCACTTAAATGAATGTGATTGTATGCTTGAGTATGATTTGAATGTGTTGGAGGCTTCAAGAACCTTGGGATGTAGGTAGGAGCCTTAGAAGTTATTAGATTTTTAAGCCTAAAAAGGGGAACTAAGGGAGCTAGGCCTTAAGGAGTTTATTGTGTGGCTTAGGACACAAGAATTAAGCTGGTAAGGTGGCAAGGAGGCACCACTTAGGGCCTTGTGAGGTGACGCCACAGGGAGTGTAAAGAGGCCTAGGTTCGAGCAGCAAGGGAAGCATTTTAGAGTTTTATTTTTCAGCAAGGAGAGGCAGTGTTGGATGACACAAGGGCACTTCATAAATGAAGTGTAGATTGGGTCAAAAGCTTAGAGATTCGACTAAGTAAGAGTGAAAAGGGGGATTGGGTGGAGAGAGGAAGAGTTGGCGAATATATCACGGGCACTAAGCCCGCTAGGCTCAAGCTTAGAATATCATCACATTTAACTTTTTTATACATGTACTTAGTACTAAACTATTATCCATCTCATATTCTTCCTTTTCTTTCACCTATTAATCCACACATACATATTCACCTTGTTTTTACCAAATTAATTTCACTACAATTTCATACTCCACATTCGCCAACATGTATAATTATGCTTTAAATATTCAAACATCATCATATACTATGTTCAGAATAATTCTTTACGTATACTTGCTTAAGGACTTACCTCGATTGACAACGAGACGACTTAAAGCGGCTATTAAAACCTTTGTCTTTCCCCGATTCAAATCTAATTTTCTTTGTTCTTGATCTAGACATATCAAAATAACCTCATTCAAGTACATTTCATTACAATTTAATCCCAAAACACATCAATGGACAATTTACCATTTTACCCCAATATTTCACATTTTTACTATTTAGTCCTATTTACATAAAACGACTTTGGGGAGGGGTTTATTCGGTCATGTATGGGGAGTAGTGTCGAAATTTCTACGAAGACTATTAGCTGTAATATGCATTCTATTCACATCGACTAGCTATTCATATAAATACATACAACGTCCATTTGATTTCATACTTAACAATTTCATTTATGCGAATCCCAATAACACAACCAAACTTATGATCCAATACACAATAATATATGCATATAAGTATAATATACATATGCTAACAATTTCAACCACTTTCATACTTAACAATTTCATTTATCTAGAATCCCAATAGCACAACCAAACTTATGATCCAATACACAATAATATATGTATATAAATATAATATACATATGCTAACAATTTCAACCACTTTCATACTTAACAATTTCATTTATGCGAATCCCAATAGCACAACCAAACTTATGATCCAATACACAATAATATATGTATATAAGTATAATATACATATGCTAACAATTCAACCACTTTCACACTTACAGTATTTAATCTCCATATGGTATAATATACATATAACATCAAACACTCAATGTATAATACATTTGCTTCCTCAATAATATACTTACTCACTTGACTTCATATGCATATAAGTAAGAAGATACATACCTCAAGGTCGAATTAATATGATTCATCATCGAAAACTTAGATTTTCTCAATTTGTTTCATAACTTTGTTGTTACATACCCCAAGCTTTAAATTTCAATTCATCGGTTTAGAACCTACTAAGCATTTACCCAAATCACAAACAACGGCACTAGGCACCTAGACTCAAGGTCAGAAGTTAAACACCCGGCATTTAAGCACCTAGGCAATAAGCTGAACTATTTCAAGGCACATGGCACGCTGAGGCTCGAAGCGAATATATCAGGCACTAAGCACGCTGAGCTCGAAGCCGCATATGTCACCGGCACTAAGCAGCCGCTGAGGCACGAAGCGAATATATCAGGCACTAAGCACGCTGGAGCTCGAAGCCGAATATGTCACCGACACTAAGCACGCTGAGGCACGAAGCCGAATATATCAAGGCACTAAGCACGCTGGGCTCGAAGCCCGAATATGTCCAAGCACTAAGCACGCTGAGCACGAAGCCGAATATATCACCGACACTAAGCACGCTAGGCTCGAAGCCGAATATCATCACATTTAACTTTTTTTATACACATGTGACTTAGTACTAAACTATTATCCATCTCATATTCTTCCTTTTCTTTCACCTATTAATCCACACATACATATTCACCTTGTTTTTACCAAATTAATTTCACTACAATTTCATACTCCACATTACAACATGTATAATTATGCTTTAAATATTCAAACATCATCATATACTATGTTAAGTAAATAATTCTTTAGGCGTATACTTGCTTAGGACTTACCTCGATTGACAACAGACGACTTAAAATGGCTATTAAAACCTTTGTCTTTCCAGATTCAAATCGATTTTCTTTGTTCTTGATCTAGACATATCAAAATAACCTCATTCAAGTACATTTCATTACAATTTAATCCCAAAACACATCAATGGACAATTTACCATTTTACCCCCAATATTTCACATTTTACTATTTAGTCCTATTTACATAAAACACAAAATATATCAAATTTCACAATAACACCTAAGGGCGAATACTCCTAGGGACTATACAAGTCCATTTATTTCATTTATTTTTGCAAATAAGTCCCTCTAAATTTTATTTTTGCAATTTAGCCCAATTCATTCAAAATTACTAAAATTTTCATTTCAAAACTTGTAGATTTCTAACATAGCTTTAATATTTTCCATCCAACATCATAAAACACCAACATTTAACCATAGCGAATATTAAACATGCTCAAATCTAAAAATTCTAACATGGGTAAACTCTTGATCGAAACAACGATCTCAAAAACGTAAAATTAACAAAAGCAGAAATCAAACTAACCTTGAATTTTAACCTAGAAGTGCGAAAATCAAAGAACTCCAAAGCTTATTTCTTCCTTCAACATTCGGCTATGAAAAGTGAAAAAGATGATGGCTTGTTTTATGACTTTACGGGGAGGGTTTATTCGGTCATGTATAGGGGAGTAGTGTAGAAATTTTGAATTTTTTACTCATCTCCTCCTTTGTCTTTTATTTTGCTAAGGTCAAACTCCTCTATCATCCTTCTCCACCATTTGAAATTCTTAAAGTCCCAAACATCTTTTTCTTTTCTTTCTTCTCCATTCCATATTTTACTTTCCATAGCCGATTTCATTTTACTCCTTGTTAAACCGATTCCTTTTCTGTTGCTTTCTCAAAGCCAATCAACCCTCTGTTGTGGCCGAATCTCTCTATGTTCCAAGCAAAGGTGTTCAATCGATTTCGATAAGGGATAACAATTAGTTGAGTTTTTTTCTTTTTCCTTTGTTTAGCCGAAAGTCAAAGACTCTAATTCCTACTTTTCTTTTGGCCGAACCATGAAGGTGATCTCTTGGGATTCTTATAGCCGATAGTTGGAAGGTGATCTTTTCGGGATTTAAGATCCAAGGTAAGCAAGGCATACCATTCGGCCAAGGGCCACTTTTATTTGTTCTAAGGCTATCTTGGAATTCTAACTATGGTGTTTTAGGGATTTTGATAGATCTTGAGTTTGGCTAAGCAATCTAAGTAAGGGTTCTAGTGTCTCAGATCTTTTCCTTATTCATTCAAAAGCCGAAAACTAACTGGTTGAGTGTACTAGTGCCTAGCCGATTGCAAGGGGGGATCATCACGAAGTTTCGGGATTTGGTTGGTAACCAAATCGGCAGCAAAGTAAGGATTTTGGTTGCGTTAACCCTTCGAGATTTACTGTATAGCCGAATGGCCTCTTTGCTAATGTTCTTAGTGTTGGCCGAATGTAGGAAGGGGGATCTAGTGCGTTAGATCAGGATTTTTGAGATTTCGATTAGATCTACGAATAGTCAAGTGTGTAACCCTACACTAAAATTCCCAATAGATTAATAATAATGTTAAGTTTGTGTTAATGAAGTGATGAATAAACATGGCTAGGGGTACCATTTGATGGTACAATGAATTCAGGTATGTACCCCTTAAAACTTGTTAATATGGTTTAATAACATTGAAGTGAAAATATGTGGAAATCCGGTATGATTTTGGGGGTAAGGTAAATTGCATGATAAATGTATGTTTTGAATGTTGCATGGGCATATGGGTGATTATGTTAAAGGGGAAGTGATCTGGTGGTTTCTACCACATTATCTGGTGACTTATGTCACATATTATGAATCTGGTGACTCTGTCACATTATCTGGTGGCTATGCCACAATTATAAGGGTGAAGTGCAGTTGACTCTGACTGCCTTTGATGGTGTGTAGCGGATGGAGGGTCGATTTAGTAATCCCCACGGTGTGATCGGTAGGTACGGGTGATGTGTAGAGGTTGGATCTAGGTGGTTTGAGTTGCATCATTATTTACAATTGTTTTATGTGATTTAATATGCCTTGAATGTTTTGGGAGTCTGTGATGGTCATTACACTTGAGTCTGTTGACTCACCCTTCGTGAGCTAACATTTTGCGAGATGGCACACAGATAAATGGACCGGTTCGCGAGGAACTTAAAGGTGGCCATGCACAGCTCAGTTTTTCTTCAATTTTTGTTATTAAGTTTATTTTGATTTATTTTGGGTTATGTTTTGATGTAATAAGGCCATTATAACTTAACTGTTTTATTATGTGTTTTAAATTTTTATTATGATATGAACAACATCGAACAAGATGATTTAACATTTTTCCTAAAACAACATTAATTATTTTGAAACCCAAACACCTACGGTTTCCAAGTTAATATTAATAAACTCTAAAATTCGGCATCTCTTTTAACTTGTAACTTTTGAAATATGAAAATATCATTTTAGCACAAATTTAAATTACAATACGGTTTTTAACTTGAAAACAATCCGAAGCTATTTTCTTCAAAACCACCAAGATTTCCAAAATGTCATTTTGAGACTTAACTACGTTTCACTCAAGGAGCATGCCAGATTCGGTCAGGGCTTGTGGGCCAGGTTTGGGGTGTTTCAAATTTGGTATCAGAGCCCGATTCAAAACTCGATCTTGAGGGCTTTTGGGCCAAAATGTTTTTCTTATTTTGAAATTGAGTTTTATTAAAGAATGAGCAGGTTTTCTGGCATAGCACTTGAGTCTCCAGCCCGCAGTCCACCAGGTAAGTACCCCTAACCATTGTGTAATTTATATGTGGGTATTATGGGGACGTAGACTAGTAGACTAGGAGTTAATGAACCCTAGGATTAACTTACTCCAACATAGAATTGCATAAAATTTAAAGTCTAACCAAACAAACCTGCGAGTGAGTCTTTGAGTTAAGGGTGTGGCAACAGTTGTGCACATGTCTAGGATTGGATTCAGGGGGAGCTTGGTATTTAAGCAGTCCTAGTGACTCACCTCCTCTCCGCTTGAATCCTACCTGGTGTGTAATGACGGTTCACCCTAACCAAGAGGACTTAATCACAGGCTAAATTCAATAATTAAAACCCGAAAGGGACTAGTCACCTTGTTTTGTACAACCCTAAAATTAAACCTTGGTTTCAAAATTACCAAAGTACCCTTGATTCAAAAAATGACCGAAATACCCCTGATTTGCAAGTTGACCAAATTACCCCTAACTTGAAAAATTTCCAAAATACCTACGGTATGGAAAGTTACTGAACTACCCCCGAATTGAAAATTTCCAAAATACCCTTATTTCGTAAAATCACATGGAACCATATTTTATAAAAAATTATCGAAATACCCCTGGTTTGTAAAATTACAAAAAAACCCTCAGTTTATAAAATTACCATTTACCCTTGAATCTTCTTATCAAAAATATTCTTATTTTGCAAAAATACCCAGAAACCTCTATTTTACGAAATTTCAAAATACCCTGATTTGGAAATATTACGAAAATACCCCTGTAGGATAAAATTACGAAAATACCTTTGGGTAGTGGAAAACAACAACAATGACAACCACAACACTTTTCTGTAATGAACGCAAGTTCATGAATGTTGATGATCGAATGAATGAACTTGAGACTCTGTGTGTGTATGAATTCGAAAGAACTACTTTTTAGAACTATTAAACATAAGACTGTTTGCGATAAATCAGTGGAAAGAAATAATAATTCATAAAATTCTTAATTAGATAAATGCAACTCGAAAGAATGAGTTCTAGAGGACGTGGTCATAATGTGCGTGGCCGTGGTAGAGGTCGAATGACCGTATCGAAACCCGTTAGGTCTGGTCAAGGGTCCGAGAATAAAATGCCACCACCACCACCATGATGTTGAATATCGAGGATCGACGGGGATGATGCGATGTCGCGGTGATCTTTGCGAGTTCTTGAGAGGATGGCTAGAGCAGGTGGAGGTATGGGAGCTCGGAAGTCTGTACCTGAGCGACTCTGAGCCAATAGAGCTGAGGTTTTTCGTGGTATATCTGGTGTGGAGCCCAATACGGCTGAGTATTGGTTGGAGGCGACGAAGCAAATTATGGACGATTTGGACTTAACTGTTGAGGAGGCGAAAGAGGCGATGTCGCTTCTCCGCGATGAGTCATACCAATGGTGGCTCATAGTGCGGGATGGTTTGCAGCAGATGATCTCACTTGGGAGTATTTTAAGGTGGCGATCGGAAGGAGTACATTGGGATGGCTATATTGATCTTGTGAGAGGAAGGCATTTACGAAGGTGGTTCGGGGAATAAGTTAAGTAGCGAGTCTGGGCGAAATTCTTAAGGTTGAGCCGGTATGCTCGAGGTATTGTGGCTACGGAGCATGAACGATGTGTCCAGTTTGAGGACGGACTGAGGGAGGACCTGAGATTGTTGATCGCTCCACAGCAGGAGCGGGAGTTTGCTATGTTGGTAGAAAAGGCTAAGGTTGTTGAAGGAGTTAAGGAATTCGTGAGACAAAATGCGGACAAGAATAGACAAAAGAGAGGTTTTGGATCATCAGGGTCATCTGGGAATGTCCAAAAGAGACCTAGAGTTGATGGGTCGCGAGGTCAGCAAGTTATTACGGGAGGAGTACCGTACCTGTGCTCAGTGTGGAAAGATGCACCTAGGAGAGTGTTGGAAGAAGATGAGAGGATGTTTTAAGTGTGGGTCCAAGGATCATATGATTAGGGACTGCCCTATGAAAACAGACGGGAGCCGACTAGCAGGTCAGGATCATAATCAAGCTGGAAGAGGTGAGCAGTACCACCATGGGTCGTGGTCCATTTGGCAGAGGTAATGGTTACGGAGGAGGTCGGGAACACAGGCGAGAGGTGTTGGTAACACGGAGGTGAGGCATTTGGGTCTAGTGTATGCGATTAAATCGGAGGAGGATGGTGATGCACCTGATGTCATAACGGGTATGTTTCTTATTTCTAGATTACCCTTTATTGCGTTGATAGATATTGGGTCAACTCATTCATACATTGCTAGTAAGGTTATGCGGAACTCTGCATGTGAACTACGAGACTATACCTAGAAAGATGGTCGTACTTAGTTCTTTAGGGCAATCCGTAGTATTAGACAAACTCTTTAGGGCAGTACCTTTGAAAGTTCAGGGGGCGCAGTTTTCAGCTGACTTAATGAAGCTGCTATTTGAGGAATTTGATCTAATCTTAGGCATGGACTGGTTAGTGAAGTACCATGCGAATGTGGATTGTGCTGCTAAGCGCATGTCGTTAAGAACTTCTGACGACAAAAGAGGTTGTGGTGATGGGCGAGAGACGGAATTGCTTGTCAAATGTAGTATCGCCTTAAAGCGAAGATGGAGAAAGGGTGTATAGCTTTTCTGATGTTGATAAGTGCCTTTGGAGGCTAAGGAAGTAGTATGGGAGGGTTAGAACGATAAGAGAATTTGTGGATGTCTTTACGGAGGGTGCCTGGGTTACCCCCAGACAGGAAAGTGGAGTTCGAAATTGATTTACTGTCGGGTATAGCTCCTATGTCAATTACTCCGTACTGAATGGCAAGAGTTAGTAGAGCTTAAAGCCCAGATCCAAGAGTTACTCGATCGTGGGTTTATTCAACCTAGTGTGTCTCCATGGGGAGCACCGGTCCTATTCGTGAAGAAGAAGGACGGGACTATGCGCATGTGCATAGATTACCGGCAGTTGAATAAGCTGACCATCAAGAAAAAGTATCCATTGCCAAGAATTGATGACTTGTTCGATCAGCTTAAGGGGGCCGTGGTATTTTCGAAGATAGATCTAAGGTCAGGATATCATCAGCTTAAGGTGAAGGAAGCAGATATCCATAAGACGGCTTTCCGGACTAGGTACGGGCATTATGAGTTCTTGGTAATGCCGTTCGGATTAACAAACGCCCTAGCCGCGTTCATGGATATGATGAACCGGGTTTTCCAACCCTACCGAGCGGTTAAGTCGTTGTGTTCATAGACGATATTCTAGTGTATTCAAGTGCGAGGAAGAACATGACGAGCATCTCGAGGTGTATTGTAGGTGTTAAGGAAAAGAAGCTATATACCAAGTTCACAAGTGCAAATTTTGGTGAAGGAGATTCGTTCTTAGGGCATATGGTGTCCTAGGAAGGAATAAGGTGGATCCTCGGAAGATTGAGGCGATATTAGATTAGAAACCCTCTAAGTTTGTGGCGAAGGTTCGTAGTTTCTTGGGGTTAGCGAGCTACTCTGATGAGATTTGTCGAAGGGTTCTCGACAATAGCAAACACCTTTGACGAAGTTGTTGAGAAAGGAGGTACCTTTCGTATGGGCGGATAAGCGATGAAAAGCTTTGAGAAGCTTAAGAGTATTGATAGAAGCTCGGTTTGATTGAATTTAAGGGAAAGACTTTGTGGTATATTGTGATGCTTCCCAATAGGATTGGGATGTGTTCTTATGCAAGACGGGAAAGTGGTCGCTTATGCGTCTCGGTAGTTGAGGCCACATGAGGTTAACTATCTGACGCATGATCTGGAATTGGCGGCAGTTGTATTCACTCTTAAAGTGTGGAGGCACTATTTGTATGGAGAAAAGTCGGTGATCTATACGGACTACAAGAGTTTGAAGTATCTGCTGACTCAGAAGGAGCTAAATTTGAGACAGCGAAGGTGGGTGGAGTTGTTGAAAGACTATGATTGCTCAATAGAGTATCATCCGGGCAAGGCGAATGTTGTGGCAGATGCCCTAAGTCAAAAAGTAGTGTCAGAGTTAAGGGCGATATTTGCACATTTGAGCCTTTATGATGATGGAAGTTTGCTAGCGGAATTGCAAGTGAAGCCGATGTGGTTAGGTCAGGTAAAGGAGAAACAATTGGTAGATGGTGAACTAAGTGCTAAGCTGCTACAAGTATAGAATGGGGAGTTGGAAGACTATGGTGTAAACAGTGATGGAGTACTGTGTTTTAGGGGCAAGGTCTGTATGCTGAAGGATGAGGGGTTAAGGCAGAAAATTCTTCAGGAATCGCATAGTAGCCCTTATGCTATGCATCCTGGAGGAAGTAAGTTATATATGGATCTACGGGATCAATTTTGGTGGCCTGGTCTTAAACGGGAAGTTATAGAATTTGTAGGGAAATGCTTAACGTGTCAGCAAGTCAAGGCTGAACACCAAGTACCGTCAGGATTACTTCAACCGATAAAGATTCCGCAATGGAAGTGGGAGAGATTTACCATAGACTTCGTTAGTGGGCTTCCCCTTACGCCTACTAAGAAGGACTCGGTATGGGTGATAGTAGATCGGTTGACCAAGTCTGCACATTTCATACCAGTGCGGGTTGACTATTCTCTACAGAAATTGGCAAAGTTGTATGTGGCAGAAATCGTGAGGCTGCAAGGAGTGCTGGTGTCGATCATCTCGAATAGGGATCCGAGGTTTACATCTCAGTTTTGGAAAGCATTACATCAAGCTTTGGGCACAGTTGGACTTGATCGACATTCCATCCATGATCGGACGGCCAATCTGAAGGGAATTCAAGTCTTTGGAGGATATGTTGAGAGGTTGCATGATAGACTTGAGAGGAGTTAGGAGGAGTTCTTGCCTTTAGCGAAATTTGCGTACAATAGCAGCTATCAAGCAAGTATTCGGTTGGCACCATACGAAGCGCTATATGGACGGAAGTGTCGCACTCCTACATGTTGGGCAAAACTGGGGGAACGTCAGGTTTTGGGTCCAGAGATTGTGGCAGAATCGGAAGAAAAGGTTAGAGTGATTTGGGCACGGTTGAAGGAGGCGTCTGATAGACAAAAGTCATATGCAGATCTTAAGCGAAAGGAGATAGAGTTTACTGTGGGAGATCGGGTGTTTCTCAAAGTTTCGCCGTGGAAGAAGGTGATGAGATTTGGCCACAAGGGAAAGTTAAGTCCTAGGTTTATAGGACCTTATCGGATTCTGAAGCGGGTTGGACCAGTAGCGTATCAGCTAGAATTGCCTTCGGAGTTGAAGCAGATGCACGATGTGTTTCACGTTTTGATGCTACGTCGTTATCGATCGGATCCATCTCATATAATACCGGTTGAGGAGGTGGAGCTGAGACTAGATCTGTCCTATGAGAAAGAGCCGATTCAGTTTTTGGAACGGGATGTAAAGGTGCTACGGAGGAAACAATCCCTCTGGTCAAAGTGTTATGGCGTAACCATGGATCGGAGGAGGCTTCGTGGGAGTCAGAGGAAATAATACGACAGCAATACCCTCACTTATTTTAACCAGGTAATTTTGAGGTCGAAATTATTTTAAGGGGGTAGAACTATAATATCTGGGATTTAGGGGTTATGCATTTTCACTTAAATGAATGTGATTGCATGCTTGAGTATGATTTGAATGTGTTGGGGGCTTCAAGAACCTTGGGATGTAGGTAGGAGCCTTAGAAGTTATTGGATTTTTAAGCCTAAAAAGGGGAACTAAGGGAGCTAGGCCTTAAGAGGTTTACTGTGTGGCTTAGGACACAAGAATTAAGCTGGTAAGGTGGCAAGGAGGCACCACTTAGGGCCTTGTGAGGTGACGCCATAGGGATTGTAAAGAGGCCTAGGTTCGAGCAGCAAGGGAAGGATTTTGGTTGCGTTAACCCTTTGGGATTTGCTGTATAGCTGAATGGCCTCTTTGCTAATGTTCTTAGTGTTGGCCGAATGTAGGAAAGGGGATCTAGTGCGTTAGATCAGGATTTTCGGGATTTCGATTAGATCTACGAATAGTCAGATGTGTAACCCAAAACTAAAATTCCCAATAGATTAATAATAATGTTAAGCATGTGTTAATGAAGTGACGAATAAACATGGCTAAGGGTACCATTTGATGGTACAATGAATTCAGGTATGTACCCCTTAAAACTCGTTAATATGGTTTAATAACATTGAAGTGAAAATATGTGAAAATCCGTTATGATTTTGGGGTAAGGTAAATTGCATGATAAATGTATGTTTTGAATGTTGCATGGGCATATGGGTGATTATGTTAAAGGGGAAGTGATCGGTGGTTTCTACCACATTATCGGTGACTTATGTCACATATTATGAATCTGGTGACTCTGTCACATTATCTCGTGGCTATGCCACAATTATAAAAGCGACGTCTGATTTATTGCAATGATCGCCTTCGATGGTGTGTAGGGATGGAGGGTCGATTTAGTAATCCCCATGGTGTGATCGGTAGGTACGGGTGATGTGTAGAGGTTGGATCTAGGTGGTTTGGGTTGCATCATTATTTACAATTGTTTTATGTGATTTAATATGCCTTGAATGTTTTGGGAGTGCTGTGATGGTCATTTACACACTAAGTCATTGACTCACCCTTCGATGAGCTAACATTTTGTAGATGGCACACGATAAATGGACCGGTCGGGCAGGAACTTAAAGGTGGCCATGCACATTTCGATTTTCTTGATTTTGTTATTAAGTTTATTTTGATTTATTTTAGGTTATGTTTTGATGTAATAAGGACATTATAACTTAATTGTTTTATTATCGTTTTAAATTTTTATTATGATACGAACAACATCGAACAAGACGATTTAACATTTTTCCTAAAACAACATTAATTGTTTTGAAACCCAAACACCTATGGTTTCCAAGTTAATATTAATAAACTCTAAAATTTGGCATCTCTTTTAACTTGTAACTTTTGAAATATGAAAATATCGTTTTAGCACAAAATTTAAATTACAATACGGTTTTTAACTTGAGAACAATCCGAAGCTATTTTCTTCAAAACCACCAAGATTTCCAAAATGTCATTTCGAGACTTAACTACGTTTCACTCAAGGAGCATGCCAGATCCGGTCAGGGCTTGTGGGTCGGGTTTGGGGTGTTTCACGCCTATCACCAAAACTTTATCATCCTCAGAAGTCATTAACACCATGCGCTTAGTAGCACAATCCAAGTTTGCTTGATATCTTACCAACCAATCCATGCCTAAGATCAAATCGAACTCCCCGAACGGTAGTTCCATTAGATCAGTCGGGAAAACCAACCCTTGTACTTCTAGAGGCACATTCCTAAAAAGTTTATTTACTATTACTGATTGCCCTAGAGGACTAAGTACCATCATCTCCTAAGCGGTTTGAGTTCATGTTCAAGGTTCTAGACACCACACTAGCAACATAAGAATCGTCGACCCAATATCAATTAATGCGATAAAGGGTAAATAAAAATGAGAGCGTGCAGTTATAACGTCAGGTGCATCCCCTCTTCTCGGCATTTGGTTGCATAAACTAACTTTGGTTTGCCTCGCCTCTATATTCCAGCACCTCGCTTGATGCTCACGACCACGACGAACTTTTCCTCCTCTGTTGGGACCATGACCCTCGGCATTTGCTGTCCACCCCTTCCTGGATGCACATACCCCTGACCTAACATCCGAGTCCTGGTCATTTCTAGCAGACAGTTCCTGATCAAATGATCCTTTGACCCACACCTGAAACATACCCTATCTCTTCCCCAGCACTCTCCTACATGTGACCTCCCACTGAGCACCTTTGTCAAAAATGGCGGTGGCATTACAGCGTGACCGCCCATCAACCACAGGCCTCTTCTAAAAACCCCCAGATGACCCTGACGGTCCATAAATCCTCTTATTTTTGCCTCTATCCTTGTCCTTATTTTGCTTCTCAGTCCGCATCACCTCCTCGGCTATTTTAGTCTTTTCCACCAGGATAGCAAAATCCCTCTCCTGCTGAGGAGCTATCAACACTCGCAGCTCGTCACGTAGCTTATCTTCGAACTGCACACAACATTCATAGTCAGTTGTAACTATCCCTCGGGCTTCCGGCTCAACTGCATAAATTCTGCCTCATACTCAACTACCGACTTACCCCATTGAACTAAATTCAGGAATGCTTTCCTCTGAGCATCCACATAACTGGCCCTAACGAACTTCCCTTGGAATGTCATCTTAAAGAAATCCCAATCAACTCAATCCAGCTGGAGTGCCCTCTCTCACGGTGAGCCACCACTGATAGGCCTCATCCCGAAGTAGAGACACAGTGCCTTTTTGCTTCTCCTCTGCTGTGGAGTCCAAGTCATGCATAATTCTCTCGACTGCCTCTAGCCAATACTCAGTCGCGTTTGGAGCTACTCCAGAGATACCTCTAAACATTTCGGCTCCATTCACTCAAAGTCGCTCAGGGATAGACTTCTGAATTATTGTTTCGGTGCTTGCCCCAGCCACTCGTTCCAATACTCGCAACATAGCTTAGGATAGGGCATCATCTCCACCAGTTCTGTCTTGCAACCCTGCTTCCACCACAGGTGATGCTGGCGCTTCGCCTTCAGGCTCATTTCTCGCTTCCGAGAGTTCAACCTCATTACCTCGGCCTCTCCCACGGCACGTGTAACACGTCCACGTCCTTTACCACTCATGTCTATCACTCCGTCTTACTCTAATTACAAATTTTATGCGTCAGTATTTCTTTCCATTGTTTATTAATCGAGTAGTTTTATGAAGATAGGGTTATAAGTAGTTTTCCGCAAGCACATGTATTCCTAGAGTTTTTCATTTCTACAGCAAAGTTTTTTAATCCCATAACAACATATTCACATAAAATATGCTTTAATAATCAAGAACTTACCTGGAAAACTTGGGCTAGAGACTTGGGTGCCACACTTCGAAAATAGATCCATATATATATTTTTCTTAAAAGTGAAATTTGAAAAATGTTTTGAACCTAAAACCCAAGGCCGAGCTTTTTAAACCAGGCTTTGATACCAAATTGTGACACCCCAAACTCGGCCCAAATCTACGACCGGATCTAGCATGTCACTAGGAAGAAGTTTAGGAAGTTTCATGAGGTTCAGAAGAATTCTAAGTCATTATAAAATTCCAAGTTTCATTGCTCAATTGAAAACTCATTGTTCGTTTGACTTAGAAATTTACCTAGCCGAGCCTCATGATTAGGTGACATTTGAAATCACTTACCGATTATCCGATTATCAGGTTTTTAATAAAAATGTTTTTATTATAAGAAATGTTGTGTGGCAGGATTTTTTTAAAACATCCCGTTGAGCGGTTTGTAATTAATATGTCCAAAATTTAAAACCCGAAAGAAAATCTCCAAATTTTATAGTGGCCTTATTACAAATCAAAGAAAAATCCCCAAAAATGATAAACGCTAAATAAAATAAAGTTTACTAGTAAAATCCATGCGTGGCCACCTCGAGTTCCCTCCAGCCCTGTCCATTAAGCTAAGAATTACCTAAATTGTTTAAGCAAAAGAGTGAGTCATAAGACTCAGTTTACAATTAGTCCACATACTCCACAAATGGGCCTTAGCCCAAAGCACCATTGGCCGAAGCCCAATTAACATAGTATAACCAAATAATCCATATGAAAACCCAACCCAACCTAATTTTCCATCCTCTACACTCCACTCCATATGTCCAACCTCAACACACCTGGGGATTTCTACAATCAACCCTCCATCCTCTACACTCCACTTTGGCAGTCATGTTGACAGACACACTGCTCAAAGATAATATATCATGGTCTAGCCACCGATCACCATGTGATCAAATCATCGATACAATACTATGGCACCAAGCCATCATTTAGTGTGACATTGTCACCCATAAGCACTTCCACTTCATATCATAACCATCCCAATATCCCATGCACATGCAACATAGTATAATAGACATGTTATATGATGTCGTGTGTGACGCATCATAGTAAATAAGAAATTCCTTTCTAGCCTCTGGCTGAATTAGTACCGGGGTTTCAGTCAGAATCTTCTTTAGTTTATCAAAACTCTCCTGCTGTTTATCAGCCCAAACAAACGGTACTCCTTTACGCAGCAACTTAGAGAGGGGTGTAGCAATCAGTGAAGACCCCATAACGAACCGTTTGTAATACCCAGCCAGACCTAAAAACTTCGAATCTCAGATACCGACTTCAGTGTCTGCCAATCTAATGCGGCCTCAACCCTAATCCTCTCGGCAGACACTATATGTTCCAAAAATGTCACCTCTTTCAGCCAAAACTCGCACTTGCTGAATTTGGCATAAAGCTACTTCTCCCTCAATATTTGTAGGACAACTCAGAGATGTGAATCATGCTCCACCTCGGTTCTCAAATACACCAGAATATCATCTATGAACACCAATACGAACCTGTCTAAGCAGGGTTGAAAGACTCGGTTCATCATATCCATGAAAGTCACTGGTGCATTCATCAACCCAAATAGTATAACCAAGAACTTGTAATGTCCATAATGAGTCCGTAATGCAATCTTGTACACATCTACCTCCTAAACCCTTAACTGTTGGTATCCTAATCTAAGATCTATCTTGGAGAAAATCGCGGCTCCTTGCAGCTGATCAAACAGATCATCTATTCTTGGTAAAGGGTACTTATTCTTAATTGTCAGTTTATTCAATTGACGATAATTGATACACATGCGCATTGAACCATATTTCTTCTTTACTAATAGTATCGGTGCTCCCCACGGTGACACACTCGGTCGGATGAATCGTCGATCCAGCAGCTCTTGGATTTAAGCCTTTAACTCTACCAGCTCCTTCAGTGCCATCCTATAAGGGGCGATGGACACCGAAGATGTTCCCGATAGGAGCTCAATGCTAAATTCGACCTCACGATTTGGTGACAACCCTGGAAGCTCTTCAAGAAATACCTTTGGAAACTCCTTTACGGTCCTGACATCCCCAATAGATAAATCCTTAACATCAGATGTGCTGACATAAGCTAGGAACGTGTCGCACCCCTTGCAAACCAGTTTCTCAGCCTTTAATGCAAATATTATATTGGATAAATAATCCCTTTGCTCCCCCATCACAACCACCTCCTTAACCTCCAAAGACTTCAATACCATACGCTTAGCAGCGCAATCCAAATTCGCATGGTGCTTCACTAACCAATCCATGCCCAAAATGAGATCGAACTCGCCAAAAGGCACTTCCATCAAATTCGCGAAAAGACAACCCCTTGGACCTCTAGGGGCACATCTCTAAACAGTTTATTCACTCTAACCAACTATCCCAGTGGAATAACCACTGACAGTTCCCTCTCAGCAAGTTCAAACTGTATACCCAATGTTCCCGATATAGTACATGCAACATACGAGTGCGTAGATCCAATATCAATTAAAGCTGTAAATAGTACATCATGGATAAGGAACGTACCAGTTATGACATCAGGTGCGTCGCCATCCTCTCGACGCCGAGCAGCATAAACCAACCCTGGCTGTCTCGCCTCTATATTACCAGCACCTCTGCCCGGTGCTCTACTACCTTGTCCTAACCTATTTCCCCCTCTGGGTGGACCACGGCCTCTCGGTGGTGGCTGACCACCTCTCCCTGACTACACATAGCCCTGACCTGCTGCATGCATCTGAATGAGCCTCTGAGTACAGTCTCTAACCTGATGATCCCTAGACCCACATCTGAAGCACGCCTTAATTCTTTTCTAGCACTCTCCCAAATGAGATCTCTCACACTTAGCGCAAGGCTGCGGTCTGATCGCAACATTAG
This sequence comes from Gossypium rotundifolium, assembly GCA_025506655.1. Lineage (NCBI taxonomy): Eukaryota > Viridiplantae > Streptophyta > Magnoliopsida > Malvales > Malvaceae > Gossypium > Gossypium rotundifolium. The sequence goes on along the minus strand of CP106729.1, from coordinate 131,581,257 downwards.
AAACCCCAACTCGGGCTGGCCCATCAAACCTAGGCCTCTTTCTAGGCCCACCAGAAGAACTTGAAGGCCTAAAATTCCTCTTACCTCTACCCCTATCCTATTCACAGTTCTGACGCTCTGAGCATTTCACATCCTCAGTAATCTTAGCCTTCTCAACCAGGGCAGTAAAGTCTCTTTCCTTTTGTGGGGCTATCAGTACCCGTAACTCATCCCAAAGACCATCCTCAAATCATACGCAGCACTCATACTCAGTCGCGACTATTCCCCGAGCATATTGTTTAACCACAGAAACTCTGCCTCATACTTCACTACAGACTTATTTCCCTGAACCAAACTCAGAAATTCCTTTCTCTGGGCGTCCACATAACTTGCCCCAACATATTTCCCTTGGAAGGCCGTCTTAAAGAAATCCCATGTCACACGGTTGGCCTGCGTACCTTCCCTCACGATAAGCCACCATTGATATGCCTCATCTCGCAATAAAGACACTGCTTCCTTCAGCTTTTGCTCCACCGTCCAGTCAAGGTCATCCCTTATTCACTCAACCGCCTCCAACCAATATTCCGTTACGTTCGGGGCTACACCAAAGATGCCCCTGAAGATTTTACCCCATTCAATGAGTCACTCGAACCCGTAGCATCATCGAGGACGAGCATCATCCTCAAGGCTCGGTCATGAGACCCGTTTGATCCTTGGTGATCTTTGAGGACCCAGCCCTAGCACCTCAGCCTCTACCACAGCCACATGTACCCCTTCCGCGACCTCTTGTGCTTATATCGATGTAGCGTATTTTTTGATTAAAAAGTTTTATGAATAAGCTTATAGTTCCCATCATTATTAACAAGTATTTTATGAAAAGCAGTAATTAGGGTTGTTCTCGCAGATCGCATATACTACAGTTTCAGTCTGTTATAGTCTCGGTTTCTACAACTAAGGAGTTTTAGTATACTACTACTATCCTTAGTAGTTTCTTAGTACAGTCATATTAGCATATCACAGAGTATAGCGTTAGGAAACTTACGGATTTTGTGCTAGAGACTCGGTGGGCCACACTTCCAGTAACACTATCACTACTTTCTAAACCAAAATTTAAATAGATTTGGAAAAATTCTCAAAACCCATCCCACAACTGAGTTTTGCAACCTGGCTCTGATTTCACTAAATGTAATTACCCAAACTCGGCCTAGACGTTATGACTGGATCTAGCGTGACACATCAAGTGTTGTTTGAGAATTTTGTGTTCATTGGAAAACTCATCAACACTTTCTACCGTTTAAAATCTAGATTTTGTTGTTTATTAACAAAACAAGTTTTGTTCAAAATCATTCCCTTGCAAAAATATTTTTATAAATTTATTATTCTATTTTTAAACCTTGTCTGTTATGGAAGTCTGGTTAAACTGTTGCGAAAACGTGATATCTTGAAAATAGTAGTTATTGTTTTAAAAACCCGTATTTAATAAACTAGCAGTTGTAATGAAAAGAAGTACCAAATAAAAGTTAAAAAGAAAACCCAATGGCCTTATTACAAAAATTATTAACCCAAAAATTAAAATAAGATAAACTAAAATAAAGTAGCTAAATTTAACCCAATAATTTATTGGACGTGTGGCCACCATCGAGTCCCTCACAGCTCTAAATCCTCTAAGGCTGGGGATTACCTGCATAGTTAAAGCAAACGGGTGAGTTACGGGAACTCAGTGTGTAATCCTCTTATTACAATCACAGTTTGGGCCCAAGCCCATACAGTATCAATCTGGGCCTATGCCCTACCGATGTGATCAGGCTATAACGGCCCAATTCGACCCTAAATGGAGCAGTGGTTTGGGACCATGAACTCGAGTCGAATAATATTTTAATATTATTTTCTATGCTTATTATGTGTGAATTGGTGTGTGTGAAAATTTCGTATTAAAATTTGATCGTTTTGGTGATTAATTGTGAAAAATGGCAATCGCATAAAAAGAAAATTTGGTGGTTAAATGTGTAAATCTTGAATTGATGATGTCTTTATAAATTGGAGGTTTAAAGTAGCAAATTGACCATAAAATGGATATAGTGGTGGCAATGATTTGCATGTAATAGTGATTTGGGATTTTATTATATTATATGTTATAATGTATTATTTTAATACATGTGATAAGAATATAATAGATAAAGAGGAAAAAATGTTCATCTTCTTGGTGTTGATCAAAATTAAGAGAGAAAAAGAAAGGAAATAAAAAAAATTGTTGAGCTTTTCCCATTTCTTGGTATTGAATGGAGAAGGAAGAAGAGGGCTGCTGCATGTTTAATTTTGAGCTCATTTAGGGCGAGTTCCTCAAAACTTCGTGAAGATAGCGACAAGAAGGGAAAAGCGCTCAAAAGTAGGTTCATTCTTTGTTGATAAGTCCTTGCAATGAAACTTTAAAAAATTTCCATATTTATTATGTGTTTAATAAATGCGAATTAAAAGCGGATTTAAAATTTATTAAGCAAAGTTAGTAGTTAAAATACATGTTATTTGTTACCAAAATCTTGGTGTTAGAAGTGAAGAAGAGTTGATAAATAAATGTATAAGTTGGTGTTGAAACACTGGTTGAATCTTGATAGTTTGACATGTAATTATGTATTTTATCGTGCAATAAATCAAGATTGTAATTGATCTGCTGCTGATCTAATTAAGGTAAAATGTTGGTTGATAAATGTTACATTTTGTGGTAATAAGCAAAATATAAAGGTGGTTGAAATTAACATGCTTTCTTTATTACATTTATGTTTGAAGAGTTACTAAATTTTGGAGCTTAAAAGCAGTTTAATTTTGGGATTTACATTTCCAAATTTCGGTTTTAGTAAAGTCCCATTATTATTGGTTGAAGCTAAGAAAACAAGCATTTGTTGGAAGGGTGTAGGGAACTAAATTATGCGAAAATTATTTCTTTGTCGACTAGTGAAATTTTAATGTTCAAATGTATCTGAATTTTTAAGTGTAGAATGCATGCTAGAATTCAACATGTCCAAATGCCTATTTGAAATTGTCTGTTGGAGTGTTTTGTTTAGGTAAGTTTGTAAGCAATTGGATTGATACAAATTTTATTCAATATTGAATTGTATATGCTAAAGAGAAATAATAGACTTAATTGTATAAAATAGAATGTGGTATGGGAAATATTTTATTATATTTGAAATGAGATTAAAATGCATATTTATATATGTAAGCTTAATTTAATTGGGTGGATTGAATATTTGTATATGTATCAAGGTATAGTTATACGTGAAAATGGAATGTGATTGATCTTGGAAATTGAAAATGAGGATTTATATATATATATATATTATGTATAATAGTTGTTCTTAGAATGATACATGGGAATATTAAAATAGACTAGCGAGTGGGGTTTATTATATGCATGTGAATATGTATATCTCTTGATTAGTTGAAATAAGCATATTGAAATCGATTTTTCTTTAATTAGAATGTGATGTGGATTGGGATTAAGCGTTCATAATAGCGAATATGTGGTTGATTTATGTATGAAATTGGTAGCATAGAAATTTGGATAAATATTTATGGATTGAGTAGTAGTAGTTAAATAAGGATATTGGAAATAGGTGATAGTATTGAATAATTAATTTAGTATATATATGGGCGTGGCGAATATGATATAAGGTGATAAAAGAAATGAGTTGTTTTAAATCTTTAATTGTATGTGTATTTATATGGATGGAATTGAAATCATATGTATACATAGTACTAATGAGAAGATAGATTAATGGCCTTGTGTGTGCGGATTTATTCATAGAAACCTTGTGTGTGCGAGATCGGTAGAATAGCCTTGTGTGTGCGGATTTATTCACCGAAACCTTGTGTGTGCGAGATCGATAGAATAACCTTTGTGTGTGCGAATTTATTCAGAAACCTTGTGTATGCGAGATCGGTAGAAATGGCTTGTGTGTGCAGATTTATTAAATCGAGCCTTGTGTGTGCGAGATCGGTAGAATGGCCTTTGTGTGTGCGGATTTATTCACAGAGCACTATGTGTGCGAGATCGGTAGAAATAACCTTGTGTGCGGTTTATTTTCAATCCTTTGGGTGTGCGAATTATCATTTTCATCTCTTCAAAGTGAAACACCTAATAAAGGTAAATGAAAGTGTCGGTAAGTATCTATTGATAATAGTTCATTATTACGATGAAATGAAGATTAGGTAAAACACTTCGATATGGAGTGCAGTCTATGCTTATTTGATTTATGCGCTTGAGATTGAAGAGGTAAATTATTGATGAATGATAACTTGCTAGGTTTTGCGATAATATGACTTGTTTAATAGTTAGATTGATTGTATATTAAAGAGGCGGGAATTGCTTGGTTTATATGTATTACCTTATTGTTTATAACTTACTAAGCTATTTAAGCTTACGTGGTGTAGTTGTTGCATTGTTTTATAGATCTTTAAAGTCAAAGTTCAAGCTCGGGAATTTGTGCCGAAGTCAAGCACACTATTAACCTTTGGTACTCTTTTGTAAATGAACTTAATATTATGGCATGTATAAGCTAGTTTTCCTAGAATAGACTTACATGTTATTTTGCAAATGTATATACAAATGCCATGCGAGAATGACTATATTTCTATGCTTGGGATTGAGTTGGTTATGTTTGATCATGTTGTTAGCATCTATGTATGTTAAGCCTTGATATAATCTTAATATGGAAATTTAATTCTTGGTTCTTATATATGCATGAGTGAGGTGTTTTGCACTTATGAAATGTCTTCAAATTTTAGTTTGGTGTTAGGTGTGATAATTGACTTATTGGTAATTCAAATATATGATAAATGGTGGTTTAATCATAAAATCTAGTATGAGCTAGTTGATATTATAGGTATGATGAAAAATTTAACAACGTTTAATAGTGATAATTTGGGTATGATATGATTTGGCAAATGCCTTTAGAAAGTGGAAAAGTTGATTATTTATTTATGTCAATGGTTTTGTGATCTTTGCTAAGTTCTATAAAGCATGGTTGTAATAGAGGAAATTGTTATAAGTGAAGTATGCTACTAATCAAAATGTTCGTTGGTTTGGGTTATTACATGTGTATTTCTTTGTAATATATTCGGCCTTAAGTATAGGTTTGAATGTACAGTTGAAAGTAGAAATTGTTAAATGTTTGAATGTATTATGTATGTACCAATTCGGTCAATAGTGGATAAATCATAGGGGTGTTACAATTATTGGTATCAGAGCCACAGTTTACTCAGTTCTCAGACTAACGTGGCGCGTGTGAGTCTAGCTATACATGCCATATTTCATAATGTGATAGTGTGATGACTTCTGACAGTGAAATGTGTTTATTTCTTGTATAGTAATGGATCCCAATCCTGAGCGAGCTTTAGCTGATGATGTTAAGAGTGTGGTGCCCGTTCCCGCGCAGGGGATTGCGCCAGAGGAATCTTGATCGGCTACTAGTAATCCTGATGAAGGAGCTAGTCATGCCTTTTATAGCATGATGAATGATTGGTTCAGTCATTACATACGAACCATTAAATGTTCAACCACCCTTGAATCCAAATGTTCCCCCTGTAATACCAATTGTACCTCCGGTTGCAAATCTGAAGAATAATTAAACCTCTGTTGATCGTATCACGAAAACATGGAGCTCAAAATTTAAAGTGAGGATGATGATGATGCGAAGCGAGCTAAATTTTGGCTCGATATCTGGTCGTATCTTTGATGTTTGTCTTGCACACCGATGAGTGTTTGAAGTGTGTCATATCATTATTGCGAGATTCTGCCTACTAATGGTGGAATACTCTCGTGTCAGTTGTTTCGAAAGAGAGAGTAACTTGGGACTTCTTTCAGACAGAATTTCGTAAAAAGTACATAAATCTGCGCTTTATAGACTCCAAGCGTAAAGAATTTCTCGAGCTCAAACATGGACGTATGATTGTGTCTGAATATGAGCGCAAGTTTGTGCGACTTAGTCACTACGCTCGCGAATGTGTATCCTCTGAGGTACATTACGTGCGGAGATTCGAGGATGGTGCGAATGAAGATATAAAGCTCTGGTTGGCATTCTTGAGATTAATGAATTCATTATGCTAGTGGAAAGAGCTTGTAAAGCCGAAGAACTGGGGAAAGAAAAACGGAAAGCTGAAGTTGAAACTAAAGATTTTCAGAAGAGATCCACGAGTAAATTTTCACAGATGGCAACAAAGAAGTCTAAGAACAATGGTAGTCGACCCAAAACCAATATTGGGATTTCTATTTGAGATCGGCTACCAGTGAGTTGACGAGCTACATTAGTGGCTAGTGTCGACAATGCTCGATCGAGCAAACTTGAGTGTCAGCAGTGCGGTAGACAGCATTTCAGAGAGTGTTGGGGTAAATCTTTTAATCGTACTTGTTACCAATGTGGTTCAGAAAATCACTTCGTTCGGGATTATCAGGAGACTATTGAGAAGGTACTACTCGGAAGCGCGAGGCGGCGACTACTGACTAGAGGTAGACCGGCTCGTAGTGGGGGAGGCGGGAGTAGTCACGAGAGGAACTTGAGATCACGGTTATCGGCGGATGCAGATGTCTGCGGCTAGAGCTTATGCTATCCGTACTAGAGGAGGCTTCATCTCGGACGTTATTCTTGGTGTTTTCACTCACTTTGATAATAATGTAGCGCTTTGATTGATTGAACTCAACTCATTCGTATGTGTGTGAAACATTAGTATCGATAAGACTCTACTGTTGAGTCTACTAAAATTGTGATTCGAGTTTCAAACCCTACGGGTCGATGTATGTTGGTGGATAAAGTGTGTAGAAGCGCCCTTTGATGATTCGAGACATGTGTTTTCGGTTGATCGATGTTATTACCTTTCGATGAATTGACATCATCCTTGGTATGGATTGGTTAACGTATCACGATGTAATAGTGAATTACATCGAAAGATTATTAATTGAGTGTCGAATAACTAAATACTTGGATCGAATCTGCAGACTTGAATGGGTTATCATTGTGATATCATCGATATTGGCTCGGCGATGTTGAAAAGGGTTGTGAAGCTTATCTTGCGTATATGATTGTGATAAAATGAGTAAAAAAAAATTGAATCTGTGCAGATTGTTTGTGAGTGCGGATGTATTTAGGAGGAATTGTGGGATTGCCATCTGTTCGTGAGATATAGTTTGGTATTGAGCTAATCTGGGGGTTGCCCCAATTTGATAGCCCATATAGAATAGCACCTCTGAATTAAAAATTAAAAGCTCGGTTGCAAGAATTGACGGATAGAGGCTTTGCAGGCCAAGTTTTCTCCTAGGGTGCGCTTCGTTCTATTTGTGAAGAAGAAAAGGCGGAACATTAAGAATGTGCATCGATTATCGGTAACTCAATAAGGTGGTAGTTAAGAACAAATATCCATTGCCCCGTATTGATGATTTATTTGATCAATTGAAAGGAGCTTTGGTGTTTTCAAAAATTGATCTAAGATCTGGATATTATCGATTCTTGAGTTAGAGAATCGAATGTGTGTACCAAAGAACCCGATTTGATTGAATGATTTGTGATGAAGCTCATAGTAGTAGATTGTCGATTCATTGGGTTGTACGAAGATGTATAACGACTTGAAGCGGCATTATTGGTGGCATGGTATGAAGCGAGACATCTCGGATTATGTATCGAAGTGTTTGGTATGTCGATAGCGAAAGGTGAGCATCAAGTGCCATCGGGACTTTTTGGTAGATTATGATACACGAGTGGAAGTGGGACCGAGTCACTATGGAATTAAATGGGTTTACCTTTGACACCGAGCAAGAAAGATTCAATTTGGGTTATTGTTGATAGATTGATGAAATCGAGGTATTTCATTCGATGCGTATGGATTTCTCACTTGATAAATTAGTGAGTTGTACCTATCACGAGATAGTTTAATTTACGGTGTACCTATTTCTATTGTTTTGGATAGGGATCAAGGGTTTACATCGCGGTTTTGGAAGAAGCTGCGGGATGCTCTAAGTACTAAGGTGCACTTGATCTGACCTTTCACCTCGGTCGGATGGTCAATCCGGCGTGTTATTGAACACTCGAGGATATGTTGAGATGTTGCATCCTTGAGTTTGAGGTACATGGGAGCGATACTTACCTTTGATTGAATTTGCGTATAATAACGGTTTTCAATCAAGTATCAAAATGGCACCCTATGAAGCTTTATGCGGTCGTAAATGTCGTACACCTTTATATTGGTGAGCTAAGTGAAGGCAAGATACCTGAGTTAATTTAATTAGAAAGCGAGCAAAAAAAAAAAAGAGTTATAATAATTCGAGAAAGTTTAAAGACCATCGGATAGTCAAAAGTCATACAGCGGATCGAAGCGAAAAGATATAGAGTTTAAAGTGGGTGATCGAGTATTCTTGAAAGTATCGTAGTGGAAAAGATACTCGATTTGGTCGTAAAGGAAAAGCGAGTCAGGGTTTATTGGGCCATCTGAAATTATTGAGCTTATCGGTAGGTTGCATACAAATTAAAGTTGCCGAATGAGTTAAACAAGATTCATGATGTTTTCCACGTGTCAATGCTCGAGCGATATAGATCAGGCCCTTTCCATGTGATCAATCCATCGAGGTGGAAATTGACTGATATGACTTATGAAGAAGAATGGATTAGCATCCTAGCTCGTGAAGTGAAAGAGTTTTGAAATAAGAAAATATTGCTAGTCAAGTTATGTGGCATAAGCACGGGGTAGAGGAAGCAACTTGGGAGATAGAGGAATCAATGAAAGAATGCTACCTACACTTATTAGTCGGTAAGATTTAGGGACAAAATTCCTTAAAAGGGGAAAGTTATATGACCCAATTCGACCCTAAGCAGAGCGGTGGTTTCGGGACCATGAACCGAGTCGAATAATATTTTAATATTATTTTCTATGCTTATTATGTGTGAATTGGTGTGTGTGAAAATTTAGTATTAAAATTTGATCGTTTGGTGATTAATTGTGAAAAATGGCTTAATCGCATAAAAAGAAAATTTGGTGGTTAAATGTGTAAATCTTGAATTGATGATGTCTTTATAAATTGGAGGTTTAAAGTAGCAAATTGACCATAAAATGGATATAGTGGTGGCAATGATTTGCATGTAATAGTGATTTGGGATTTTATTATATTATATGTTATAATGTATTATTTTAATACATGTGATAAGAATATAATAGATAAAGGAGGAAAAAATATTCATCTTCTTGGTGTTGATCAAAATTAAGAGAAAAAGAAAGGAAATAAAAAAAATTGTTGAGCTTTTCCCATTTCTTGGTATTCGAATGGAGAAGGAAGAAGAGGATGCTTTGCATGTTTAATTTTTGAGCTCATTTAGGAGCTAGTTCCTCAAGAAACTTATTTGAAGATAGCGACAAGAAGGGGAAAAAAGCATTCAAGAGTAGGTTATTTCATTGTTGGTAAGTCCTTACAATGAAACTTTAAAAAATTTCCATATTTATTATGTGTTTAATACGATGCGAGTAAAGCAGCGGATTTAAGGATTGTTAAGCAAAGTTAGTAGTTAAAATACATGTTATTTGTTACCAAAATCTTGGTGGTAGAAGTGAAGAAGAGTTGATAAATAAATGTATAAGTTGGTGTTGAAACACTGCCGTTGAATCTTGATAGTTTCGACATGTAATTCTGTATTTTATCGTGCAATAAATCCAAGATTGTAATTGATCTGCTGCTTTGATCTAATTAAGGTAAAATGTTGGTTGATAAATGTTACATTTTATGGTAATAAGCAAAATATAAAGGTGGTTGAAATTAACATGCTTTTTATTACATTTATGTTTGAAGAGTTACTAAATTTTGGAGCTTAAAGCAGTTTAATTTTGGGATTTACATTTCCAAATTTCAATTTTAGTAAAGTCCCATTATTATTGGTTGAAGCTAAGAAAACAAGCATTTGTTGGAAGGGTGTAGGAACTAAATTATGCGAAAATTATTTCTTTGTTAGCTAGTGAAATTTTAATGTTCAAATGTATCTGAATTTTAAGTGTCCAGAATGCATGCTAGAATTCAACATGTCCAAATGCACATTTGAAATGTCTGTTTGGAGTGTTTTGTTTAGGTAAGTTTGTAAGCAATTGGATTGATACAAATTTTATTCAATATTGAATTGTATATGCTAAAGAGAAATAATAGACTTAATTGTATAAAAGCTAGAATGTGGTATGGGAAATATTTTATTATATTTGAAATGAGATTAAAATGCATATTTATATATGTAAGCTTGATTTAATTGGGTGGATTGAATATTTGTATATGTATCAAGGTATAGTTATACGTGAAAATGGAATGTGATTGATCTTTGGAAATTGAAAATGAGGATTATATATATATATATATTATGTATAATAGTTGTTGCGAATGATACATGGGAATATTAAAATAGACTAGCCAGTGGGGTTTATTATATGCATGTGAATATGTATATCTCTTGATTAGTTGAAATAAGCATATTGAAATCCGATTTTTCTTTAATTTAGAATGTGATGTGGATTGGGATTAAGCGTTCATAATAGCGAATATGTGGTTGATTTATGTATGAAATTCGGTAGCATAGAAATTTGGATAAATATTTATGGATTGAGTAGTAGTAGTTAAATAAGGATCTTGGAAATAGGTGATGGTATTGAATAATTAATTTAGTATATATATAGGCGTGGCGAATGTGATATAAGGTGATAAAAGAAATGAGTTGTTTTAAATCTTTAATTGTATGTGTATTTATATGGATGGAATTAAAATCATATGTATACATAGTACTAATGAGAAGATGGATTAATAGCACGTATGTGGATTTATTCATAGAAACCGTGTGTGTGAGATCGATAGAATGGGCTTGTGTGTGCAGATTTATTCACCGAGCCTTTGTGTGTGCGAGATCGGTAGAATAAGCTTTTGTGTGTGCGGATTTATTCACAGAGCACTTTGTGTGTGCGAGATCGATAGAATGGCCTTTGTGTGTGCGAATTTATTCATAGGAAACCTTTGTGTGCGAGATCGGTAGAATGGCCTTGTGTGTGCGGATTTATTCGCCGAACCTTGTGTGTGTGAGATCGGTAGAATGGCCTTTGTGTGTGATTTATTCACCGAAACCTTTGTGTGTGAGATCGGTAGAATAACCTTGTGTGTGCGGATTTATTTTCAATCCTTTGGGTGTGCAATTATCATTTTCATCTCTTCAAAATGAAACACCTAATAAAGGTAAATGAAAGTGTCGGTAAGTATCTATTGATAATAGTTCATTATTACGATGAAATGAAGATTAGGTAAAACACTTGATATAGATGCAGAGTCTATGCTTATTTGATTTATGCGCTTGAGATTGAAGAGGTAAATTATTGATGAATGATAACTTTCTAGGTTTTGCGATAATATGACTTGTTTAATAGTTAGATTGATTGTATATTAAAAGAGCTGGGGAATTGCTTGGTTTATATGTATTACCTTATTGTTTATAACTTACTAAACTATTTAAGCTTACGTGGTGTAGTTGTTGCATTGTTTTATAGATCTTTAAAGTCAAAGTTCAAGCTCGGGAATTTGTGTCGAAGTCAAGCACACTATTAACCTTTGGTACTCTTTTGTAAATGAACTTAATATTATGGCATGTATAAGCTAGTTTTCCTAGAATAGACTTACATGTTATTTTGCAAATGTATATACAAATGCCATGCGAGAATGGCTATATTTCTATGCTTGGGATTGAGTTGGTTATGTTTGATCATGTTGTTAGCATCTATGTATGTTCGGCCTTGATATAATCTTAATATGGAAATTTAATTCTTGGTTCTTATATATGCATGAGTGAGGTGTTTTGCACTTATGAAATGTCTTCAAATTTTAGTTTGGTGTTAGGTGTGATAATTGACTTATTGGTAAGTCAAATATATGATAAATGGTGGTTTAATCATAAAATCTAGTATGAGCTAGTTGATATTATAGGTATGATGAAAAATTTAACAACGTTTAATAGTGATAATTTGGGTGTGATATGATTCGCAAATGCCTTTAGAAAGTGGAAAAGTTGATTATTTATTTATGTCAATGATTTTGTGATCTTTGCTAAGTTCTATAAAGCATGGTTGTAATAGAGAAATTGTTATAAGTGAAGTATGCTACTAATCAAAATGTTCATTGGTTTGGGTTATTGCAAGTGTATTTCTTTGTAATATATTGGCCTTAAGTATAGGTTTGAATGTACGAGTTGACGAGAGAAATTGTTAAATGTTTGAATGTATTATGTATGTACCAATTAGGTCAATAGTGGATAAATCCTAGGGTGTTACATAGGCCGTAGCCTATTCGATGTGATGCGAAATTTGAAGCCCTATTTAGTAATAATTTAGGCCGAAGCCCTATTTAGTAATAGTCTGGGCCGAAGCCCTATGATATGCAAAACAAATATGTACCCAACCTAGTCTAATCAACACACCACCTGTATCAATGAACACACCTGTGGGGACCGAGTCAACCCACCCGACCAACACACCAATAACACAGACTCACTGCAAAAAATAGTATACGTGGCTGAGCCACTAAATCAGTATAACATGGCAAAAGCCACTAAATCAGTATAACGTGGCAGAGCCACCAATACAGTGCTTCCTCCAAATCTATAGCCCAACCCATGTAATATGCCATGTCATAATTAAATCATGTAATCAGTGCATCATCATCAACATCAATCATACAATTACTACTCATACATCAACGATCCTATCACTAAGGGTAAAGCGATTATTTGGGGGTAAAACAATAATTTTGCCCCAAAACAAATATGTACCCAACCCAGTCCAACCAACACACCTGTGGGGACCGAGTCAATCCACCCAACCAACACACCAATAACACAGACTCGCTACTAAAAATAGTATATGTGGCTGAGCCACTAAATCAGTATAACGTGGAAAAAGCCGAAGAATCATTATAGCATGGCGAGCCACCGGTCTGATCTTCCTCCAAATCCATAGCCCAACCCATGTAGTATGCCATGTCATAATTAAATCATGTAAGCAGTGCATCGTCATCAACATCAATCATACAATTATTACTCATACATCAATGATCCTACCACTAAGGGTAAAACGGTAATTTTGCCTTAAACCAAATATGTACCCAACCCAGTCCAACCAACACACCACCCGTACCAACCAACACACCTGTGGGGATTGAGTCAACCCACCCGACCAACACACTAATAACACAGACTCGCTACTAAAAATAGCATACGTGGCTGAGCCACTAAATCAATATAACGTGGCAAAAGCCACTAAATCAGAATAACGTGGCAGAGCCACCAGTACAATGCTTCCTCCAAATCCATAGCCCAACCCATGTAGTATGCCATGTCATAATTAAATCATATAAGCAGTGCATCATCATCAACATCAATCATACAATTACTACTCATACATCGATGATCCTACCACTATGGGTAACACGGTCATTTGGGGGTAAAACGGTAATTTTGCCCCTTGGGGGTATTTGATAATTTACCCATCAAGGGTAATTCGGTATTTACTCATCTACGGCATTTTCGGAGGCCAACTATCTCCTCGAGCAACACAGGTTCCATTTCTAGTTAAAACGATGCTATTGGGCCTAAAATCTAATTTCGACCCAAATGGGCCCACATGCTCGTATAGCCCAAACAACCCATTTTTGATCTCGGATCTACGGACTTCGCAGTCGCATCAATCGTCTGGCACTTACCACGGATTTCACCTCTATCGACCCATTAACCCATTTGGCCCACTTAGGCCACTTCGGCTCAACAAGGCCCATTTCAACCTCAGTTCTGCGAGAGAGTTCGAGATACTCCCAATAGTCTATCGCCAACACTATTGACTCGGTTTAACTTTACAAGCGCTTGCACACTCGAGAGCTCTCAGTTGTCGATACTCTGGCTTTTCGATATTTCGATTTTTAGCTGATTCACAGAACAACGCATATTAGAATAAACAGTGGTGTGAGATTACACACCTGTTATGGATTGCGGTTCAAGACACTATCCGAGGCACCTAGAATAATAATTGACCAATAGTTAGTCTCCACCCTTGGTAATCCAAAATAGTGAAATACTTTACCTACTGACTTTACTTACCAGAGAATGAAAACTCCTTGCAATGGGAGAGAGTTTGGCCTACACCTCCTGATTAAGGAAACGAGTCCCTAGTGAAAAATAACATGTTAGAACATTACTCCAAGGTAACTAGAAAAATATCCTTTCAGCCCCACAGTACCCAAATCGATAAGGAGAGAAAACCGGTAAGCCTACATTCGGTTATAGCTACACTTACCAACCAATTGTAGAGGTTCGAAGACTGGCAGAACGAAGATGAGTATACGCTTAAACTCTACTAGATTTGGCTTACACCAAAAAGGGGGTCAAGGTTATGTAACACCCTAAACTCGACCTAGACGTTATGATCGGATCTACATGCCACATCAGGTGTTGTTTGAAAACTTTGTGTTCGTTGGAAAACTCGCCTACAAATTAAAACTTTCTACCGTTTAAAAATCTCGATTTTCGTTGCTTATTAACAAAACAAGTTTCACTCAAAATCATTCCCTTTTAGAAATATTACTATGCATCTATTATTTTGATTTTAAAACCTTATCTGTTACGGAAGTTTGGTTTAAACAGTTGTGAAAATGTGATATTTTTAAAAACAATAGTTATTGTTTTAAAACCCGTGTTTAATAAATTAGCCGTTTGTAAGGAAATACCAAATAAAAGTTAAAAAAAACAATTCCAATGGCCTTATTACAAAAATTATTAATCCAAAATTTAGAATAAAGTAAACTACAATAAAGTGGCTAAATTAACCCCAAGAATATACAGGACGTGTGGCCACCTCTGAGTCCCACGCAGCTCCAAATCCTCTAAGGCTGGGGATTACCTGCATAGTTAAAGAGAAAAGGTGAGTTACGAGAACTCAGTGTGTAATCCCCTTATTACAAACACAATTTGGGCTTAAGCCCATACAGTATCAATCTGGGCCTAAACCCTATTCAGTAATAGTCTAGGCTGAAGCCCTATTCAGTATCAATCTGGGCCGAAGCCCTATTCAGTAATAGTCTAGGCCGAAGTCATGTGATATGCAAAACAAATATGTACGCAATCCAGTCTAGCCAATAGACCACCCATACCAACCAACACACCTGTGGGGACCAAGTCAACCCACCCAACCAGCACACCAATAACGCAGACTAGCTGCTAATAACAATATACATGGCTGAGCCACTAAATCAGAATAACGTGGCAAAAGCCACTAAATCAGTTTAACGTGGCAGAGCCACCAGTACAGTGCTTCCTCCAATCCATAACCCAACCCATGCAGTATGACATGCCGTAATTAAATAATATAAATAGTGCATCATCATAGACATCAACCATATAGTTACTACTTATACATCGATTATTCTACCACTAAGGGTAAAACGAACATTTAGGGGTAAAATAGTAATTCATCTCTCAAGGGTATTTTAGTAATTTTACCTACCAAGGGTATTTGGTAATTTACCTATCAAGGGTATTTTGGTAATTTACCCATCAAGGGTATTTCGGTAATTTTTTCCTATAAAGGTCTTTTCAAAGGCTGCTTGTCACCTCGAGCGACATAGGTTCCCTTTCTGGTCATAACGGTGCATTTGGGCCTAATGTCCAATTTTGACCCAAACGGGCCCACACGCTCGTGTGGCCCAATCAACTCATTTTCAGTCTCGATTATGCGGACTTCGCAGTCACATCAATCATTTGGCACTTTCCATCGATTTTACTTATGTGGGCCCGTTAGCCCTTTGGGCCCACTTAGCCTGCTTCGGCTCAACAAGGCTCATTATGGCCTCAGTTCCACAAGAGAGTTTGTGCCACTCTCCACGGTCCATTGCCATCACTAGTGGCTCGGATTATCTTTACAGCGCTCGCACGCTCAAGTGATCTTAGTTGTCGATATTCTGGCTTTTCGAGACTTTCGCTTTTAGCCGATTCACTGATCATAGCATTAGCAAATTAACAGTGATGTGAGATTACACACCTACTTTGGTTTGCTGTCTGAGACTACTCCCCAAGGTACCTATGATTACAAAGATCATTAGTTAGTCTCAATGCCCTTGAAGATTCATACTATTGAAGTATCCTACTCATCCAACATCACTTACCACGAGACACAATCCCTTACAGAGAAACAGTAATCGACTTGTTCCGTGGCTAATGCTAACGAGTCCCTAGAAATATTTGATGCACAAAAGGTGTTAGCGATAAATATCTCCATAGTAACGGGATGAAAGCCTTTTGACCAAAGAAAAACACAACAAAACAAAAAGAACACCAACCCCAGATTCAACTATAGTCACACTTACCAACCACTTTCTGAGATTCGAAGGCTAAACAAATCGAGAGAAGGATACGCTTAAATCCTAATGGATTCGACCCTACACTAAAAGGGTCAAGGTTTAACTGCTTAGGCATATACTTTGAATGGAGAGGGGAAGAACAATAAGAGGAAAAGAAAGTGTTGTATTCGGCTAGAGGAGAAACCAAAAAGAGATAAGGGATTCAATAGCACACGAGCAGTAATCGCAAGGTAATGGAAAAAAGAAAAGAAGGTGGGAGAGGAGAGGCTTAATCGTCCAGCAATGGTCAAAAAGTGAAAGAAAAATAGAAGATTAAGGAATGAAATGATTTCGACAGGGATCAAAAGATGAGAAGAGCAAACCAAAACAACCCGAAATGTTGCCCCAAAAAAACCGAAAAGAGCACTTCCAAAAACAAAGAGAGGTTTCGATTTCTACACTTACTCAAAATGACCGAACATGCTACCAATGACCCCTCTTTAGTCGAAATTCCCCCTTAGCTAGACTTCCACTTTCGGCCAACACCTCCCATACACTTCAACTCCTTGATTTTCTCCCTTTTGTTCTCCTACAATTGCTCTCTTCCATCCATTAGAATTATTTGACCAAGTCTCCACTCACTTTGAAGAGTTTGATCCGAACTCTGCTTCCTCCCCTCCCAAGTCACAAAATAAAATCCTTCATTTGCAACCTGAGGGATTCGAACCCTTTCCTTCTTGCTCTCCCACTGATGCCATAGCCACCTTGTCACATGCTCAACTTGTGACTCCTAAATGCACATAATTATACTTAAGACCTTCTGCCAACAGCCCTCTCCCTAAAGAGCCAAAAATTAAAATCTTTCCCAGGCTCAAACTCGAACCTAGGCCTCCCTAAGACCCCTAAATACACTCAAATAACCAGCTGAGCAAGACCAACATAAAATTAAGCAAAAGTTACAACCCTTAACTTTTGGGGCGTTACAACTCTACCCCTTTAAAAAATTTCAACCTCGAAATTTGCCTTACTAGAAGAGATGAGGGTATTGCTGTCACATCGCCTCCTCAAGCTCCCACGTGGCTTCCTCTGACCGTGATTACACCACAGCACCTTGACTAGTGGAACAGATTACCTCCTCAGTACCTTAACATCACGATCCTAGATCTGCACCGATTCTTTCTCAAAAGTCAGATTAGGCCTTACCTCGATCTCCTCTACCGGCACTATA
This sequence comes from Gossypium rotundifolium, assembly GCA_025506655.1. NCBI lineage: Eukaryota > Viridiplantae > Streptophyta > Magnoliopsida > Malvales > Malvaceae > Gossypium > Gossypium rotundifolium. The sequence continues at coordinate 131,563,681 of CP106729.1, read as the reverse complement.
TGAGAAGGATCAAAATAGTATCGTCTCAGCATAGAAACATGGAACACATTATGTATACGATTTAACTTAGGAGGTAGCTCCAGCTGATAGGTGATCGGTCCTACCCGCTTCAATATTCGGTAAGGTCCAATGAATCTCGGGCTCAGCTTGTATTTTTGCCCAACCTTAGAATCTTCTTCCATGGTGAAACCTTTAAGAAAACATAATCTCCCACTAAGTACTCAATCTTTTTACGCTTTAAATCAGCGTATGACTTCTACATATCAGATGCTTCTTTTAATCGATCACGGATCAATCTAACTTTCTCCTTAGTTTCAGAAATTAGCTCTGGACCCAAAATTGTCGCTCGCCCAATTTCTTCCAACAAGTAGGGGTACGACACCTATGGCCATATAACGCCTCGGACGGTGCCATCTGAATACTAGATTGGTAGCTATTGTTATAAGTGAATTTTGCTAATGACAAATAGTCTTCCCAACTGCCCTTGAAATCGATCACACAGCTTCTCAACATGTCCTCCAAAATCTGAATTACCCTTCCGTCTAAACATCAGTCTGAGGATGAAATGCTGTGCTGAAATCCAACCTTGTACCCAAAGCTTCGTGTAACACTCTCCAGAATCGTGATGTAAATTTGGGGTCCCTGTCGAAATGATAAACATTGGTACCCCATGAAACCTCACAATTTCTGCCACGTACAACTTGGCCAACTTCTGCAACGAGTAATCAGTGTGAGCCGGTATGAAGTGGACGGACTTAGTCAGTTGATCAACAAGAACCCATACCGAATCTTTCTTAGTAGGCGTCAGGGGTAGCCCACTAACAAAATCCATGGCTACCCTCTCCCACTTCCAAAGTGGGATTTTCATAGGTTGCGGCAACCCAAAAGGCAATTAATGCTCAACCTTCACTTGCTGGCATGTCAAACACTTACTTACAAAATCGGTAACCTCACGCTTAAGTCATGGCCACCAGTATAGCTCATGTAGATCTCGGTATAACTTGTTTCTACCAGGATGCATAGCGTATGGGCTACTACTATGTGCCTCCCGTAGAATCGACTGCCTTAACTCAGAATCCCTCGGCACACAAACTCTTCCATGGAAGCATAATACTCCCTCAGTATTTAGTCCAAAATCCACAGTCTTTCCCTTCTTCACTCATTGAAAACAAGGAATTAAAGATTCATCCAACAACTGCTTTTCTCTGATTTGACCAATCCAAGTTGGTTTTACCTGAAGTTCAGCTAACAGACTACCATCCTCAAACAGGCTAAAACGAGCAAACATTGCTATTAAATCAGACACAACTTTACTGCTCAGTGCATCTGCTACCACGTTAGCTTTTCCTGGATGATACTCAATTGAGCAACCATAATTTTAAGCAACTCTAACCATCTTCGTTGCCTAAGGTTCAACTCCTTCTGGGTAAGGAGGTACTTGAGACTTTTATAGTCAGTATACACGATTGACTTCTCCTTGTACAAGTAGTATATCTAAATCTTTAGTGCGAAAACCACCATAGCTAATTCCAAGTCATGAGTGGGATAATTCACCTCTTGCGGCCGAAGCTAACGGGACGTATATGCCACCACTTTACCCTCTTGCATCAGCACACAAGCCAATCTCGTGTGCGACACATCACAGTAAACAATAAATTCTTTCCAGCTTATGGCTGAATTAGTACCGGGGCTTCAGTCAGAATCTTCTTCAGTTTATCAAAACTCTCCTGCCATTTATCAACCCAAACAAACGATACTCCTTTACGCAACAACTTAGTTAGGGGTGCAGCAATCAGTGAAAACCCCCTCAATGAATCGTCTGTAATACCCGGACAGACCCAGAAAGCTTCGAATCTCAGATACCAACTTCGGTGGCTTCCAATTTAATACGACCTTAACTTTTCATGGATCAACCCTAATTCCTTCGGCAGACATGACATGTCCCAAAAATGTCACCTCTTTTAGCCAGAACTCGCACTTGCTAAATTTGGCATAAAACTGCTTCTCCCTTAATATTTGCAGGACAACTCGGGTATGTGAATCATGCTCCTCCTCAGTTCTTGAATACACCAGAATATCATCTATAAACACCACCACGAACCGATCTAAGTAGGGTTGGAAGACCCGGCTCATCATATCCATAAAAGTAGCTGGTGTATTCGTTAACCCAAACAGCATGACCAAAAACTCATAGTGTCCATAACGAGTCAAGAATGCAGTCTTGTATACATCTACCTCCTTAACCCTTAACTGATGGTACCCCATCTAAGATCTATCTTGGAGAAAATCATGGCTCCTCGCGCTGATCAAACAGATCGTCTATTCTTCATAAAGGGTACTTGTTCTTAATCGTCAACTTATTCAATTGACGATAACCGATACACATGTGCATTGAGCCATCCTTCTTGTTTACGAATAGTACTGGTGCTCCCTAAGGAAACAGACTCGGTCAAATGAATCCTTAATCTAGTAACTGTTGAATCTGAGCCTTTAATTCTACCAGCTCCTTCGGTGCCATCCTATAAGGGGTGATGGACACCGGGGCGTTCCCGATAGGAGTTCAATGCCAAATTCGACCTCACATTTTGGAGGCAACCCCATAAGCTTCTCAGGAAATACATTCGAAAACTCTTTTATTGTCCTAACATCCCCAACAGACAAACTCTTAACATCAGATGTGCTGACATATGCTAGGAACGCTTCACAACCTTTGCGAACCAGCTTTTCAACCCTTAATGTAGAGATTACATTGGATAGATAATCCCTTCGCTCCCCTATCACAACCACCTCCTAAACCTCCGAAGACTTCAATACCATATGCTTAGCAGCGCAATCCAAATTTGTACGGTGTTTCACTAACCAATCCATGCCCAAAATGAGGTCGAACTCGCCAAACGGCAGTTCCATCAAATCTGCCTAAAAGACAACCTCTTGGACCTCTAGAGGTAGCTCTCTAAATAGTTTATTCACTCTAGCTAACTGTCTCAGTGGACTAATCATTGACAGTTCCCTATCAATAAGTTCAAACGGTATGCCCAATGTTCTCGACACAGTACATGCAACATACGAGTATGTAGATCCAATATCAATTAAAGCTGCAAATGGTACATCATGAATGAGGAACGTACCAGTTATGGAATCAGGTGTGTTGCCATCCTCTCGATGCTGAGCAGTATAAACCAATCTTGGCTATCTCGCCTCTGTATTACCAGCACCTCTACCCGGTGCTCCTCGACCTCGTCCAAACCCATTTCCCCCTCTAGCTGGACCACAGCCTCTCGGTGGCTACTGACCACCTCTCCTTGGCTGTACATAACCCTAACTCGTAGCTTGCATTTGAACGGGCCTCTGAGTGTAGTCTCTAACCTGATGATCCCTGGAGCCACATCTAAAACACGCCTTAATTCTTTTCCAGCACTCTCCCAGATGAGATCTTCCACACTCAGCGCAAGGCAGCGGTCTGACTGCAATATTAAGAAACCCCGCTCGGGCTGGCCCATCAAGCCTAAGCCTCTTCCTAGGCCGACTAGAAGAACTTGAAGGCCCAAAATTCCTCTTACCTTTGCCCCTATCCTGCTCACGATTCTGACGCTCTGAGCATTTCACATCCTCGGCAATCTTAGCCTTCTCAACTAGGGCAGCGAAGTCTATTTCCCTCTGTGGGGCTATCAGTACCCGTAACTCATCCCAGAGACCATCCTCAAACCACACGCAGTACTCATATTTAGTAGTGATTATGCCCCGAGCATAGTGACTTCATCGCAGGAACTTTGCCTCATACTCCGCTATGGATTTATTCCCCTGAACCAGATTCAAAAATTCTTTTCTCCGGCATCCGCATAACTTGCCCCGACATATTTCCCTTAGAAGGCGCCTTAAAGAAATCCCATGTCACATGGTCGGCCTGCGTGCCTTCCCTCAAGGTAAGCCACCAATGGTACGCCTCATCTCGTAGTAAAGACACTACTCCCTTCAACTTTTTCTCCACCGTGCAGTCAAGATTATCCATTATTCAATCTATCGCCTTCAACCTGTATTTTGCTACATTCGGGGCTACACTAGAGATGCCCCTGAAGATTTCCACCCCGTTCGATTAGATTCGCTTAGAAATTGACCCTCGGGCCACTAGTACTACCCTTTCCAAAACCCGTAGCATTGCTTAGGACAGAGCATCATCCTCTCTGGCTCGGTCAAGAGACCCCATCTCAGCCACTGGTGATGTTGGCGCCTCCTTTTCAGGCATATGTCCTGATGCTGAGGACCTAGCCCTAGCACCTCGGCCTCTACATCTTGGCCACGTGTACCCCTTCCGTAACTTATTATGCTCAAATCGATGTAGCGTATTTTCTGCTTAAAACATTTTATGAATCAGCTTATAGTTCTCATCATTATTAAAAAGTATTTTATGAAAAGTAATAATTAGGGTTTTTCTTGCAGATCACATATACTACATCTTTAGTCTCGGTTTCTACAACTAAGGAGTTTCAGTCTACTACTACTATCCCTATTAGTTTCTTAGTACAACCATTTCAGCATATAATAAAGTATAAAGTAATGAAACTTATGGATTTGGTGCCGGAGACTCAGTGTGCCACACTTTCAGTAACACTATCACTACTTTCTAAACCAAAATTTAAACAGATTTGGAAAAAAAATTCTCAAAACCCATCCCATAATTCAGTTTTGCAACCGGCTCTGATACCACTAAATGTAACAACCCAAACCCAACCTAGACGTTATGAACGGATCTAGCGTGCCACATCAAGTGTTGTTTGAAAACTTTGTGCTCGTTGGAAAACTAGTCTACAAATCCAAACTTTCTACTGTTTAAAATCTCGATTTTTGTTGCTTATTAACAAAACAAGTTTCACTCAAAATTATTCCCTTTCAGAAATATTACTATGCATCTATTATTTTGATTTTAAAACCTTATCTATTACGGAAGTTTGGTTTAAACAGTTGCGAAAACGTGATATTTTTTAAAAATAGTAGTTATTGTTTTAAAACTCGTGTTTAATAAATTAGCCGTTTGTAAGGAAATACCAAATAAAATTTAAAAAAATAATTCCAATGGCTTTATTACAAAAATTATTAACCCAAAATTTAGAATAAAGTAAACTACGTGTGGCCACCTCTGAGTCCCTCGTAGCTCCAAATCTTCTAAGGCTGGGGATTACCTGGACAGTTAAAGAGAAAAGGTGAATTACGAGAACTCAGTGTGTAATCCCCTTATTACAAACACAGTTTGGGCCTAAGACCATACAGTATCAATCTGGGCCTAAGCCCTATTCAGTAATAGTCTGGGCCGAAGCCCTATTTAGTATCAATCTGGGCCGAAGCCCTATTTAGTAACAGTCTGGGCCGAAGCCCTGTGATATGCAAAACAAATATGTACCCAACCCAGTCTAGCCAACGCACCACCCGTACCAACCAACACACCTGTGGGGACCAAGTCAACCCACCCAACCAACACACCAATAACGCAGACTAGCTATTAATAACAATATACGTGGCTGAGCCACTAAATCAGTATAACGTGGCACAGCCACCAGTACAGTGCTTCCTCCAAATCCATAATCCAACCCATGTAGTATGACATGCCATAATTAAATCATATAAACAGTGCATCATCATAGACATCAACTATACAGTTACTACTCATACATCGATGATCCTACCACTAAGGGTAAAATGAACGTTTGGGGGTAAAACAGTAATTTCTCCTGTCAGGGGTACTTTGATAATTTTACCCACCAAGGGTATTTCGGTAATTTACCCATCAAAGGTATTTTGGTAATTTACCCATCAAGGATATTTTGGTAATTTACCAATCAAGGGTATTTCGGTAATGTTTTTCCCTATAACGGCCTTTTCGATGGCCTGCCGTCGCCTCGAGCGACATAGGTTCCCTTTCTGGTCATAACGATGCATTTGACCTAAAGTCCAATTTCGACCCAAACGGGCCCACACGCTCGTATGGCCCAATCAGCTCATTTTCTGTCTTGGTTATGAGGACTTCGCAGTCTCATCAAACATCTAACACTTTCCATCAATTTCACTCATGTGGGCCTATTAGCCCGATGGCCCACTTGCCCACTTCGGTTCAACAAGGCCTATTACGGCCTCAGTTCCACAAGAGAGTTCCTACAACTCCCCATAGTCCATCGCCATCACTAATGGCTCAGTTTATCTTTACAAGCACACGCGCTCGAGTGATCTTAGTTGTCAATATTCTAGCTTTTCAGGACTCCCGCTTTTTGTCGATTCACTGATCATAGCATTAGCAAATTAACAGTGGTGTGAGATTACACACCTGCTTTGGTTTGCTGTCTGAGACTACTTCCCAAGGTACTTATGATTACAAAGACCATTAGTTAGTCTCAATGCCCTTAAAGATTCATACTATTGAAGTATCCTACTCATCTAACATCACTTACCACGAGACGCAATCCCCTATAGAGAAACAGTAATCGGCCTTATTCCTTGGCTAATGCTAACGGGTCCCTAGAAATATTTGATGCACAAAAGAAGGTGTTAGCGATAAATATCTCCATAGTAACAGGGATGAAATCCTTTTGACCAAAAAACACAATGAAACAAAAAGAACACCAACCCAGATTCGGCTATAGTCACACTTACCAACCACTTTTCGAGATTCGAAGGCTGAACGAATAGAGAGAAGGATACGCTTAGATCCTAATAGATTCAGCCCTACACTAAAAGGGTCAAGGTTTAAGTGCTTCGTCTTATGCTTTGAATAGAGAGGGGAAGAACAATAAGAGGAAAAAAAGTGTTGTATTCGGCCAAAGGAGAAATAGAAAAGAGATAATGGATTCAATAGCACACGAGTAGTAATCGCAAGGTGATGGAAAAAAGAAAAGAAGGTGGGAGAGAAGAGGCTTAATCATCTAGCAATGGTCAAAAAGTGAAAGAAAAAATAGAAGATTTAGGAATGAAATTATTTCGGCAGGGATCAAAAGATGAGAAGAGCAAACCAAAATAACCCGAAATGTAACCCCAAAAAGAACACGAAAGGAGCACTTCCAAAAACAAAGAGAGGTTTTAGTTTCTACACTTACTCAAAATGACCGAACATGCTACCAATGACCCTCTTCAGCCGAAATTCCCCCTTAACTAGACTCTCACTTTCGGGCAACACCTCCCACACACATTAACTCCTTGATTTTCTCCCTTTTTTCCTCCTACAATTGCTCTCCTCCATCCATTTGAAATATTTGACCAAGTCTCCACTCACTTTGAAGAGTTTGATCCGAACTCTGCTTCCTCCCCTCCCAAGTTACAAAATAAAATCCTTTATTTGCAACCTGAGGGATTCAAACCCCTTCCCTCCTTGCTCTCCCATTGATGCCATAGCCACCAAGTCACATGCTCAACTTGTGACTCCTAAATGCACATAATTATACTTAAGCCCTTCTGCCAACAACCCTCTCCACTAAAGAGCCAAAAACTAAAATTTTTCCCAGGCTCAAACTAAAACCCAGGCCTTCCTAAGACCCCCAAATACACTCAAATAACCAGCTGAACAAGCACAACATAAAATCAAGCAAAAGTTACAACCACTAACTTTTGGGGCGTTACAACTCTACCCTTAAAAAAATTTCAACCTTGAAATTTACCTAACTAGAAGAGATGAGGGTATTGCTGTCACATCGCCTCCTCAGGCTCCCACGTGGCTTTCTCTGAACCGTGATTATGCCACAGCACCTTGACTAGTGGAACAAATTTCCTCCTCAGTACCTTAACATCACAATCCAGTATCTGCACCGTTCTTTCTCAAAAGTTAGATCAGGCCTTACCTCGATCTCCTCTACGGCACTATATGAGAAGGATCAAAATGGTATCATCTCAGCATAGAAACACGAAACACATTATACGGTTTAACTCAGAGGCAGTTCCAGCTGATAGGCGACCGATCCTACCACTTTAATATCCGATAAGGTTCGATGTATCTCGGGCTCAGCTTGCCTTTTTACCCAAACCTCATAATCTTTTTCCATGGTGAGACCTTTAAGAAAACATAATCTCCCACCAAGTACTCAATCTCTTTACGCTTTAAATCTGAGTATGACTTCTGCCTGTCAGGTACTTCTTTTAATCGGTCACTGATCAATCTCACTTTTTCCTCAGTTTTAGAAATTAGCTTTGGTCCCAACAATTGTCGCTCACCCAATTCTATCCAACAAGTAGGGATACGACACCTACAACCATATAACGTTCGTACGGTTCCATATGAATACAGGATTGGAAGCTGTTATTATAAGCAAATTTCACTAACGGCAAATAGTCTTCCCAACTGCCCTTGAAATCGATCACATAGCTTCTCAACATGTCCTCCAAAATCTGTATTACCCTCTCCATCTGACCATTAGTCTGAGGATGAAATGCTGTGCTGAAATCCAAACTTGTACCCAAAGCTTCGTGTAACACTTTCTAGAATTGTGATGTGAATCGGGGTCTCTGTCCGAGATGATAGACATTGGTACCCCATGAAACCTCACAATTTCTGCCACGTACAACTTGTCCAACTTCTGCAATGAGTAATCAGTGTGAACCAGTATGAAGTGGGCGGACTTAGTCAGTCGATCGACAATAACCTATACCGAATATTTCTTAGTAGGCGTCAGAGGTAGCCCACTAACAAAATTAATGGTTACCCTCTCCCACTTCTAGAGTGGGATTTTCACAGGTTGCAGCAATCCAGAAGGCAATTGATGCTCAACCTTCACTTGCTGGCATGTCAAACACTTACTTACAAAATTGGTCACCTCACGCTTAAGTCATGGCCACTAGTATAGTTCACGTAGATCTTGGTATAACTTGTTTCCACTAGGATGCATAGCGTATGGGCTACTATGCGCCTCCGCAGAATCAACTGCCTTAACTTAGACTCCCTCGGTATACAAACTCTTCCACAGAAGCATAATAATCCCTCAGTATTCAACCCAAAATCCATAGTCTCTCCCTTCTTCACTAGTTGAAAATGAGGAATTAAATAATCATCCAACAATTACTTTTCTCTGATTTGACCAATCCAAGTCAGTTTTACCTGAAGTTCAATTAACAGACTATAATCCTCAAACAAGCTGAGACAAGCAAACATTACTCTTAAATTAGGCATAACTTTACTACTCAGTGCATCTGCTACCACGTTAGCTTTTCCTGGATGATACCCAATCGAGCAATCATAATCTTTAAGCAACTTTATCCATCTTCATTGCCTAAGGTTCAACTCCTTCTGAGTAAGGAGGTACTTGAGACTTTTATGGTCGGTATAGATGATCGACTTCTCCCCGTACAAGTAGTGCCTCCAAATCATTTGTGCGAAAACCACCGCAGCTAATTTCAAGTCATGAGTGGGATAATTCACCTTGTGAGGCCGAAGTTGACGGGGCGCATATGCCACTACTTTACCCTATTGCATCAGCACACAACCCAATCCCATGTACAACACATCACAGTAAACAATGAATTCCTTTCTAGCTTATGGCTGAATTAGTACCGGGGTTTTAGTCAGAATCTTCTTCAATTTCTTAAAACTCTTCTACTATTTATCAGCCCAACAAAACGGTACTCCTTTACGCAACAACTTAGTTAGGGGTGTAACAATCAGTGAAAACCCCTTAACAAACCGTCTATAATACCCGGCCAGACCCAAAAAGCTTCGAATCTCAGATACCAACTTCAGTGGCTTTCAATCTAATACGACCTCAACTTTTGCGGATCAACCCTAATTCCTTCGATAGACATGACATGTCCCAAAAACGTCACCTCTTTCAGCCAAAACTCGCACTTGCTGAATTTGGCATAAAGCTGCTTCTCCCTCAATATTTGCAGGACAACTCAGAGATGTGAATCATCCTCCTCCTTGGTTCTTGAATACACTAGAATATCATCTATAAACACCACCACGAACCGGTCTAAGTAGGGTTAGAAGACCCGATTCATCATATCTATAAAAATAGCTGGTGCATTCGTTAACCCAAAAGGCATGTCCAAAAACTCGTCCGGAATGCATTCTTGTATACATTTTCCTCCTTAACCCTTAACTGATGGTACCCCGATCTAAGATCTATCTTGGAGAAAACCACAACTCCTCGAAACTGATCAAATAGATCGTCTTTTCTTGGTAAAGGGTACTTGTTCTTAATCGCGAGCTTATTCAATTGACGATAATCGATGCACATGCACATTGAACCATCCTTCTTCTTTACGAATAGTACCGATGCTCCCCAAGGAGACACACTCAGTTGGATGAATCCTCGATCTAGTAACTCTTGGATCATAGTATTAGCAGATTAACAGTGGTGTGAGATTACACACCTGCTTTGGTTTGCTGTCTGAGACTACTCCCCAAGGTACCTATGATTACAAAGATTATTAGTTAGTCTCAACGCCCTTGAAAATTCATACTATTAAAGTATCCTACTCATCCAACATCACTTACCACGAGACACAATCCCCTATAGAGAAACAGTAATCGGCCTTATTCCTTGGCTAATGCTAACGGGTCCCTAGAAATATTTGATGCACAAAAGAAGGTGTTAGCGATAAATATCTCTATAGTAACGGGGATGAAAGCCTTTTGACCAAATAAAAACATAACAAAACAAAAAGAACACCAACCTCAGATTCGACTATAGTCACACTTACCAACCACTTTTCGAGATTTTAAGGCTAAACGAAAGGAGAGAAGGATACGCTTAGATCCTAATAGATTCGGCCCTACACTAAAAGGGTCAAGGTTTAAGTGCTTCAGCTTTTGCTATGAATGGAGAGGGGAAGAACAATAAGAGGAAAAGAAAGTGTTGTATTCGGCCAGAGGAGAAACCAAAAAGAGATAAGAGATTCAACAGCACACGAGCAGTAATCGCGAGGTGATGGAAAAAAGAAAAGAAGGTGGGAGAGGAGAGGCTTAATCGTCCAACAATGGTCAACAAGTGAAAGAAAAAATAGAAGATTTAGGAATGAAATTATTTCGGCAAGGATCAAAATATGAGTAGAGCAAACCAAAATAACCCGAAATGTCGCCCCAAAAAGAACCCTAAAGGAGCACTTCTAAAAATAAAAAGAGGTTTTGGTTTCTACACTTACTCAAAATGACCGAACATGCTACCAATGACCCCTCTTCAGCCGAAATTCCCCATTAGCTAGACTCCCACTTTCGGGTGACACCTCCCACACACATCAACTCCTTGATTTTCTCCTTTTTTTCCTTCTAAAATTGCTCTCCTCCATCCATTTGAATTATTTGACCAAGTCTCCACTCACTTTGAAGAGTCTGATCCGAACTCTTCTTCCTTCCCTCCCAAGTCACAAAAAAATCCTTCATTTGCAACATGAGGGATTTGAACCCCTTCCCTCTTTGCTCTCCCACTGACGACATAGCCACCTTGTCACATGCTCAACTTGTAACTCCTAAATGCACATAATTATACTTAAGCCCTTCTGCCAATAGCCCTCTTCACTAAAGAGCCAAAAACTAAAATTTTCCTCAGCTCAAACTCGAATCCAGGCCTCTCTAGGACCCCCAAATACATTCAAATAACCAGCTGAGCAAGCACAACATAAAATTAAGCAAAAGTTACAACCTTAACTTTTGGGGCATTACAGGTTAAGTGTTTGACTTCAACTTTGCAAAGGGAGGAAAAAAATAAGAGGAAAATAAGATGATACCTTCGACCAGAGAAGAGCCGAATGAAGAAGGGAGGTTTGGCAGTAAAGAGCAACAACCGTGAAATAATGATGAAAACAAAGAAAAGAGAGTGGAAGAGGAGAGGCTTATCAGTTCAACGAATGGCCAAAGGAAAATGAAGAAAAGTTGAGGAATAGGAGAAGAATTGAATTTAGCATGGTCAAGAAAAAGAAAAGTAGCAAAAGAAACGAACCCAAAATGCTAGAGAAGAAATACCCAAAATGCAAAAACTCTCAAAAGAACCCAAAGGAAATTCGACACACTCTCCCCTCTCCAAACCGAATATGCACTTCCAAATGACCAACCTTAGCCAAAATTTTCTATCACAACCTTCCCCACATTCGGCCAACACCTCCACACACATCACTTCCTTGATTTTCTCCCTTTTCTTCTCCTACTATTGCTCCCCTCCATCCATTTGAATTTTTTGACCAAGTCTCCAACTCCCCTTGAAGAGTTTGGTCCGAACTCTGCTTCCTCCACTCACCTGTCACAAAATAAAAGCCTCCAATTTGTAATCTGTGGGATTGAAACCCCAATCTCTAAACCTTTCCAATGACGTCACTGCCACTAAGCTACAAGCTCATCTTGTGTTTCTAAACACACACAAATGTATATAAGCCCTACAACTGCCAATTCTCTTCACTCTAGGTTCAAAAACCAAAATTTTCCCAAGGCTCAAACTTGAACCCAGGCCTCCCTAGAACCCCCAAATACCCTCAATTAACCGGTGAGCGAGCACAACATACAATTAAGCAAAAAATTACAACTCCTAACTTTTGGGACGTTACACCTATTCACATTCTTATTCAACTTAAAATACCTTAATAAAAATGAAAATGAACACACTTTAACAAATACATTAAAATAGCAGCCAAAATAAATATCACACTTATATAAACTTACTCAAACATATTTAACAACTAAAATGCTTAAATGCATGGTTTAATTAAGATGTAAACTAAATGAACAAATGAGTTACTTAATGTATGACTTTATTTATAATGCAAATTTTAACTATCATGGGAGTTACATAATGCATGTCATAATTTATGATGCAACCTTAACTAACATGAAAGTTTCATAATGCATGCCATAATTAAATCATGAACTTTATTAACATATGAGTTATTAAATGCATGAAATAATTAAAACTCAAACTTTATTAACATGTGAGATACTTTAATGCATGACTAAATTAAATGCTACACACATAATCCAAGTGGCTGCCTCAGACGTGCTAAAATCCAAAGTGTGAATACTACCATAAAATATAAAATTATAACGTAGTATCCCCAAGTATATGGGTCTAGTTGTAATATAGTTTTATGATAGGGTAGGTGAGTACTCGAGGATCGTACCCAAGGGAGGCGAGTGCTAGGTCAATTCTAACCTAAGCACTAAAAGATCTAGTTACTACTTTAGATTCAGTTATAGTACAAAGAATATAAAATAAAGGATTTTTGGGGTTTTTATAATGATGAAAACAAAACAACATAGAAACATAAATTTCAAGATATTAAAAGGGAAGAATAAATCAAATTTGATTATGGGTGATTAGCTCGCTTGGGTAATCTCCATCAACTATCACTTCGGCTTCCTCACCAATCAAGTAGTCACTACCCTAACAAGATCTTCTGATCTTCCACTAACATAATGAATAAGCAAGAACTACTTATCTTCTGACCTCACAATCTGGACTAGTTTGGGGTTAAGGTGTTCACGAATGGGCAATACCAATTTTAGGTTAATTCCCACCTTAATGACTTCCCGGAGTTGTCAAGATTAGGGTTTGTTTCACGTTCTCTCTTTCCTAAATAGCTGATCCATTGAGTAACCCTTCAAAATAGTTAATAGATCATACCTCCACTCACTAATTCCTCATAGAAGGATTAGTTCCTCATGGAGAAAGTAAGTTAATTAAATCGAGAAGATAGAGTAAATGAAAGAGCCTAATTGTATTGATGTTAAACTTAAATCCACAAAGTTGAATGATTCTACAATTCAGATCTCTTGAAAGAAAACAACAAACAAATAAACTAAACTATAGAACCATAAGAAAGAAAACAAAACTAAATATAAAGGAAAAAACTAGGTTAATTTTAATGTGTCTATAACATGTGCCAAAGGAGCCTATTTATTATAGCCTTTAGGTGTCCATCGTCCTTAACCCTAGGTTAGCTGACGTTCTCAAGCTTTAAGTTCAATTGTATAGGCCAAAAAGTCCCTAATTTGTGTTTAATTTCCATCATAGAGTTGATGTCGCAACACACCAGGACATGTGTTGCAACATAGCAACCAATATGCTCCTCTGTAGCCATTTTCAAGGGTATGTCACAACACCATTAGTCTGTTTCGCAACATTGAAGGCAGACTTGAATTTTCTTCATTATGCTCCCTATGTTGTGACATCAGTCCTGTCGTTTATGACAAGTGTCTAGTATCATCCTAAAATGCCTTCTAATGTTCTCCTGCACACTCACAAAGTACATTAGCTCTCCTTTAGGCCTCATTCAGCCGTTAGGGTCAATAAAATATTCAAATTGCACATTTTATTGAATGTAAGTAAAACTAAAGAAACTTAACTAAATTGTAATGAAAGTGTTTGTATTCAAGCTCTTTAAGTGTGAAAACTAGTTAAATCTACTACACCAAATTTTGACAGATCAAACTCCCCCACACTTAAGTCATTGCTTATTCTCAAGCAACATAAACAAAGATGACAAATAAACATGATGACCCTTGAGCAAGTATGATACAAGTATTGACTTCGGAGCATATGACTTAGGCATTTCATGTTCACTAACAACTTCAACATGATGAATAGCTGACTTACGACCTTTGACTTCAAACAACTAAGTTCAATATGTTATAAAATATACAAGTATTAAGGGTCTCTCCTATAGGAATCCATCAACAAATTATACAAGCACTTTGATTACGAGCGGAATACAAACAATTATTTATGCACATGTCTAATATGATGTCCATTCATGTATAAGGATATTTAGGTCACATAGGACTTTTTAGCTTGTAATGTTCTGAAGCTTAGGACAGGTTTAAGATTCAAAAATAGTAAGCATCAAAAGGGTTACAAACACGAAAATAGTTTGGCATATCATATTGATCACTATTCTTCCCCCTCAGTGACCCTTTCCCACTCATCGCCTTATTTTTTATTCTCTCACCTTTTGTAAGACCCCCAAAATAGGGCCTTGAAGTTTCGAGGGTATTTTAGGAATTTTAGCTTATATGTACTCGAAATTTCATAAGGTTGGTAGTCGATAATGTTTTCAGAGGAAATTAAGTCAATTTCTAAAAATGAGTTTTAAATACCTATAATTTTTAAAATAGGATTGATTTGTAAAAGAGTCAAAATTAAGAGTTTTTATGAAGCGATTTACCCATAATTTTAAAATCAACCTAAAAAACCCTCTTTCTTCCAATTGTTCATGATAGAACTCCCCACAAAAGCTCTTATCGTTCCCTTTGTTTTCTCTTGCTATTTTATTCTATTTTGATTTCCAAATCCTAATTGCTCTTGATTTCCAACATTCTTTGAACCATAAATCTCCATTGAAACTAAGAAAAACACCCAAAAACCTCATTAATTTCATCATCTTCTTCAAGAGTGGGTTTTCTTGGATTTGCATCAAAGCTCATATTTCTTCCATTGAAGTTAACCATTCATCCTTCTAGTAGTTTTAAATGATATCTAGTCTCTTAAATTGATTTGTTGGCCCTTAAAACATATGTTTTAAATAAAAGCCAAAAAGTTGGTTGTTAATGGTGAATTTTAAGATTATGGATTAAAATGTGGTTTCAAAGTGTTTTTCAACTTGTTTTAACATGATTAGAAGTTTTCTAAAGTTTCTTTGAAGTTTTGTTAAGAATTTCTCGAGTTTTAATGAATTTTCGTGATAATGGCCAAAACTTGTTGAAAAATGTTTATACCTTGAAATATGTAGTTTTGTGTAGTTTAAAGGTTGAGAATTAGTCGTAGATGAATATGTAGATGAACAGAATTCATTTTTTGCAAAAATATTTAGGTTGAGATATTCAAATTTAAAGTTTCTATGTCGAAGGTTTCGGTTAAAAGAGAACATAGCTTAGGTGGTGAGCTAATGACTGATTATTAATTGTATTTTTTGTGGTTTGTCTTGTTGAAGTGTTGGAGTCAATAGAACATTCAACGAAAAGAGACAAAGGTAAAGAAAAGCTTTTTGAGCTTTCGGCTTTTGAGGAAAGTATATTTTGGTTACTGTTTTGGAATCGCTACTTGTAGATGATTCGTTGTGTAATTTGGAATTTAGAGGTAGCCTAAACCCCTACTCTAAATTCCAGAGTAAGTGCTCTCACAACTATGATTAAATGTGATATATGTGTTGTAATGTCCCAAAAGTTAGGGGTTCTAATTTTGCTTAAAATTCATGTTATGCTTGAAATGACTAGCTATTTGGAGTATTTGGGGGTTCTAAGGAGGCTTGGGTTCAAGTCTGAGCATTGAAAAATTTGAGTTTTTGGCCCTTAAGAAGAGAGGGCTGTTTGCAGTAGGACTTAAGTATATTTGTGTGTGTTTAAGTGACACAAGTTGAGCATGAGACCTGGTGGCTATGGCGTCATTGGGATAACAAGGGGGAGAGGAGTTTGAATCCCTTGGAAAGCAAACAAGGGCATTTATTTTATGCCTTGGAAGTGGAAGAAGTAGAGTTTGGATCAAACTCTATAAGAGACGTTGAGGACTTGGTCAAATATTTCAAACGGAAGGTAGAGAGCAATTCTAGGAGATTTCGGTGGAGAAAATCATGGAAGTGATGTGTGTGGGAGTGTTGGTCAAATTTGAGAGTGTAGCTAGGTGAGAAATTCGGCTAGAAGGGGGTCATGGGGAGCATTTTCGGCAACCTTGAGTGTTAGTAGAAACTGAGAATTCCTTTTTCTTTCAAGTTTCTTTTGTTCATTTGGGATTTCTTCTTTTGAAGCATTTGGTGCATTATCTTCTTCTTTTCGTGCATTTTCCTACCTTTTGTGCATTTATTTTTCTCTTTGCTAATAGCTATTCACTTCAGCTGCTCAATTTCACTTTTCGTCTATAAGCTTGGTTGGCCGAATGCTTACTTTCTTCCTATTTCTCTTCATATCTCGTTGTTTCCTTTTTTGTCCAAAGTTGAATATACACATTCTCTTTTTGGTTCTTCTTTAGCCGAACGCCCAACCTTTTTTTTCTCTCGTTCTTCTCTTGGCTTTGCGAAGCTAACCAAACAATAAGCCTTGACTCTTTTGTGTAGGCTGAATCTTCTAGGGCACAAATATTTTCTTCTTTTCATTTCAACTGTTTTAGAATCTCTCCCACTTGTTGGTAAGTTGTGGCTATAATTGAATATAGGTTGGTTGTTTCTCTCTTTTTATCGATTTGGGTTCTTTAGGCCGAAAGGCTATTTTTCTAGTTTCCATGGAGTAACGTTTTAACATTTTTTTCATTGTTTGTCGATAGGGACTCGTTTCCCATAACTAGGGAGTGTAGGTGAATACTCTTCCATTGCAAGGGGTCTTATATTTTCTGGTAAGTGAAGTAGGTTGGTTTAAACGATTATTACTCGAGCTTAGCAAGACTTTGTGACTAACTAATGGATGTTAATTATCATAGGTGTCTTCGAAGCATTTCAAACCACAACTCGTAACAGGTGTGTAATCATACACCTATTACCATACTGTTCAAACACTGGATAACATTGTTTCTCACTTCTGTGGTACTGTATATCGATGAAAGCCGAAAAGTCGTATTTCTAGCATCTAAAGGACCTCGAGTGTGCAAACGCTCATATGGAAAAATCGAGCCATAATCGTTGGCGTTAGATCGTTGAGGCCGCCACGAACATATCGGTGGGTTTAGGTCGTAATGGGCTTTGATGGGCCCCACAAAGGTAAACTTCCCAATAAAATAATAACAATGAACCGGGCTACGAGTTTGCTTAGCCACAACCGATAATTGGGCTTTTGGCCCAATTGTACCGTGTCGACTAAAACGAGTACCTATGTCACCCGAGACGACTATAGGCCTTAGGAAAGGTTGATATCGAGCTAAATTACTAAAATACCCTCGATGGTTAAATTATCAAAAAACCCTCGATGGGTAAATTATCAAAATATCCTCGATGGGTAAATTACTGAATTATTGGTCGAGGGGTGATTTATTGATTTACCCCAACCACCAAATGACCATTATACCCTTAGTGGTAGTATCAGTGATATATGTTTAATAATTGTATGATTGATTATGATTGTGATACACTGCATTCATGTGTTATTTATGACATGACATGCTGCATTGGGTTGGGTTATAGATTTTGGAGGAAGCACTGTACTGGTGGCTCTGCCACGTTTTACTAATCGAGTGGCTTTACCATAAATACTGATTTTAATGGCTCAGACATGTATACTATTATTAGCAGCTTTGCTGCATTGTCATTAACAGCTAGACTGCATTAGTGGTGTGCTGGTTGGATCGATCGACTTGGTCCCCACAGGTGTGTTGGATGGTACGAGAGGTGTGATGGCTGGACTGGGTTTGGTTACATGTCTGTTTGCATTGATATGATGTTAGGCTTAGGCCCAGACTATTAGTGAATAGGGCTTAGGCCCAGACTGTTACTGAATAGGGCTTAGGCCCAAATTGTTACTAAAGAGGGCTTAGGCCCAGACTGATACCGTATGGTCTTGGGCCCAAACTATGACTGTATTAGGGGATTACACACTGAGTTCTCGTAACTCACCCTTTTCTTTAACTGTGCAGGTAATCCCTAGCCTTAGTGGATTTGGAGCTGTGAGGGACTCGAAGGTGGCCACCCATCCGATATGCTTTAAAGTTAAACTTGGCGACTTTATTTTATTTTATTTTAATTTTTTTGGGTTAATAATTATGTAATAAGGCCATTTGGGATTTTTAACTTTTAAATGGTGTTTCTTTAAATTTCAACCTGCTAGCCTATTAAACATGGGCTTTTAAAACAATAACTACTGTTTTCAAAATATCACATTTCCACAACTGTTATTGAATTAACCTTCCGCAACAAACAAGGTTTTAAAAATAATAACATTTTGTAAGAGAATGTTTGTGAATAAATCTTGTTTTAAAAATGAGCAACAAAATTTGAGGTTTTAAATGATAGAAAGTTTTAAATTCTAAAAAGGGTTTCCAACGAAAGCATGGTTTTCAAACAACACTTTGGTGTGACACATTAAATTCGATCATAACATTTAGGTCGGGTTTGGGGTGTTACATTTAGTGGTATCAGAGCCAGGTTATAAAACTCAGCTGTAGAATAGGTTTGAAAATTTTCTGATCTGTTTAAATGTTGGTTTGGAAAGTAATATTGTTACTGGAAGTGTGGCACACCGAGTCTCCGGCACCAAATCTGTAAGTTCCCTAACACTGTACTCTATTATATACTAAAATAATTATACTTATACTTGAAACTACTATGGATAGTAGTACACTGAAACTCCTTAGTTAGAGAAACTGAGACTATAGGAGGCTGAGAAATTTTAGTAAAAATTCGATCTGTGAAAATAACCCTAAGTACTATTTTTCATAAAATATCTATTAATAATTATGAGAATTATTAGTTGATTCATGAAACTCATAAAACAGATAAATACGCTACATCGATATGAGCATAAGAGGCCACAGAAGGGGTACATGTGGCCATGGTAGAGGCCGGGTCTAGGGCTGGGTCATCACCATCAAGACACATGCCTGATAGGAAAGCACCAGCCTTACTAGTGATTGAGACGGGGTCTCATGACCGAGCTAGTGGGGATGATGCCCTATCTCAAGCGATGCTGTGGGTTCTTGAAAGGGTTGCAAGAGCAAGTACTGGGTTAGTGGGCCGAAGGTCAATCTCTGAACGACTTGATCGAATGGGGCAAAAATTTTCAGGGGATTTCTGGTGTAGCTCTGAATGTGGCAGAATATTGGTTGGAGGCTGTCGAGCGAATAATGGATTACCTCTATTGTACGGTGGAGCAAAAATTGAAAGGAACAGTGTCTTTACTGTGTGACGAGGTATATCAATGGTGGCTTACTGTGAGGGAAGGCACGCAGGCCGACCGTGTGACATGTGACTTCTTTAAGATGGCCTTCCAAGGAAAATATGTTGGGGCGAGTTAGGTGGATGCCTGGAGGAAGGAATTCTTGAGTCTGATCTAGGGAAATAAGTCTGAAGCAGAGTATGAGGCAGAGTTTTTGCTGTTGAGCCAGCATGCTCGGGGCATAGTCGCGATTAAGTATGAGCGTTGCATGTGTTTTGAGGATGGTCTTCGGGATGAGTTGCAGGTACTGATAGCCCCGCAGAGGGAAAGAGACTTTGCTGTCCTGGTTGAGAATGCAAAGATTGCCGAGGATGTGAAATGCTCAGAGCGTCAGAATTGTAAGCAAGATAGGGGCAGGAGTAAGAGGAATTTTAGGCCCTCAAGTTCTTCTGGTAGGCCTAAGAAGAGGCCTAGGTTTGATGGGCCAGCCCGAGTTGAGGTTCTTGATGTTGCTGTCAGACCGCAGCCTTACGCTGAGTGTAGGAGATCTCATCTAAGAGAGTGTTGGAAAAGAATTGGGGCGTGCTTTAGATGTGGGTCCAGGGATCATCAGGTTAGAAATTGTACTCAAAGGCCTGTTCAGATGCAAGCAGCAGGTTAGGGCTATGTGCACCAGGAGAGAGGTGGTCAGCAGCCACCGAGAGGCCGTGGTCAGCCAGAGGGGGAAATGGTTTGGGACAAGGTCATGGAGCATTGGTCAGAGGTGCTAGTAACATAGAGGTGAGACAGCTAGCATTGGTCTATGCTGCTTAGCCGAGAGGATACCGATGCTCCTGATGTCATAACTAATACGTTCCTCATTCATAATGTACCATATACCGCTTTAATTGATATTGGGTCTACACACTCGTATTTTGCATGTACTGTGACTAGAACATTGGGCATATAGTTTGAAACTACTGATAGGGAAATATCAGTGATTAGTCCACTGGGACAGTCGGTTAGAGTGAATAAATTGTTTAGAGATGTGCCCTTAGAGGTCCAAGGGGTTGTCTTTCCGGTGGATTTGATGGAACTGCCGTTTGGTGAATTCGATCTCATTTCGGGCATGGATTGGTTAGTGAAACAAGGCGAATTTGGATTGTACTACTAAGAGTATGGTATTGAAGTCTTCGGAGGTTGGGGAGGTGGTCGTGATATGTGATCGAAGGAATTATTTATCTAATGTAATCTCAACACTAAGGGCCACGAAACTGGTTCACAAAGGTTGCAAGGCATTCCTAGCTTATGTCAGCATATCTGATTTTAAAGGTTTGTCTGTTGAGGATGTTAGAACAGTAAAGGAGTTTTGGATGTATTCTCCAAAGAGCTTTCGGGGTTGCCTCTGAATCCTAAGGTTGAATTTATCATTAAGCTCCTATCGAGAATGGCTTTGATGTCCATCACCCTTATAGGATGGCACCGAAGGAGTTGGTGGAATTAAAGGCTCAGATCCAAGAGCTACTGGATCGAGGATTCATTCGGCCAAGTATGTCTCCATAGGGAGCACCAATGCTGTTCGTAAAGAAGAAGAATGGGTCCATACACATGTGTATTGATTATCATCAACTAAATAAACTGACGATTAAGAACAAGTACCCGTTACCAAGGATAGACGATCTGTTTGACCAGCTACGAGGAGCTTTAGTTTTCTCCAAGATAGATCTTAGATCAGAGTATCATCAACTAAGGGTTAAGGAGGCAGATGTGTACAAGACTGCATTCAGGACTCATTATGGACACTACGAGTTTATGGTCATGCCGTTTGGGTTAACGAATGCACCAGCTACTTTCAAGGATATGATGAATCGAGTCTTCTAACCCTATTTAGACTGGTTCATAGTGGTGTTTATAGATGATATTCTGGTGTATTCGAGAATCGAGGAGGAGCATATTCGCATCTTTGAATTGTTCTACAAATACTGAGAGAAAATAGCTTTATGCCAAGTTCAGCAAGTGCAAATTTTGGCTGTGAGATGTGACATTTTTGGGTCATGTAGTGTCTGCCAAGGGGATTAGGGTTGATCCTCAAAAAATTGAGGCCGTATTAGACTAGAAGCCACCAAAATCGGTATTTGAGATTCAAAGTTTTCTAGGTTTGGCCGAGTATTACAGACGGTTTGTTGAGGGGTTTTCACTGATTATTGCACCCATTACTAAGTTACTGCGTAAAGGGGTACCGTTTAATTGGACTAATAAATAGCAAGAGAGTTTTGAGAAATTGAAGAAGATTCTGACTGAAGCCCGATATTAATACATCCAAAGGCTAGAAAGAAATTCATTATCTATTGTGATGTGTCACACATGGTTTGGGTTGTGTGCTGATGCAAGAGGGTAAGGTGATGGCTTATGCGTCTCGCTAGCTTAGGCCGCATGAGGTGAATTACCCCACCCATAACTTAGAATTAGCTGCGGTGGTATTCGCATTAAAGATTTGGAGAATTACTTGTACCGGGAGAAGTCGATCATCTATACCGACTACAAAAGCCTCAAGTACTTCCTTACTCAGAAGAAGTTGAACCTTAGGCAACGAAGATGGAAAAAGTTGCTTAAGGATTATGATTGCTCGATTGAGTACCATCCGGGGAAAGCTAACGTAGTAGCGGATGCACTGAGCTGTATGGTTGTATTTGATTTAAGAGTAATGTTTACTCATCTTAGCTTGTTTGAGGATGGTAGTCCGTTAGCTAAACTTCAAGTAAAACCGACTTGGATTGGTCAAATTAAAGAGAAGCAGTTGCTAGATGAATCGTTGGTTCCTCATTTCCAACTGGTGAAGAAGGGAGAGACAGTGGACTTTGGGCTGAATAGTGAGGGAGTATATTATGCTTTCACGGGAGAGTCTGTGTACCGAGGGATTCTGAGTTAAGGCAATCTATCTTGTGAAAGGCGCATAGTAGCCCATACACTATGTATCCTGGTGGGAACAAGTTATACCGAGATCTACGTGAACTGTACTGGTGGCCAGGACTTAAGCGTGAGGTTACCGATTTCGTAGGTTAGTGTTTGACATGCCAACAAGTGAAGGCTGAGCATCAGCTACCTTCTGGACTACTGCAACATGTCAAAATTCCACTCTGGAAGTGGGAGAGGGTAACCATGGACTTTGTTAGTAGGCTACCCCTGACGCCTACTAAGAAAGATTTTGTTTTGGTAATTGTTGATCGGCTGACTAAATCTACCCACTTCATATCGATCCGTACTGATTATTCATTGAAGAAGTTGGCCAAGTTATACGTGGCTGAGATTGAGAGGTTACATGGGGTATCGGTGTCCATCATTTCAGACGGGGAACCTAGATTCACATCACGATTCTAGAGAATGCTACACGAAGCTCTGGGTACAAGGTTGGATTTCAGCAAGGCATTTTATCCTCAGACTGATGGTCAATCGGAGAAGGTAATTTAGATTTTGGAAGACATGCTAAGAAGCTGTGCAATTGATTTCAAGGGCAGTTGGGAAGACTATCTGCCATTAGTAGAATTCGCTTATAACAATAACTACCAATCCAGTATTTAGATGGCACCGTACGAGGCATTATATGGTCATAGGTATCGTACCCCTACTTGTTGGACAAAACTGGGTAAGCGATGAATATTGGGACCAGAATTAGTTTCTGAAATCGAGGAAAAAGTAAAATTGATACGGGATCAGTTAAAGAAGCATCGATAGGAAGAAGTCGTACGCCGATCTAAAGCATAAAGAGATTGAATACGTAGTGGGAGATTATGTCTTCTTAAAGGTCTCACCTTGGAAGAAGATTTTGAGATTTGGGCGAAAAGGCAAGCTGAGCCCTAGATTCATCGGACCTTACCGAATATTAAAACGTGTAGGACTGGTTGCCTATCAGTTGGAACTGCTTCTTGAGTTAAATCGTATACATGATGTGTTTCACATTTCTATGCTGAGGCGATACCATTCTGACCCTTCACAAATAATGCCGGTGGAGGAGATCGAGGTTAGATCTAATTTGACCTTTGAGGAAAAATTAGTGCAGATACTGGATCGGGATGTTAAAGTGTTAAGAAGAAAATCTATCCCATTAGTCAAGGTGCTTTGTCATAATCATGGTTCAGAGGAAGCCACATGGGAGCTTGAGGAGGCAATACGATAACAATACCCTCACCTTTTCTGACCAGGTAAATTTTGAGGCTGAAATTTCTTTAAGGGGTAGAGTTCAAAGTTATGGGTTGTAATTTTGCTTAAAGTTCATGTTGTGCTTGAACGACTAGCTATTCGAGTGTATTTGGAGGTTCTAAGGAGACATGGGTTTGAGTCTGAGCTTTGAAAAAATTTGAGTTTTTTGCCCTTAAGAGGAGAGGGCTGGTTGCAGTAGGACTTAAGTATCTATGTGGGCGTTTAAGTGACACAAGTTGAGCATGAGGCCTGGTGGCTATGGCGTCACTGGGATAACAAGGGGGAGAGGAGTTTGAATCCCTTGGCAAGCAAACAAGGGCATTTATTTTATGCCTTGGAAATGGAAGAAGTAAAGTTTGGATCAAACTCTAAAAGGGAGGTTTAGGACTTGGTCAAATATTTCAAACGGAAGGTGGAGAGCAATTCTAGGAGATTTCAGTGGAGAAAATCAGGGAAGTGTTGTGTATGGGAGTGTTGGCCGAATTTGAGAGTGTGGCTAGGTGAGAAATTCGGCTAGAGGGGGTCATGGGGAGCATTTTCAGCAACCTTGAGTGTTAGTAGAAACCGAAAATTCCTTTTTCTTTTAAGCTTCTTTGTTCATTCAAGATTTCTTCTTTTGAAGTATTTGGTGCATTATCTTCTTCTTTTCGTGCATTTTCCTACCTTTCGTGCATTTATTTTCCTCTTTGCTAATAGCTATTCACTTCAGTTGCTCGATTTCACTTTTTGTCTACAAGCTTGGTTGGCCGAATCCTTACTTCCTTCCCATTTCTCTTTATACCTTGTTGTTTCCTTTTTTTCCAAAGCCGAATATACACTTTCTCCTTTCGGTTCTTCTTTAGCCGAACACCCAACCTTTCTTTTTCTTTCGTTCTTCTCTTTGCCTTGCAAAGCTAACCAAACAGCAAGCCTTGACTCTTTTGTGTAGGCCGAATCTTCTAGGGCACGAATAATTTCTTCTTTTCATTTCAACTATTTGGAATCTCTCCCACTTGTTGGAAAGTTGTGGCTATAACCGAATATGGGTTGGTTGTTTCTCTCTCTTTATCGATTTGTGTTCTTTGGGGCTAAAAGGCTGTTTCTCTAGTTGCCATGGAGTAACGTTCTAACTTGTTTTTTTTGTCGTTTGTCGCTAGGGACTTGTTTTCCGTAACCAGGGAGTGTAGGTTGAATACTCTTCCATTGCAAGGGGTCTTTCATTTTCTAGTAAGTGAAGTACATTGGTTTAAACGATTATTACTCGAGCTTAGCAGGACTTTGTGACTAACTAATGGATGGTCTTATCATAGGTGTCTTGGAATCATTTCAAACCATAACTCGCAACAGGTGTGTAATCGTACACCTATTACCATACTGTTCAAACACTGGATAATATTGTTTCTTACTTCTGTTCTACTGTATATCAATGAAATTCGAAAAGTTATATTTCTGACATCTAAAGGCCCTCGAGCGTGCAAATGCTCATAGGGATAAATCGAGCCACAATCGTTAGAGTTAGATCATTGAGGCCGCTATAAACATTTCGGTACGTTTAGGTTATAATGGGCCTTGATGGGCTGACAGGGGTAAACTCCCTAGTAAAATAATAACAATGAATCGGGCTGCAAGTTCTCTAAAGCACAACTGATAATTGGGCTTTAGGACCAATTGCACCGTGTCAACTAAAAAGGGTGCTGCGTCACTTGAAATGACTATAGGCCTTAGGAAAGGTCAAATCGAGCTAAATTACTAAAATACCCTCGATAGGTAAATTATCAAAATACCCTCGATAGTAAATTATCGAAATACCCTCAATGGGTAAAATTACTAGAGTACCCAGGGGTAATTTATCGATGTACCCCCAACTGACCAAATAATCGTTATACCCTTAGTGGTAGTATCAGAGATGTATGTTTAATAATTGTATGATTGATTATGATTGTGATGCATTGTATTCATGGGTTATTTATGACATGACATACTACATTGGGTTGGGTTATGGATTTTGGAGAAAGCACTATACTGGTGGCTCTGCCACGTTTTACTGATCGAGTGGCTTTACCACGAATACTAATTTTAGTGGCTCAGCCACGTATACTGTTATTAGCAGCTTTGCTACGTTGTCATTAACAGCTAGACTGCGTTAGTGGTGTGCTGGTTGGGTGGGTCGACTTGGTCCCCATAGGTGTGTTGGTTGGTACGGGAGGTGTGATGGTTGGACTGGGTTGGGTTACATGTCTGTTTGCATTGATATGATGTTGGGCTTAGGCCTGCATTCTTCAAGAGAGCTTAGGCCTAGACTGATACCGTATGGGCTTGGGCCTAGACTGTGACTGTATTAGGGGATTACACACTGAGTTTTCGTAACTCACCCTTTTCTTTAACTGTGCAGGTAATCCCCAACCTTAGAGGATTTGGAGCTGTGAGGGACTCGGAGGTGGCCACATGTCCGATATGCTTTAAAATTAAACTTGGCGACTTTATTTTATTTTTTTTGGGTTAATAATTATGTAATAAGGCCATTTGGGATTTTTAACTTTTATATGGTGTTTCTTTAAATTTCAACCTGCTAGCCTATTAAACATAGGTTTTTAAAACAATAACTACTGTTTTCAAAATATCATGTTTCCACAACTATTATTGAGTTAACCTTCCGCAACAAATAATGTTTTTAAAAATAATAACATTTTACAAGAGAATGTCTGTGAAGAAATCTTGTTTTCAAAATGAGCAACAAAATTTGAGGTTTTAATTGGTAAAAAATTTAAATTCTAAAAAGGTTTCCAATGAAAGCATGGTTTTCAAACAACACTTTGATGTGACACGTTAGATCCGGTCATAATGTCTAGGCCGGGTTTGGGGTGTTACATGTGTGCTTGTGCAATTGTGAAAATATGAACATATATGAGATGCTATGACATGTACCGTAAGCTTGTGATGACTGTTGTGAAAGAGAATATGTGGGTATGTTTTCATACCATGTGATGGTGATTATAATGTGCCAACAATGTGAATATGCAAGGAATATGTGCAAAAAATTGGTAAGTAAATATGTGATAATAATGTGGATAGTTTGGCCTTGTGATCTTATAAGACCATTGGATATAGTTGGCATGCCATAAGATTGTGAGTTCTCACCTTTGTGATGTGATTATGGGGCATTGAGGCCCAGGGAAAGATTTCAGGAGATAAGGAAATGTGAGTTAAGCTCCATTCACCGGGATATGTGTGTTTGGTGTGTTAGCTATACGCTTCACTTATGGGACATGTTCGATTTTATGAATCATTTTAGTGTATTGGAGATCCGAGTATCCTATGTGTAGTGGTAGAGTCCACATTATGTTTTATAACCTCAAGAGCCAAACTATCATATAAAATGTGACTAAATGTGATTAAATGTGTTTTATATGTACTATGATATATGCTTAAATAATCATGTGGTTAATGTGATGAATGTGTAATAGTATAAATGGAAGATGATTAAATGTGTGAAATATGATATTGGAGTTAATTATGTTTTGAATATGTGACATGTCTGCTAGTCGATGCATAATGACTTGTTTGCGTAGTGGTTATTCTGAGCATTCATTGAGCTTGTTAAACTCACCCACTCTTTTTAACCATTGTAGATGAGTAGTGTTAGTGTGAGCGGTGTGGTCTCGAGGGGTGATCCAAGCCAGAAAATTTAGTTTCTATTAGTAGGTGTTCTTTTATTTATTTGTGTTTTGGGAATAAAAGGCAATGTGGTAGACTTTTGTTGATTTTGCTATGATTTTTAAAGGTTTGCATGCATATTATACTTAGAATTTTTGGACTTGGAATATGATGTTGGGACTAATATTTGGGACATTTTGGTGCTAAATTTATGTGGTATTTGATGCATGATGTTTAGAACTAGTTTAGAATGATCTTTATGTTGATATATGTTGTGTTTTTAAGGTCTAGAACAGAGGTATTGCTATTAAAGTTTTAAAAATTACACCTCTACAATTTTTAAAGTGTAGGAAGTTAGTTTCACTAGTTGGTATCAATATTTTGCTATGTGTATCATTCTTGGGGTAAAATTATCGATACTTTTTCAGTGGTACCAATATTTTCTGAAAATTAGGTTTTTAAGACAAGAAACAGTAAGCTAATTTGGTTTTGATTTTCCAAGCAGTTTTAGGATATTTTGCTAAATGGTTCTAATGCATGTTTAGTACTTATTTTATTATTGTACAATGTATGTTAGCACGGTTTATACCCTCTAGAGTAAGTATGACTACAATTTGTATGAATTCCATAATAGTAAAGGAAACAAAAAGATGAATGCTTTAATAATGAGTCAACTTATGTTGTATGTGATGTGAGACGGTGGTGTAGTAACTTGTTCTTGGGCTCGACGACCGAGCCAAGTATAGGGTGTTACACCTTCCTTATTGATGTGATCCGGCCTAGGTTAATCGAGTCATTTCACTTGTTTGCCCGATCGTCGACGAGGAGAATGTTTGTTGTGTTGAAAATGTAAATTTTGGTTAAGTTATGCAGAAGCTAACAAGATGGTTTTGGAATGGAAAGGGGTTTTAGTAAGGATGAAATAGGTTTAGTTTAACAAGAAATAAAGATTGGTAATTTGATGAAGTTATGGAAATAGAAAAGGGAACTTAACGGAAGAAAGATTCAACACTATATCGTAGTGTCACCTCATTTCTTATGTTGGTAAGGTGGTTGGATGGAGAAGTAGGATGAACGCCACACTAATGGAGTTGGTGATAAGTTCAAACAAGTCAAGAAGATGCCACTAGCAACGCTAGATAAGTCAAACAAGACTTGTACGAAATAGGAGAGGAGGTAAACTCGCTCGAGAACAAAATGTTCATAAAATTTAATCAAAGTTCCAAAAGTCCCTTTACAAAGGCTAATTTCACCTATTTATAGTGCTAGAATAGGGTAGCCGAATAGTCACAAGTATTCATCATCTTAATGTGCTAATAAAAAGCTGAAATAAAGTTCAAGTCTCTTAATATTCTTGAACCAAATAACTCCATAATTGAATTCACTTCAATTTAGCTGAATGGATGTCCTTGAATGCTTGAAAGATGACTCTTGAATTTTCCCTTGGCTAGCCAAATAGACACCAGCTCCTTAATGGTGCTTTGAATGCTTGATTTAATCTTTTGAAAGAGCAAAAACAGTTGATAGATTAAAGGGTTGTTTCTGAATTTTAAAGGGTGTTATAATGCTCTTTAAAACTCCTTAAATGATGTATAAAACTCCATTTGTAACAGCTCATTCTTTTGTAACCAAAAAAGCACTTGAAAAGTCACTTCAATTAAGTTGTAACAGCCTTGAAATGTAACGGTTGTGAGCTGAAGAGACACCTGCAATAAACACATTAAAATGAACTTATTAAACATATTTAAACACTAATTAAACATATCAAAAATAAATACTTAACTTATATGAATGAACTAAACATATGCATCAATTATTCCAAAGAACTAGTTAATTAAAGAAGCATAAATAAGTAAACTTAAACTCATGCATCAATAAATAATCCTAGTAACTAGATTAATTAAGAGCTATACTTATTAAATAAAGTTCAACAAAAACACTTATTAATTAAATTAAGATGAGTTGAATAAATATCCAGCAACTCATTTATTAAACTAAGATACTTAAATGCATGGTTTGAAATGCAAATTAAATGAACAAATGAGTTACCAAATGCAAGACTTAATTTAATGATGCAGACTTAAACTAACATGGGAGTTACATAATGCATAACTTTATTAAATGCAGAACACACAAAGTGCAAATCTAAAAATTAAAAATATGCAAACTTATTAATTTAAATAAAACTATATTAAATTAAATAGTTTTTAAAACATTGCTCAATAATCAATCAGGTATGAGATCTTTTTGTTGGAATGCCAGTACCCCCATGGTGGAACCAAAAAAAATTCAATGATCCAAACCATGGATCCATGTGCGAGGAATGAATCGGGGTGAAATAATGGTTTTGAAATTACCAAAACTTCAATCTAAGTAGACAGCGATGCTTCGGCAACAAGAATTCTGATCTACTATCGAATCAAGCTGCAACCTTTTATGATTTTGAACTCTACGTAATCCACCCAGTTTGACGATGAACAGAAGAAATCTCCAAAACTATTTTGGAGGTTTCTTTGCTTGACAGCTGCTAGACCTCATAAGTAAAGTTTCAATTTTTTTTTTGGTTTTCTTAAAAAAAAAAAAAACTCTCTCTCTCTCACCTTTTATAATTGGTATATATATAATGAATCATAATTCATAAAATTTTTATTCGAACATAATAATCATAATTAAAAAATAAATATAATAATGTTTTAATTGAAAATTATAATTACATTAATTATAACAAGGATTTTGATAAACTATATTTATTTAAATTTATATATGAACCAAATTCATATAATAATAGAACTATGTTCTCATTATGTGTACATCCTTGTACATATAATATGTTCAATATTTGATTGCCCAATTAAATTAATTCTATAATTAATTTAATTCATGTGACGACCAAACACAATACCAACTATGTTTTATTCTTTCATTTCAACCAAAAGGTGTGACCCTATAGGTTCTTGTAACGTTAGCAGTAATACTAGAATGATTCTAATGTTACAAATAATGAGTGGCATCTAGCTCATTACTACCTAAGTTACAAGAAGTCATGATTCGACATAACCTTTTCTGATTAACCTTTCATGCATTAATCCTTAAGTCCTTTATCTCTGGTATGGACACAAGTCATGTAACATCCGAGAATTAAGGGCTTTGCATTTATTATGCTTCTATGTGTTTGGTTTGCTTTGCCTGTTGTTTGAGTGTATTTGAGGTCCCCGGGAAGGCTCGGGGTTATGCTGAAGCCTGGGTAAAAATTTCATTTTTAGGCACCTTTAGGGGAGAGCTAGCTGGGGCAGGCTTTAAGGAGTAATACTTGTGTTTGTTGACACAAGACGTAGTGGTAAGGTGGCAAGGAGATGCCACTTAAGAGGCAGGTAAGTGACGCCACAGGGAGCAGTGAGGGGCAGGTTCGAGTCGCATAGTTTTCTTTTTGGGAATTCATTTTGGCTTCTGGATGGGAGGTGATGGATTTGGCTAGGGACCTTGAAGAGTGGGAATGGACTCATTCAAATTGTTCAAATGGGTGGCCAAGAGAGAAAAGGGGAGTTTGAATCATTCAAATTGATTCAAATGGGTGATCAAGAGTGAAAGTAGGAGAAGAGAAGGGGAGTGGCCGAATTTTGGTGAGTGGTAGGGGGAAATTCGGTCAAGGTTGAATCCTTTGGTTATGTAGGAATTCAGTTTTGGTGAAGGGGTTTAGGTGCCGAAACTGGGAGGTGTGTATAGCAAATTTGGTGCTGAGAGCTTCTCTTGTCGGTATTTGGTGTTTTCCATTTTGTCAATTTGCATTCTTTTCTCTGTTGGCCAAAACTCCTAAAGATTATTGTTGTTCATCTCCTCTTTGGTAAAAGCCGAAACCTCTTAGGCACCCTTTCCCTTCAATTCACATCTTTTCTTTCTTGATAGCTGAACCCTCCTATCACCTTCTCCATTTTCATTGTTTTCTTCCATTTGCTTCATACTTCTCTATTTCTTATAAAAGTCGAACCTCATCCCTCATTCCTTTTCTTGACTGAATCATTATTTTCTACCATGCATCTCTTTGATTTCTTTTTGCTTTAGCCAAATCTCCCTAGCCTATTTCTTCTTGTTTCTTCACAATCGAAACACTTTCTATTTTTCTTCTCATTTTGTTCCTTTGGAGTTAACCGACTGTCAGGGTGGTGACTTATATCTTCTGCTTTTCTTTTTCCATCTGCTATTTAATTTCTACCTAGTTGAGCCAAAGCTGAACCTGCGCCTTTCTGTCGACTTTGCTGATAGCCAAACTTAGAACTTTTATTCGGTGCACTCTTGTTTTGGTAAGGGATCTTCTCTGCTTTTCTTATTGTTTTCTTTTTTTTTTTTATGTCTAATTGAAGGTTTTGATTCGTATTAGTGGGCGTTGGTCAGTGGTAGAGGACGTGTCTCATCATCTTTTCTTCGTGTGGCCACTTTCAAGGGGACGTTGGTAAGTGTTGTTGGCCGAACAAGCCATAGAGGGCTCCCTATTCATTTGATCGGCCAGAAGGCCACTCTTTTGGATCCATCCTTTATTGGAAACCAATTCTAATTGGTGTTTGTGTAGGGACTTCAGTGGTTCCTTAATCCAAGTTTAGTAGCCTCCGATTTCTGTCAATCTAGGTAATGAACCTCTTCAGATTGAGCGTGTACTCTTACTTTTATCTTATGCAATGTCTTAACCTGGTCTTCTGACCAAGATCTCTTTCATGGGATTGAATACCAGCCAAGCAAAGAAGGGGGTTGGACTCGTAGTCCCTACCCCTAAGTTCAAAAAATGAGTGGTGTCGACCATTCGAGACTTTCCACCGGGTTGTGGGCCAGCTTCGGAGAGGGATAAGCAGATCGCTGTGATCCCTTTGAGTGAAGGTGTTAACAAGATCGATAGTTTAGTTCTTCGTGTGTACATGTGTGTAGATTTCACACTTTACTATTAGTTTATGCTATTAACTATTTGGGCTGTAAAGCCGAAGTGACTGGTGAGGCAATCGCAAAACCCTTGTGGGTATAGTTGGGAATACCAGGTAAGTGACGTTAACGTTCTATTTATGAGTATATAAATGTATGCTGTAATCTGTTACTTTGCTCGAAAGCATGTTTCATTCATTTGATATGTATGTTATGCATGGGTTCGATTT
Organism: Gossypium rotundifolium; assembly: GCA_025506655.1. Lineage (NCBI taxonomy): Eukaryota > Viridiplantae > Streptophyta > Magnoliopsida > Malvales > Malvaceae > Gossypium > Gossypium rotundifolium. The sequence goes on along the minus strand of CP106729.1, from coordinate 131,530,996 downwards.
ATGATGCGAAAAGGGGAAGTGCTAGTAAAAACTACCACAGTGGTTAGGTACTATAGTGGGTTGACCCCACATATTTGATTCAGTGACTAAGTCTTAGTGGTTTGGTACCACGGTGGTTTGACACCACGTATACATATGTGTTGATTCTGTGACTTGTCCCAGTGGTTTGGCACCACAGTGGGTTGGCCCCATATATACGATCATCATGGATTGTCACCAGTGGTTTGGTACCACAAGTAGGTTGGCCCCACGTGTTATAATTATTGACTCTATCACCAGTGGTTGGTCCACATATATGGCATGTAGCAGATGGAAGGTTGATTGTAGAAATCCCCACGGTGTGTTGGGCTGGTACGGGTGGTGTAAAGAGGATGGAAAATTAGGTTGGGCTGGAACACATTGCATTCATATTTTGTGTATTTCATATTAAGTGGGCTAAGGCCCAATGTGCGATTGTGGGCTCGAAGCCATTCATGTGTTATACGGGGAAATGCACACTAAGTCTTGGTGACTCACCCCTCTACTTAACCTTGCAGATAATTAGTATATCGTGGATCTGGGAGCTGAGACGGACTCGTGGAGGCCACGAAATGTTTTCACGTAAATTCATTTCTTTTCTATAAATTATTTTAATTGGGGATGTTGTTATGTAATAAAGCCTTTATAAGTTGATATTTGGTTTTTTTTATCTATTTATTTATGATATGACATCAATACATATTTTGACATGAAAACTTTAAGATGGGATTTTCAAAACATAAGTAACCCAAACAACCGTTTTCTCTTGAGTGCCAACAAAGATATCAAACACTTGATTAACCCAACTCAAAAATTTTTCTTAAATCGACAAGTCACTATTTTTATAACATCACATAAACAGAGAGTTTCAAACTTACGATTTTTCCTTAAAATTCCAAAGCCTTTTTATAACCTTTCCTTGTGACATACCAGATCTGGTCGTAACGTCTAGACCGGGTATGGGGTGTTACAATTTTGGTATCAAAGCCTAGGTTGCAAAATTTGATTGTGAAATGGGTTTAATAATGTTTTATAAAGTCGATTTAAAATATTATTTAAGGAAATGCTTTAGTTGATGTATGGCACCCGAGTCTACCGACACCCAATCCACGTGGTAAGTATTCTAATTGTTGGTTATTTTGTATGAAATATTTATGTTGTGTTATGATTGCTAGTATTAAGAGATCCAAGCTTTAGAGACTAAAACCTCTAGGTATAGATATGAATCTGCGAGAATTACTTTATAATGCTATTTTTCCATAAGACTGCTCGGTATTAAACAAGTGAAAGAAAATACTAATTCATAAAAAACTCTTAATCAGATTAAGTCGTATCAGTAGCCATAAGTACTAGGGGATGTGGACATGTTGTGCGTGGTCGTGGTAGAGGTCGGAGTGTTGGGTCTGAACCCTTGGAATCAGGACATGGGTCAGAAAATGATATGGGAGTACCTCCGGTTGCGAAGAGGATTTTAGGATCAAACAGGCAGAGACGATTTTGTGTCTCAGGCAATGTTACGTGTGTTGGAGAGAGTTGCTAGAGAGAGCACGGGATTAGGGGTTCAGAAATCTATGTCTGAACGACTTCGAGCCAATGGAGCGGAAATGTTTAGGGGCATTTTGGTGTAGCTCCTAATGTAGCTGAGTATTGGTTAGAAGCGGTTGAGCGTATTATGGTTGACCTTGATTTTACGGTGGAGGAAAAGTTGAAAGGAGTTGTGTCTCTTCTTTGGGACGAGGCGTATCATGGTGGCTTACAGTTAGGGAAGGTACAGTGGCTGACCGTATTACTTGGGATTTCTCCAAGACAGCATTCTAGAGGAAATACATTGGATCAAGTTATGTGAACGCGCAGCGTAAGGCATTTCTAAATTTGGTTTAGGGGAATAAGTTGGTGGCCGAGTATGAGGCAGAATTCTTACATTTAAGCCGTTATGCCCTGGGTATTGTTGCCATAGACCATGAGCGTTGTGTTCTATTTGAGGATGGTCTGAGGGATGAGTTGCGAGTACTGATAGCTCCACAGCGAGAAAGAGAATTTACTGTTCTGGTGGAAAAGGCTAAGATAGCTGAGGAGGTGAAGTAGTCTGAAAAGCAAAATCAAGAGAGAGATAAAGGTAGAAATAAAAGGAATTTTGGATCGTCGAGATCAGTTGGGGGTTTTTAGAAGAGGCCTAAGTTGGATGGACCGAGTCGTGTTGTGAGACCTGCTTATTGATGGTCGGCCTAAGAGGTGTGCTCGATGTGGTAAATTTCATTTGGGTGAGTGTTGGATTAGTAATAGAGGATGTTTCAAGTGTGGGTCTACTGATCATCGGATAAAGGACTATCCACAGGAGTTGGTCAGAGCGCGACCAGTGGGTCAGGGTTATGTTTAGCTTGGTAGAGGTGGTCAGCAACCACAGCGAGGTCGTGGTCCAGCCAGAGGAGGTAATGGCTTCAGTTGGGGACGTGGAGTACCGGGCAGAAGTGCTGGGAACACAGATGCAAGGCAGCCTGGATTGGTTTATGTAGCTAGACACCGAGAGGAGGGTGAGGCATCGGACATCATAACTGGTACATTTCTTATCTATGGGTTGCCTTATATTGCATTGATTGATATTGGATCAACATACTCTTATGTTGCTAGTACTGTATCGGGAACTCTGAACATAGACTCTGATATTGCTTCTAGGGAGATGACTGTACTTAACCCTTTAGGACAATCTATAGTAGTGAATAAACTCTTTAGGGATTGCCTCTAAAAGTTCAAGGGATGGTTTTCCCGGCTGATCTGATGGAACTGCCGTTTGGGGAGTTCGATGTAATCTTAGGTATGGACTGGCTAGTGAAGTATCGAGCAAACTTGGATTGTGCTACCAAACGCATGGTGTTGAGGACTCCTGAGGGTGATGAGGTGGTGGTGATAGGTGAAAGGAGGAACTACTTGTCTAATGTAGTGTCCGCTTTAAAGGCTGAAAGAATGGTGAGAAAAGGATGTGAGGCGTTCACAACTTTTATTTGTACTCTAGAGGTCAGAGAGTTAACTGTAGGGGATGTTAGAACAGTGAAAGAGTTCTCTGATGTTTTTCGGAAGAGCTTTCAGGATTACCTCCAAATGCAAGGTGGAATTCGGTATTGATCTTTTTTCGGGGACAGCGCCCGTGTCTATTGCCCCATATAGAATGGCACCAAATGAGTTAGTGGAACTGAAAGCTCAGATCCAAGAGCTATTGGATCGGGGTTTCATTCGACCGAGTGTGTCATCTTGGGGACACCGGTGCTATTCGTTAAGAAGAAGGACGGATCAATGCGTATGTGCATTGACTACCGTTAGTTGAATAAGTTGACTATCAAGAATAAACACTCACTGCCAAGGATTGACGATTTGTTTGATCAACTGAAGGGGGCTTTAGTCTTATCAAAGATAGATTTGAGATCGGGATATCATCAGCTTAATGTCAAGGAAGCGGATATTTATAAGACGACATTTCTAACTCGTTACAGTCATTATGAGTTTTTGGTGATGCCATTTGGATTGACCAATGCACCAGCAGCGTTTATGGACATGATGAACCGAGTATTCCAACCCTATTTGGACCGGTTTGTTGTGGTATTTATAGACGATATCCTGGTTTATTCAAGACTAAAGAAGAGCATTATTTGCATCTTTGAGTGGTTCTACAAATTCTGAGAGAGAAATAGTTATATGCCAAATTCAGTAAGTGTGAATTCTGGTTGAGGGAAGTTACCTTTCTGGGCCATGTTGTGTTTGCTGAGGGGATTAGGGTTGATCCCCGGAAGATTAAAGCTATATTAGACTGGAAACCGCCTAAGTCCGTGGCAAAGATTTGAAGTTTCTTAGGTTTGGCAGAATACTACAAAAGGTTCGTTGAGGGGTTCTCCTTAATTGCGGCACCCTTAACTAAGCTGTTGCAGAAACGGGTACCATTTGTTTCGACTAACAAGCAGCAGGAAAGCTTTGAGAAGCTGAAGAGGATCATGACAGAGGCTCGGTTTTGATTCAGCCCGAGGCTGGGAAAGAATTCTATAGCATCCTAGATTGGGGGCTCTGTATTTGTGATGCGTTGTGTGTGCATGCCATGATGTGTGTGTGTGTTTGATGCGTTTAGAGCTTTCGAGAAGGCTTGAGGTGAAGCTTGAGCCTTGGTAGAAATTTTGTTTTTAGACACTGCAAGGGAGAACTAGGTGAAGTAGGCCTTAAGGGTACTTGAGTGGGAAAATTAACACAAAAAACTAACTGGTAAAGTGGCAAGGAGACGCCATTAAGGGAATAGGTAAGTGACGCCATAAGGAGGTGGTGAGGGAGCAGGTTCGAATACCATGTCAAGCAAAAATGAGTGTTTTTTTATTATATGCGCCTAAGGAGTTGAGAGGTGGTTTCGGCTGGGACTCTAAAGGAGTGAGTGTGGATTGAGTCAGAAGATAAGAAGATAAGGATAAGAGGAAAATGTGGGATAGGATTTGAGTGTAGGTGGTGGCCGAATGTGGGACACTGAGTGCAAGAAGGGAAATCGGCTAGATGTGGCTAAGGGTGTGTCAAATTTCCATTGTTTTCCTACGAGCATAGTTTTTTCTCTCCTCCTATATTCGGTAATTGAGGGTTTTTTCTTCTCTTTTTCTGCCAAAACCGAAAACTCCTAAATCTATTCCCATCTCCACTTTCATGCTATGGTCGAATGATCTTGTTCTCAAATCTCTTCTCTATTTCTTCTAAAACCGAAACTCCTAAGCCTTTATTTGAAGTATCTTTATTTTTCTTTGTGGCTCTCTCTTCTAGTTCTTTTCTGCTTTAATCATTGCCTAATCCAGTTCACTGTTGGGCTAGTGCCGAATTCCCCTAAGTGTTATTTGAATCTGCAGTGATAAGGTAAGAAGCATTCTCTTATTCCTTTGTTTGTCTTTCAGTTTCCGATAGCCAAAGCTAAATGGCTAATTGACTCAGTGAATGACTTGTGTGTTTACACTTTCTTTGGGGCGCCTACTTCGGGAAATCCTGATTAGTTGAAGCAATCAAACTCCAAGTCAAGGAATCAAGTGCATCCTATCACTTCATTTGAGATCTCAAGGTAGGGTTTCAATTCTCTCTAAGTTGTTCGATCGGTTTTCCTTTTGTTATTCGTATCTTAACCCAATGTTTCGTTAAGTGATCATTGTTTCAATATAGTACCTTCTGACCAAGATCATTCATGGACTCGAATGTCAGTGAATTGAAAGAAGGGGTTGGATCTATAGTCCCAGCCCCAAAGTTTAAGAAGCGTCTTGATTCATTGCTCGAGATTAGCCACGGGTTATGGGCTAACGAAAGCGAGAATAGTAGGCGATAGCAGATTGTGATGACTAGTGATAGTGTCGACATAGAGTGTCATTTTGCGTGTTACTAGGTGTGTAAACCTTCACACACTATACTATATCTGTGCTAACATTCGTGTGAAATTTGAAAAGCGAAAGAAGAGCTATGTAGACAATCGTGATGCCCTTAGGGGTAAGGCTAGGATTGCCAGGTACGTGACCGTATCGTTTCTTTGCATGGCCGAATATATGTATGGCAAAATGATGTGTTATGAATAGCATGTTGCATTTGTTAGGATTTGTATGTAGATCATAGGGTATGGGTTTGATATGAAGGGGAAGTGCATGATTAATTGGTTACACTGTGATCGGTGGCTTTGCCATGATATATATATATGTTCATACACTACTTTTGGTCACACTGTGATCGGTGGCTTTGCCACGATATATATATATTTTATTTGGTCACATAGTGATAGGTGGCTGTGCCACGATGTATTATTGGTCACCTAGTGATCGTGTATAATTAGCGCACTGTTGTCGAAATGGAGTGTAGCAGATGGAGGGTTGATTGTAGAAATCCCTAGGGTGTGATGGGATAGGTACGGGTTGGTGTGTAGAGGATGGAAAAACTAGGTTTGGGTTGGGCTTATTGCATTTATATGTTGTATGTTGATATGTATTTGTGGGCTACAACTTTGTATGTATAATGTGCGAGAATTTACACACTAAGTCATGGTGACTCACCCTTTTCTTAACTTTTCGGTGAGCGATGGCTTCGTGGATGCGGGAGCCGAGGCGGACTCATGGAGGCCATAATTACTTTTTCTTTCTTTTATAGTCTCAATATTACTATAAGTTTATTTTGATTTGGGACTTTTGTTATGTAATAAGGCCTTTCAAAGTTGTATTTTGGTTTTTATTAATTCTTGTTTATATCAAATTCGACACCACGACAGTTTAAATATTAAAGTAAAAGTGGAGTTTCACTAATCTACACATCGATGTTTCCAAAACATCAAGTAATAAGGAAAAAGTTTTCTTTCAAATCTTGGTTTTTCTTAAGTATAACTAAGACTTGATGTTACTTCACCCCGTGACATACCGTATAAATTCGTAACATTATAGGCCGAGTTTGGAGTGTTATATTTTTGGTATCAGAGCCCAGTTGCAAAACTCAAACTGTGAAATGGGTCTAGTAGTGTTTTGTAGATTGATGTGAATTTAAGAAAAATGTTTTGGGTTGATCGAATTATGGCTTCCGAGTCTACCGGCAATCGATCCACACAGGTAAGTATTCTAACTCTTGATAAGGTATGCATGTTGGGTTTGATGGGCTTTATGGGGACATAGACAAGTATGCTAGGGTTTATGGACCTTAGGCCTAGTTAAACAACTCTTAAAATCCATAAGACTTAATTTCTCTAATTAAACATGTCCGTGAACAAGTCAAGGGTTAGAGTGTGACAACAAGCACGCATGTTTGATTGGATCTAGGAGAGCTTGGCATTTATGTGGCCCACCTCCTATTCACTAGAATCCTACCTGGTGCGTAGTGTCTGTTCACTTTAGCCGTGAGGACTTGTTAACGGGCCAAAGTTCATAACTAAAACCCGAAAAGGACCAATACCCTATTTTTGGTAAAATTACTAATATACCCTTAGGTTTGTGAAAATTATCGGAATACCCTTGGTTTGTGGAAATCACGAAATACCCCTAGTTTGCAAAACTACCAAAATACCCCTACTTTACGAAAAGACCAAAATACCCCTATTTTATAAAATTACCAAGATACCCTATTTTGCAAAATTAGAAAAATACCCCTGTAGGGTAGGATTACGAAAATACCCCTAGGTAGTGAAATGACGAAAATACCCTTGTATGGCGAAGGGTAGGATTACGATAATCTATTTGGAATACATATGGTTGCTGAATGTATGTGGTTTCTAGAATTAAGAGATACAGACTTGAGACTAAACTTTGTAGATATAATTTCGAATTCAAAAGAACTACTATTGAAACTACCTTCCATAAGATTGTTCGTTATTAATCAGTGGAAGAAATTATTAATCCATAAAATTTTTAATCAGATAAATCGTGAACGTTAGAAATGAGCACTAGGGGGCGTGGTGTGTATGGCCAAGGTAGAGGCAGAATTGCTGTGTCAGAATGGTAGGGTCGGTCATGAGTCAGGAAATGAGATACCAGTGCCACTAGTTGTGGAGGCAAAGTATCAGGACCAAACGGGCGGAGATGATGCAGTGTCTCAGGTGATGCTCCGAGTGTTGGAGAGAGTTGCGAGAGTAGGCATGGGTACGGGAGCTCAGAAATCTATGCCGGAGTGGCTTAGAGCCAATGAGGCATGTTTAGGGGAGATTTCGGTGTAGTTCCTAATACAGCTGAGTGTTGGATGGAAGTAGTGGAGCGTATAATAGATGATCTCGACTTCACAGAAGAAGAGAAGCTGAAGGGAGTGGTGTCTCTTCTCTGGGATAAGGCGTACCAATGGTGGCTTACGGTTAGGGATGGTGCGGTGGCTGACCGCATTACTTGGGATTTCTTTAAGTCGGCATTCTAGAGTAAGTACATCGGATCGAGTTATGTGGATGCGGTGTAGGGCATTTCTAAATCTGATCCAGAGAAATAGATCGATAGCTGTATATGAAGTAGAATATGAAGCGTTAATACGAGGATAATTGAGAACATGAGCGTTGTGTTCGATTTGAGGATGAAATGATAGAGTGTTGATAGGAATAAGAGGAGTGTTGAGATTTTAGTGGGGTCTAACGGAGCGAAGTTAAGAAAAGAAGCGGAATAAGATGGATGGGCCAGGAGTAAGAGGGTTGGGACGTGAGATCTAGAGGTAATGGTCAAACTCAAAGGTGTGAGATCTAGAGGTAATAAATTTCATTCATAAATTTCATTCAGGCGAATGTTGGGTAGGTGACAGGAAGTGTTTTAGGTGTGGGTCCTCGTTTCATTAGGTGAAGGATTGTCCACAGGATCGGGGTAGTGCTTGAGGTTGGTAGGATGACTAACTTCTCACTGGTAGAGGAGGTCCACAACCGCGAGAGAGGTCATGATCCGGCTAGAGGGGGTGATAGTTATGGTCGGGGTCGTGGAACACAAGGTAGAGGTGCAGGGAACACCAATGCAAGATAGTCGGGGTTGGTTTATACAGCAAGACGTCGAGAGGAGGGGGATGCACCGGATGTCATAACCGATACGTTATTGATTTTTGGTTTGCCTCTTTCTGTATTAATTGATATTGGATTGACACATTCTCATGTTGCTAGTATGTATTTGGAACCTTAAGTATAGACTCTGAGATTATTCCTAGGGAGATGATATGTAATCACCGCTAGGTCGATCCAAGAGTGGTGAGAAATTTGTAGAGGATGTACCTCTAGAAGTGCAAGGGGTAGTTTTTTGGTGAATTTAATGAAACTGCCTTTTGAGGAGTTCGATCTAATCTTAGGTATGGACTGGTTAATGAAATATCGAGCAAATCTAGATTGTACAACCAAGCGTATGGTACTAAAGACTAGTCAGGAGGATGAGGTGGTGGTAATAGGTGAAAGGAGGGACTACTTATCTAACGTAGTATCCGCTCTAAAGGCTGAAAGAATGATGAGAAAAGGTGTAGGGCATTACGTAGCCTTTGTTTGTGCTTTGGAGGTCCAAGATTCAATTGTGGAGAATGTTAGAACGGTGAGGGAGTTTTCTGACATTTTCCCAGAGAACTTCCCGGACTACTTCCGGATTGTGAGGTGGAATTTGGAATTGATCTTCTTCTGGGAACAGCACCAGTATCCATTGCACTATATAGAATGGCGCCAAAAGAGTTGGTGGAACTGAAAGCTCAAATTCAGGAATTGTTGGATCGGGGTTTCATCTGACCAAGTGTATCACCTTGGGGAGCTCCAGTGCTATTTGTCAAGAAGAAGGATGGATCAATGCGTATGTGCATTGACTACCGTCAGCTGAACAAGTTGACTATCAAGAACAAGTATCCGTTGCCAAGGATTGATGGCTTGTTCAATCAACTAAAAGGGGCGTCAGTGTTCTCAAAGATAGATTTGAGATCAGGATACCATCAGCTTAAGGTCAAAGAATCGAATATTCATAAGATAGCTTTCAAGACCCGTTATGGTCATTACAAATTCTTGGTAATGCCGTTTGGGTTGACCAACGTGCCAGTGGCGTTTATGGATATGATGAACTGGGTGTTCCAACCCTATTTGGACCGGTTCATGGTAGTATTTATAGATGATATCCTGGTATATTCAAGGTTGGAGGAGGAGCATGATTCACATCTGCGAGTGGTACTACAAATCCTGAGGGAGAAACAATTGTACGCAAAATTTAGTAAGTGCGAATTTTGGTTAAGTGAAGTTACTTTTCTAGGACACGTTGTGTTGGCAGAAGGGGTCAGAGTTGATCCCCAAAAAGTTGAAGCTATCATGGATTGGAAATCACCCAGGTCTGTGTCAAAAATTTGGAGTTTTCTGGGTCTTGCTGGTTATTACAGGAGGTTCGTTGAGCGGTTCTCCTTGATTGCGGCACCTTTAACCAAGTTGTTGAGAAAGGGAGTACTTTTTTGTGTGGGGTGACAAGCAACAGGAAAGCTTTGAAAAGTTGAAGAGGATGTTGACAGAAGCTCCGATATTGATTCAACCGGAGGATGGAAAGGAGTTTGTGGTTTATTGTGACGCTTCACACACCAGGTTAGGATGTGTATTGATGCAAGGTAGAAGAGTGGTTGCTTATGCGTCTCGACAGTTAAGACCTCATGAGGTAAATTATCCCACCCACGATTTGGAGTTGGCGGCTGTGGTTTTTACTTTGAAGATCTGGAGACACTATCCGTATGGAGAGAAGTCCGTCATTTATATAGATCATAAGAGTTTGAAATATCTTCTCACCCAAAAAGAGTTGAACTTAAGGCAGAGGAGGTGGATTGAACTACTAAAGGATTACGATTGTTCGATTGAATACCATCCGGGTAAAGCTAACGTGGTGGCGGATGCGCTAAGTCAAAAGGTAATCTCGGATCTGAGGGCGATGTTTGCTCATCTGAGCCTGTATGAAGATGGGAGTTTATTAGCTGAGCTTCAGGTAAAGTCGACATGGATATATCAGATTAAAGAGAAGCAGTTGTAGGATGATGACTTGAGTGCCCGACTATCTCAAGTGCAACATGGTGAAGTAGGGGACTATAATCTAAATAATGACGGGGTTCTGTGTTTCCAAAAGAAGGTTTGTATGCCGAGGGACGTGGAATTGAGGTGGATGATTCTTCAGGAAGAGCATAGTAGCCCATATGCTATGCATTCGGGAGGAAGTAAAATGTATCAAGATTTACGAGAATAATTTTGATGGCCAAGTCTGAAGCGGGAGGTAACCGAATTTGTGGGTAAATGTTTGACATGTCAATAGGTAAATACAGAGCATCAGTTGCCTTCGGGGTTGTTGCAGCCGGTGAAGATTTTGCAATGGAAATGAGAGAGAATCACTATGGATTTTGTTAGTGGGCTACCCCTTACGCCTATTAAGAAGGATTCGATATGGGTAGTCATTGATCGATTGATGAAGTCCGCTCATTTTACACCGGTTCGGGTTGATTACTCTCTACAAAAGTTGGCTAAGTTGTATATAACGAAAATTGTGAGGTTACATGGAGTACCTGTGTCTATCATCTCGGACATAGATCCTAGGTTTACATCAAGATTCTGGAGGGCATTGCATCAAGCATTGGGTACAAAGTTAGATTTTAGTACGACGTTTCATCCACAGACGGACGGTCATAAAGAGTGATTCAGATTTTGGAAGACATGTTGAGAGGTTGCATTATCAATTTCAAAGGTAGCTGGGAAGAATTCCTACCATTGGCAGAATTCGCATATAATAACAGCTACCAGTCTAGTATTCGGATGGCACCATATGAAGCGTTGTACGGGCAGAAGTGTCGTACTCCTACATGTTGGACAGAGTTGGGTGAACAAGCAGTTATTGGGTCCGAACTCGTATTGGAAATGAAGAATAAAGTTGAATTGATTCGGGCTAGGTTGAAGGAAGCGTCGGATAGGCAGAAGTCCTATGCTGACCTGAAGCGAAGGGACATAGAATTTGCAGTGGGTGATCGGGTTTTTTGAAGGTATCACCGTGGAAGAAAATTCTAAGGTTTGGATGGAAGGGTAAGCTAAGCCCTAGGTTCATCGGGCCTTATCGGGTGTTGAAGCATGTAGGACTAGTTGCTTATCAGCTTGAGCTACCTTCAGAGCTAAGTAAGATTCATGATGTGTTCCATATTTCAATGGTGTGATGTTACCGTTCAGACCCATCTCATGTGATACCGTTGAAGGAACTCGAAGTAAAGCCTGATTTAACTTTTGAAGAGGAACCAATTCAAATCTTGGAGCAGGATGTTAAAGTTTTACAAAAAAAATCGATTCCTTTGGTTAAGGTTCTGAGGCGGAATCACGAATCGAAGGAAGCTACATGGGAGCTGGAGGATGTTATACGATAACAATACCCTCACCTCTTTTGATCAGGTAATTTCGGGGATGAAATTATTTTAAGGGGGTAAAACTGTAACATCCTAGGTTGGTGGCTCTGCATTTGTGATGCGTTGTGTGTGCATGCCATGGTGTGTGTGTGTGTTTGGTGTGTTTAGAGCTTTCGGGAAGGCTTGAGGTGAAGCCTGAGCCTTAGTAGAAATTTTGTTTTTAGACACTACAAGGGAGAACTAGGTGAAGTGGGCCTTAAGGGTACTTGAGTGGGAAAATTAACACAAAAAACTAACTGGTAAAGTGGCAAGGAGGTGCCACTAAGGGAGTAGGTTCGAATCCCATGTCAAGTAAAAAGGAGTGTTTTTTTATTATATGCGCCTGAGGAGTTGAGAGGTGGTTTCGGCTGGGACTCTAAAAGAGTGAGTATGGATTGAGTCAGAAGATAGGAAGATAAAGATAAGAGGAAAATGTGGGATAGGATTTGAGTGTAGGTGGTGGCCGAATGTGGGACACTTAGTGCAAGAAGGGAAATTGGCTAGATGTGGCTAAAGGTGTGCCGAATTTCCATTGTTTTTCTAAGAGCATAGTTTTTTCTATCCTCCTATCTTCGGCAATTGAGGGTTTCTTCTTCTCTTTTTCTGCCAAAACTTAAAACTCCTAACTCTATTCCCATCTCCACTTTCATGCTATGGCCGAATGATCTTCTTCTCAAATCTCTTATATGTTTCTTCTAAAACCGAAACACCTAAGCCTCTATTTGAAGTATCTTTATTTTTCTTTACGGCCCTCTCTTCTAGTTCTTTTTGCTTTAATCATTGTCGAATCCTATTCACTATGGGGCTAGTACCGAATTCCCCTAAGTGTTATTCGAATCTGCTGTGATAAGGTAAGAAGCATTCTCTTATTCCTTTGTTTGTCTTTCAATTTCTGATAGCCAAAGCCAAATGGATAATTGACTCAGTGAATGACTTGTGTGTTTACACTTTCTTTGGGGCACCTACTCCGAGAAATCCTGATTAGTTGAAGCAATCGAACTCCAAGCCAAGGAATCAAGTAAATCTTATCACTTCATTTGAGATCTCAAGGTAGGGTTTTAATTCTCTCTAAGTTGTTTGATCGATTTTCCTTTTGTTATTTGTATCTTAACCCAATGTTTCATTAAGCGATCATTGTTTCAATATAGTACCTTCTGACCAAGATTATTCATGGACTCGAATGTCAGTGAATCGAAGGAAAGGGTTGGATCCATAGTCCCAGCCCAAAAGTTCAAGAAGCGTGTGGTGTCTGCTATTCGAGATTGGCCACCGAGTTGTGGGCTAGCTTCTGAGTAGAATAGTAGGCAGATAGTAGTAGTGACGACTAGTGATAGTGTCGACATAGAGAGTGTCATTTTACGTGTTACCAGGTGTGTAAACCTTCACACACTATACTATATCTGCGCAAACATTTGTGTGGGCTGAAAACCTGAAAAAAGGGCTGTGTAGACAGTCGTGATGCCCTTAAGGGTAAGGCTAGGATTGCCAGGTACGTGACCGTATCGTTTCTTTGCATGGCCCAATGTATGTATGGTAAAATGATGTGTTATGAATAGCATGTTGTATTTGTTAGGATTTGTATGTAGATCATGGGGTATGGGTTTGATATGAAGGGAATGCATGATTAATTGGTCACATTGTAATTGGTGGCTTGCCACGATATATATATGTTCATACACTTCTTTTGGTCACACTGTGATCGGTTGCTTTGCCACGATATATATATATTTTATTTGGTCACATAGTGATCGGTGGCTGTGCCACGATGTATTATTGGTCACCTAGTGCTTGTGTATAATTGGCAGCCTGACTGTCGAAATAGAGTGTAACGGATGGAGGGTTGATTGTAGAAATCCCCACGGTGTGATGGGCTGGTACGAGTTAGTGTGTAGAGGATGGAAAAACTAGGTTTGGGTTGGGCTTATTGGATTCATATGTTGTATGTTGATATGTGACTGTGGGTTACAAGCCGTATATATAATGTGAGAGAATTTACACACTGAGTCATGGTGACTCACCCCTTTCCTTAACTTTTCAGGTGAGCAGTAGGTTGTGGATACGGGAGCCGAGACGGACTCGTGGAGGCAATAATTTCATTTTTCTTTCTTTTATAGTCTCAATATTACTATAAGTTTATTTTGATTTGGGACTTTTGTTATGTAATAAGGCCTTTCAAAGTTGTACTTTGGTTTTATTAATTCTTGCTTATATCAAATTCGACACCACAGCAGGTTTAAATATTAAAGTAAAAGTGGAGTTTCATTAATCTACACATCGATGTTTCCAAAACACAGCAATAATAAGGAAAAAAGTTTTCTTTCAAATCTCCGGTTTTTCTTAAGTATAACTAAGACTTGATTTTACTTCACCCTGTGACATACCAGATTCGGTCGTAACGTTTAGGCCGAGTTTGGGGTGTTACAAATTCGTTGTTTATTGTGATGCTTCACAAACGGGGCTAGGGTGTGTGCTTATGCAAGATGGGAAGGTAGTCGTATATGCGTCTCAGCAGTTAAGACCGCATGAGATAAACTATCCCACGTATGATCTGGAATTGGCTAGGGTAGTGTTCGCTTTGAAGATCTAGAGACACTACCTGTATGGGGAGAAGTCCATCATCTACATTGACCATAAGAGCCTAAAATATCTCCTTATCCAGAAAGAGTTAAATCTAAGGCAGAGGAGGTGGATTGAGCTATTAAAGGACTATGATTGCTCGATCGAATACCATCCTGGTAAGGCTAATGCGGTGGCAGATGCATTAAGTCGGAAGATAATATCAAATTTGAGGGTTATGTTTGCCCATCTCAGCATGTATAATGATGGGAGTTTGTTAGCAGAACATCAGATGAAATCGACATAGATAAGTCAGATTAAAGAGAAGCAGTTGTTGGACGATGTCTTGAGTGCTCGATTTCTGTAGGTATAGAATGGTGGGGTAGATGATTATAGTCTGAACAATAATGGGGTTTTGTGTTTTCGTGAGAGGGTTTGCATGCCAAAAGATGTTGAGTTAAGACAGATGATTCTCTAAGAGGCACATAGCAGCCCATACGCTATGCATCCTGGTGGAAGTAAGATGTATCGAGATCTGGGTGAACAGTTTTGGTGGCCTGACTTGAAGTGAGAGATTACCGAGTTTGTGGGTAAACGTTTAAGGTGTCAGTAGGTGAAAGTAGAGCATCAGTTGCATTCGGGGTTATTGCAGTCGGTGAAGATCCCGCAGTGGAAGTGGAAAGGATTACGATGGACTTTGTTAGTGGGCTACCTTTACGCCTACTAAGAAAGATTCGGTATGGGTGATTGTTGATAGGTTGACGAAGTCTGCCCATTTCATACATGTTCGTGTCGATTATTCTTTGCAGAAGCTGGCTAAGCTGTATGTGGAAGAGATTGTGAGGTTGCATGGGGTACCTGTGTCGATCATATATGATAGAGACTCGAGATTCATGTCGCGTTTTTGGAAGGCACTGCATCAAGCATTGGGTACAAGATTAGACTTCAGCGCAGCTTTTCATCCACAGACTGATGGTCAGTCTGAGAGGGTAATTCAAATCTTAGAAGATATGTTGAGAGGTTGTGTTATAGACTTCAAGGGCAATTGGGAAGAGTTTCTACCGTTGATAGAATTTGCATACAATAATAGCTACTAGTCTAGTATTCAGATGATGCCCTACAAAGCGTTGTATGGACAGAGATGTCGTACTCCTACTTGCTGGACAGAATTGGGTGAGAGTCGGATCTTGGGTCCGGAATTAGTTTTAGAGACAGAGGAAAAATTTAAATTGATTCGAACTCGATTAAAGGAGGCTTCCGACCGGCAGAAATCTTATGTTGATCTGAGGCGTAAGGATATAAAGTTTACGATGGGTGATCAAGCCTTCCTGAAAGTTTCTCCGTGGAAGAAGGTGATGAGGTTTGGACGGAAGGATAAACTAAGTCTCAGGTTTATCGGGCCTTATCGGGTAGTGAAACGTGTGGGACCAGTGGCGTATCAGCTTGAGCTAACTTCAGAATTGAAATAGATACATGATGTGTTCCATGTCTCGATGTTGAGATGTTACCATTCAGATCCATCTCACATTGTGCCAGTGGAGGAGATTGAGATAAAAACAGACCTATCTTTTGAAGAGGAACCTATGCAAATATTGGACCGAGGCGTTAAGGTGCTAAGAAAGAAATCAGTTCCATTGGTCAAAGTTTTGTGGCGGAATCACGATTCGGAGGAGGCCACTTGGGAGCCAGAGGATGTTATGCGTCAATAATACCCTCATCTCTTTTGACTAGGTAATTTCGAGGCCGAAATTTCTTTAAGGGGGTAGAACTGTAACATCCGGAATTAGGGGCTTTGCATTTATTATGCTTCTATGTGTTTGGTTTGCTTTTCCTATTGTTTGAGTGTGTTTGGGGTCCCCGGGAAGGCTCGGGGTTATCTTTGAAGCTTACAGGTAAAATTTTATTTTGGGCACCTTTAGGGAGAGCTAGTCAGGCGGTGCTTTAAGGAGTAATGCTTGTGTTTGTTGACACAAGATGTGCAGTGGTAAGGTGACAAGGAGACGCCACTTAAGAGGCAGGTAAGTGACGCCACAGGGGAGCAGTGAGAGAGCAAGTTCAAGTCGCATGGTTTGCTTTTTGGGAATTTATTTTGGCGTCTGGATGAGAGGTGATCGGCTAGGGACCTTGAAGAGTGGGAGTGGACTTATTCAAATTGTTCAAATGGGTGGCCAAGAGAGAAAAGGGGAGTTTGAATCATTCAAACTAATTCAAATGGGTGATCAAGAGTGAATGTAGGAGAAGAGAAGGGGAGTGGCCAAATTTTGGTGAGTGTTAGGGGGAAATTCGGTCAAGGTTGAATCTTTTGGTTGTGTAGGCATTCGATTTTGGTGAAGGGGTTTAGGTGCCAAAACTGGGAGGTGTGTATAGCAAATTTGGTGCTGAGAGCTTCTCTTGTTGGTATTTGGTGTTTTCCATTTTTTTCATTCTGCATTCTTTTCTCTGTTGGCCGAAACTCCTAAAGACTATTGTTGTTCATCTCCTCTTCGGTAAAAGTCGAAACCTCTTAGGCACCCTTTCCCTTCAATTCACATATTTTCTTTCTTGATAGCCGAACCCTCCTATCACTTTCTCCATTTTCATTGTTTTCTTCCATTTGCTTCATACTTCTCTATTTCTTCTAAAAGCTGAACCTCATCCCTCATTCCTTTTCTTGACCGAATCATCATCTTCTACCATTCATCTCTTTGATTTCTTTTTGCTTTAGCCGAATCTCCCTAGCCCATTTCTTCTTGTTTCTTCACAACCGAAACACTTTCTATTTTTCTTCTCATTCTGTTCCTTTGGTGTTAACCGATTGTCAGGGTGGTGACTTATATCTTCAGCGTTCCTTTTTCATCTTCTATTTAATTTTTGCCTAGTCGAGCCAAAGCCGATCTGCACCTTTCTATCGACTTTGTTGATATCCAAACTTAGAACTTTTATTCGGTTTACTCTTGTTTCGTTAAGGGATCTTCTCCGCTTTTCTTATTGTTTTCTCTTATTTTTTTCTTTTTGTTATGTCTAATCGAAGGTTTTGATTCGTATCGGTGGGCGTTGGTCTGTGGTAGAGGACATGTCTTCATCATCTTTTCTCATGTGGCCGCTTTCAAGGGGACGTTGGTAAGTGTTGTTGGCTGAATAGGCCATAGAGGGCTCCCTATTTGTTTGATCGGCCAGAAGGCCACTCCTTTGGATCCATCCTTTATTGGAAACCGATTATAATTGGTGTTTGTGTAGGGACTTTAGTGGTTCCTTAATCCAAGTTTAGTAGCCTCCGATTTCTATCGATCTAGGTAAGGAACCTCTTCAGATTGAGCATGTACTCTCACTTTTATCTTATGAAATGCCTTAACCTGGTCTTTTGACCAAGATCTCTTTCATGGAATCAAATACCAGCCAATCAAAGGAGGGGGTTGGACTCGTAGTCCCTACCTCTAAGTTCAAAAAATGAGCAGTGTTGGCCGTCGAGACTTTTCACCGGGTTATGGGCTAGCTTCGGAGAGGGATAAGCAGATCGCTATGATCCCTGCGAGTAAAAGTGTTAAGGAGATCGATAGTTTAGTTCTTCTTGTGTACAGGTGTGTAGATTTCACACTCTGCTATTAGTTTATGCTATTAAGCTGTTTAACGTAAAGTCAAGTAACTAGAAAGGCAGTCGCAAAACCCTTGTGGGTATAGTTGGGGATACCAGGTAAGTGACGTTAAAGTTCTATTTATGAGTATATAAATGTATAATGCAATCTGTTACTTTGCTCGAAAGTATGTTGCATTCATTTGATATGTATGTTATGAATGGGTTTAGTTTTTGATGCGAAAAGGGGAAGTGCTAGTAAAGACTGTCACAGTGGTTAGGTACCATAATGGGTTGACCCCACATATCTGATTTAGTGACTAAGTCTCAGTGGTTTGGTACCACGGTGGTTTGACACCACGTATATATATATATGTTTGATTCTGTGACTTGTCCCAGTGGTTTGGCACCACCGTGGGTTGGCTCCACATATTCGATCATCAGGGATTGTCACCAGTGGTTTGGTACCACAAGTGGGTTGGCCCCACGTGTTATAATTAGTGACTCTATCACAAGTGGTTTGGTGCCACATATATGGCATGTAGCAGATGGAGGGTTGATTGTAGAAATCCCCACGGTGTGTTGGGCTGGTATGGGTGGCGTGTAGAGGATGGAAAATTAGGTTGGGCTGGAACACATTGCATCATATTTTTTATATGTCATATTAAGTGGGCTAAGGCCCAATGTGAGAGTGTGGGCTCGAAGCCGTTCATGTGTTATACGAGAAATGCACACTAAGTCTTGGTGACTCACCCTCTGCTTAACCTTGCAGGTAATCATTAGATCGTGGATCTGGGAGCCGAGACGGACTTGTGGAGTCCATGAAATGTTTTTACATAAACTCATTTCCTTTCTATAAATTATTTTAATTGGGGATATTGTTATGTAATAAGGCCTTTTTAAGTTGATATTTGGTTTTTTTTTTTATCTATTTATTTATGATATGACATCAATACATATTTTGACATGAAAACTTTAAGATAGGATTTTCAAAACATAAGTAACCCAAACAACCATTTTCTCTCGAGTGCCAACAAAGATATCAAACACTCGATTAACCCAACTCAAAAATTTTTCTTAATAAGTCACTGTTTTTATAACATCACCTAAACGGAGAGTTTCAAACTTACGATTTTTCCTTAAAATTCCAAAGTCTTTTTATAACCTTTCCCTATGACATACAAGATCTGGTCGTAATGTCTAGATCGGGTATGGGGGGTTACAAGTCATGGAATAGTCACACTTGCATAGTCCATCCCATGTTTCTTGATATCTTGAGTAGACTATGATATACAAATAAGTATGACATCTCATATCAACTTATTTGAGCATGGCCATGCATTTCTAGTCTCACTCAATCAAGTGGCCTAAGATATTACTCCCTTTATATAGGAGGGACTTATCCTATATTCATCAACCATATCCCTCTACATAGATTGTGGTATATCCAACATCAGCCTTTATAGAACAACCAGTTATGGTGTACGTTTGACTGTATCAATATATACAACTCATGATGTTGGGATAATGATGATCTCAAGTCTCAGGATCATATACATATTAATAGCTATGAGTAATGTTGTGACAATTACATAATAATCCAAGAAACATACTCATAACGGCTCAGTCCATATTCATGCATTAATTTTGACACTCCATATCAATGAAACTCTTTATCATCAATCAACTACATGTTAGTCTTAATGCATTATTGTTATCCTAGTCAACAATAATACTTTACTAAGGATCTTCTAAGAATAATCATATTATTCTCAGGACATTATTATAAAATAGTTTATTCGTACACACAGAAAAAAACTGAAATAATAATGACAACGCCTTATATTAATAAACATGGTAAATCAAGTATGTTATTACAACCATCTCATGATTGATCTTTGGGCATACTCTTACAATCTCCCACTAGCACTAAGACCAATCACTCATATATCTAATACCAAGTGACTTAGTGTGACGATCATGCTTCTACTGTGTCAGAGGCTTGGTCAGGGGATCAGCAATGTTATCATCTGTAGGTACTATGCATATCTCTACATCCTCTCAATCGATAATCTCTCGAATAAGATGGTAGCGCCTAAGTATATGTTTGGATCACTGGTGAGATCTGGGTTCTTTAGCTTATGCAATGGCTCTATTATTATCACATTGGAGTTCTATAGCATCTGATATGCTAGGCACAACCCGTAGTCCTAGTAATGAACTTTTTGATCCAAACCACTTCTTTTGCTGCCTCACTGGCTACAATATACTAAACCTCATTGTAGAATCGAATCGTACTTTACTTTGAACTCTTCCACCACAAAGACCACTATTAAGGCAAAACACAAAACTTGATTGCGATCCAGAATCGTCCTTGTCAGTTTGGAAGCTGGCATCAGTATAACCTTTTACACTTAACTCTTCCTCACCTCCATATATTAGGAACATATCCTTAGTTCTTCTTAAGTACTTAAAAATATTCTTGACTGTGGTACAGTGACCTTTATCGAGATCTACTTGGTACCTGCTCATCATACTTAAGGCATATGAGACATCTGGACGGGTACATAACATGGCATATATGATAGATCCAATAGCGGAAGCATATGGAATTTTACTCATACGTTCTCTCTCTTGTGAAGTTGAAAGACACATTTCCTTCGAGATTGAAATACCATGTCTAGTAGGTAGGAATCCTCTCTTATATTCTTCCATTTTGAACATTTTCAGTACTTTATCTATGTATGTACTTTGGCTTAGACCTAGTAGTCTTCTTAATCTATCTCTATAAATCTTGAATCCTAAGATGCAAATGGCTTTTCCTAAGTTCTTCATAGAAAAACAACTTCCTAACCAAGTCTTAATAGACTGCAAGGTAGGTATGTCATTTCCCATGATAAGTATGTCATCCACATAGAGTACCAAGGATGTGATAGTGCTCCCACTAACTTTCTAGTAAACACATAGTTCATCTTCATTTTTGATAAAACCAAACTCTTTGATTGCATCGTTAAAACAAAGATTCCTACTCCGAGAAGCTTGCTTTAATCCATAAATGGATCTTTGTAGCTTACATAACTTTCTAGCATCCTTTGGATTGATAAAACCTTCAGGTTGTGTCATGTACACATCCTCTTCAAGTTTCCCGTTAAAGAAAACTGTTTTGACGTCCATCTGCCAGATTTTATAATCATGAAATGCAGCTATGGTGAGCAAGATCCTAATGGATTTAAACATATCTATAGGAGAAAAGGTTTTATCATAGTCAACACCATAAATTTGGCAAAAACATTTAGCGACTAATCACCCCTTGTATGTTTGTACATTACCATCCAAGTCGTTTTCTTTTTGAAAACCCACTTGCACCCTATAGGTTTAACCCCTTCGGGTGGGTCAATTAAAGTCCATAGTTGGTTTTCATACATGGAATCCATCTCAGATCTCATGGCCTCAAGCCATTGCTCAAAGTCTGGGCTCGTCACCGCTTCTTGATAAGTCCTAGGCTCATCTTGATCTATAAGAAGAATGTCACCATGCGTTGTAATGAGAAATCCATATCTCTCAGGTGCATGGCGTTCTCTTAAAGACCTGCGTGGTGGTTGTGTTTCTATAGCAGTTACTTATTCCTCAATTTCTTATGGAATTTGTTGTTGTTCTATCTCTGGTTCTGTGGTATCTTGTGATTCTTGAATTTCTTCAAGTTCAATCTTTCTCCCACTTCCTTTTCTAGAAATAAATTCTCTTTCTAGAAAGACACCAGTCCGAGAAACAAACATTTTATTCTCAGTGGGATTAAAGAAATAATATCCTTTGGTTTCTTTCAGATACCCCACAAAAATACACCTTTCAGATTTGGGTTCAAGCTTAGTAGACATTTGACATTTAACATAAGCTTCGCAACCCCAAATTTTCATAAAAGACATACTGGGACGTTTCCCAGTCCACATCTCATATAGCGTCTTTTCAATCGATTTAGATGGAACACGATTTAGTGTGAAAGTAGCTGTATCAAGTGCATGTCCCTAAAAGGAAGTCTATAGATCAGCATGACTCATCATGGATCGAACCATGTCCAACAGAGTTCGATTTCTTCTCTAAAAAACTCCATTCCATTGAGGAGTACCATGAGGAGTAAGTTGTGAGACAATCCCACATTCCTTCAAAAGATCATCAAACTCTAGGCTCAAATACTCTCCACCTCGATTAATCGAAGTGACTTGATAGTTTTGCCTAGTTAATTTTGTACTTCATTTTTGAATTCCTTGAACTTTTCAAGGGACTCAAGTTTATTGCGCATGAGATAAACATACCAATATCTACTAAAATCATCAGTGAAAGTAATGAAGTAGTGAAATCCACCTCTGGCCTGTGTATTTATTAGTCCACATACATCAGAATGTATTAGGCCCAATAAATCACTAGCTCGTTCACTTTTACCAATAAAAGGAGATTTATTCCAATAAGCAAGATTCACATACTTCAAAATTTTCAAAAACAAATGAATCCAAGAGACCATCTTTATGGAGTTTGGATATGCGTTTCTCACTTATGTGGCCCAAACGACAATGCCAAAGATAAGTTTTATTTGAGTCATTTATTTTAGATCTTTTAGTATTTATGTTGTAAATGAGATTCATTTGATCTAAAATATAGAGGCCATTAATCAATTGTGTCGAACCATAGAAAACATTATTGAGATAAAAGGAACAACAATTATTCTTATAAATTATCTCAAAACCAATTTTGTCTAAACAAGAAATTGAAATAATGTTTTTAGTCAAACTGGGCACAAAATAACAATCCTCTAAACATAAATCAAGTCCACTAGGCAAAGATAAAGTATATGTTCCCACAACTAATGCAACAATTTTTGCTCCATTTCCAACTCGCAGGTCCACATCTCCTCTAGCCAAAGTTCTACTCCTTTGTAGTCCATGTACAAAAGTACAAATATGAGGACCACAACCAATATCTAAAACCCAAGAAGTAGTAGTTGATAAATTAATATCAATAACATAAATACCTGAAGCAGGCATTCCGCTTGTTTTGGCCTTCTTGACCTCTTCAAGATAGATAGGGCAGTTTCGCTTCCAATGTCAATCACACCACAATGAAAGTAGTTTCCTTCCTTAGACACCCCACCTTTAGGTTTCAGTGCAGCCTTTCCTTTTCCAGGCTTAGGCCTACTTTTGCCTTTGGGCTTTGTCTGAACTTTGGCCTTTCCCTTGCCCTTGTTGTTACGGACCATCAGTATGGGCTTGGGTCCAACCTCTTTCATGTTGCCTTTAGTAGTTTGTAACATACTGAGCAACTATGTCAGAGTCTTGTCAATTTCATTCTTATTAAAATTGAGAACAAACTAGCTGTAGCTATCCAACAACGATTGCAGAATAACATCAGTGGCCAACTCTTGGCTCAATGGAAACCTAAGCTTAGACAGGTTTTCAATATAGCCAATCATATTAAGACATAAGGTCCTACTGGGCTTCCTTCAGCCAGCTTACATTGGAATAGGGCCTTAGAGCTATCGAACCTCTCTTGCCATGCTTGCCCCTGATAAAGTTCTTTTAGGTGCTCAATCATATCATAAGCAACCATGTCCTCATGTTGCTTCTGAAGCTCAGGATTCATAGTGGCAAGCATAAGACATCCAATATCTACCATGTCATCAAGATGCTTCTTGTAAGCATCTCTATTAGTCATTGAGGCTTTTGCGGTTGGTTCATTAAGAAGTGGTTTTTCAATGACATAATTTTAGTTCTTGTTTGAGGACAATTCTCAAGTTACAAAACCAGTCAAGAAAGTTCAAACAACAATAAAATATGCGTGTGAGTGAATTTACCAAGTTTATATCAATCATTAAGAATACTTTATTAAATGATGTTCCCACTATTTTATTTCAAAATTAATAACCTCATATATTAATTTCAAAAAGACTTTCTCAAAAGTATTTCTAGTGGGTTAAGGATCCATATTTCACCTTCTCTTAAGTCACCTTTGGCTTTACTCTCAAGACTATGGTTATTTAGGTAAGCAACATTTGTCACACCCCCAGACCCAGCTCGGACGTTATGGCCGAATCCAGGAATGCCACATCAAAGGCATAATTCAAAACGATTTTGCTAAGTTAAAATTTAAGGCCTAAAAGCCAAAAATACTTGAATCTTGTTAAATCATGATAAAATCCCATGTTTAAACTTAAGAAATTTATCCAGGTTCAACAAGTAAGTAAACAATTGAAACAAAAACCACAAAACTCAAAATCTAAAGTCAAATCAGAGTACAAGGCCTTATTACAACCCAACGAAAACAAAGTAATTTAAAACTAAGTCTTTCAAAAAAAATTAAGAACTGCTTGTAGTGTGGCCACCTCTGAACCCTTTTCCACTTCGAGCTGTCTACTGAGGATCACCTGAGACATTTAATAAAAAGGGTGTAAGTTTTGAAACTCAGTGTGTACCACCCTTTGGTAATCCAATCAACATACAATTATTACATTATGCCTAAGCCCTATCAAAACGGTGGTCTTGGGCCTTAGCCCACAATGACCTCATATCATATCACATCATATAACATGGAAACAAGGTTATGCAAAACCCTCCCCAAAAGTCCATCCGCTACACTCCATTTCCCTTTCAACCCTACACTCTTGTGGGGATATAAATATCAACCCACCTATCCCTACACTCCAAAGGTAGCACAAACAGTGGCACTACTCAACGTTGCAGCAAAGCTGCAAAGTATATAATGGGCTTAAAGCCACCGGTGGATCCACGGTCGTCAAGCGACTATGCGATCCTCAAATTCTTCCTCCATACCATAATTCCCACCCATATGCATCCTAAATAGAATATTATATGAATGCAGCATGCACATGAGTAATATTCATAAACCTCATACTCATCACATAGGGGTATTTTAGCCATTTCACAATCAGGGGTATTTTCGTAATCTTACCTTACATGGGTATTATCGTAATTCTACCCTACATGGGTATTATCGTAATTCTACCTACAAGGGTATTATCGTAATTCTACCTTACAATGGTATTATTGTAATTCTACCCTACAAGGGTATTATCGTAATTTTACAAATTAGGGGCATTTTAGTGATTTTGCAAATCTAAGGATATTTTGGTAATTTTCAAATTAGGGGTATTTGGTCCCTCTCGGGTTTTAGTTATGAAATTTGGCCCATTAACAAGTCCGTTGCGGCTAAAGTGAACAGATACTATGCACCAGGTAAGATTCCAGATAAGAGGAGGTGGGCAACTAGGACCGCTTAAGTACCAAGCTCTCCTTAGATCCAATCCTAGACATGCATATGTCCGTTGCCACACTCTAATCCAATGAATTATTCATGGACATGTTTAATTATGAGATTAAGTCTTATGCGGTTTAATAGTTCTTCAGAACTAGGCCTAAAGTCCATTAAAGCCTAGCATACTTGTCTACGTCCCCATAAAGCCCATCAAGCCCATTTCATGTTCATATAGCCCATTACACCCAAATCACATCCTTATGGCCTATTAGGCCTAGATCTCATTCATATGGCCTATTAGGCCTAGATCAATTCCAGATCATGTAACATGCATGACTAACTCAATTCATATAACCAAATCAATCAATTTCATCAAACTTAGCCTTAAGGCCCACCGGCCCATTTAGCCACTTTCGGCCTTTTAGCTTTTCGGTATTCCGATATCATGTGTGTGTAGTGTTTGTACACACCTAGTTACTGCGACGTGCTATACTATCCTTGGTCTTAAACCTACAACCAACCAACCTTCAATCAATCACCCATACTTAATCAAAATATTTACCAAAAGCCGAAGCCTTACCATAACCTTACTGTGTGCCACCGGGTTCTAATAGCCCTTCCTTAGCTACTAATCAGGAGTATCCCCTAGATCTTCACTCACACATACACCATCAAAATCCAAGTATCTCATAATCCACACAAGTCACCCCTATAGATCATACACAAGTTGAGTACACTTACCCCTTGCTAACGATCCTACCACGCTTGCGATCTTTGAACCTTATTCTTGTTATCACAGAGTTAATGACAGGACAGTTAGATAGCCTTTTGGCTTTTAGAAAAACATATAAAAGAGGTTAACCAATTAGTTACCAAATCCACTTTTGATCCTGCGGCCTAAATTTAGCTTTTAACCTTGACTGCTAGTAGATAATAATCGATTTGTGATGGAGGAAAACAAAAAAGGTTTGGCACAAATAGGAATTTTGGCAAGAGGAGATGATGATACTTCAGCAATAAAAGAGTTTGGCTATGAGAGAATTGAACAAAAAGGGATTCGACTATAGGAGATTTCGACAACAAGGCAAGGTATTTTCGGCCGTGGAAAAATAAGGTTTTGGCAAAGAAAAGAAAATGAATGAAAAATTTGGCATTACCTAGGCCCCCAGATTCGGCACACACACATTTATATAGCCTATAGATGAAACTTAGCCACCGCTAAAGTCCAATTCGGCACCACTTCATTCACTACTAATCTCCTAATTTTTCTCCACGATATCTCCCTTATCCTTCTCCTAAATTCTCTCTACTGATCACTTCTCCTTAGTGTCCCTCTACATGCCACTTTCAGCCTTTTAGAAGCCTAAAATTAAACTCCAAAATAAAACTAAGCTAGCACTCAAACCTTAGACCTCCTTGCATGCATATGTCGCCACCTCCCTACACCTAGTGGTGTCACTTAACCATTTCACCACAGGCTTCTTTGTGCCATTTTTCACTTTATTTTTATTTAATAGCCCACTACTCACAACCATGATTTCTTAATTAAATAAATTAAGAATCCTCCACCACAAAACTCGAACCTAGAGCTTCTCCAACACACCTACACACTCCAAATTCATTAAACCTTTAAAGCTTTCAAGTCATTTGTCATTTTCTTCCTCACTTAAAAATTTTATGAGACCCAAAGCCTAATAGGCCTAATTCTTCTAGGCCCAAATTTGGGGCGTTACAACATTTGCTAATTACATCATAAGTAACTCTTAATATTTGGTGAACAACTCTTGTTCTAATCATCTTATGATTTATCCAATTTACTTGCCTCTAGGTTTCTAATCCTATTAGAGTAACCTAGTTAAGTCATTAACCAATTTTTAACCAACGAATATCATTTGTTTATTCTTCGCATTTAACCAAGATAAATACTAGTACTTCGCTTTGGCAGAACCTATATAGCATTTATTGAGACCTTAACGAGGGCAAAATTGGAAGGCCATGTTGACTTAATATTTTAATAGAGGGATTTTATTAAGGTTGTTGCATCTCACCAATTATGGTCTACTTTAGTCCATTTAGTCTTTTAATTTATCTCATCAATTAATGGGGTTTATTATTATCAAATTTTAATATATTTAAAATTGGCATGCTTTAGACATCCATTGCATCTCATACATGAATAAATAAAGCAATAAATAAATGCAATAGTTATAGCCCATAAACTAAGGTGGTTCAACCCAAGCCAATGGGAGAACCAAAAGGAAACCTAAATGTGTAAGCCATTTCACAAGTTATCAATCCACACTAGTTGTCCCATCTTCCTTCTCGTCTAGCCAACAACAACTCTTGTAAATTACAATATACAGAAACTTGTTTTACATACGAGGTAGTAAGATGAGAAGAGAAATACAAGAGAATAGTAGTAAGGCATGACACGTAGGCCGTATTTATAAAAAATACAACCTTTTATCAAATGGGTCATGTAACACCCTAAATTTGGGCCTAGTAAAATTGGGCTTATTGGGCCTTGGGCATGGGAGCGTTTAAAATTTTTAGAACAAGAAAATGACACTAATGCAAGCTGGACCTATTAGGTGAGTGATTTTGGAAGGTTATGGACTTCCATGAGGTCTTGGGTTCAAACCTGGGCTTTAGGAAAAATTTTGGTTTAGGTGAATAAAACCCTGGATGTAAGTGGGTAGGCTTTAAGAATATTGTTAGGGAAATCATGACACAAGGAAGCATGTGGCCTAGTGGTTGTGGTGTCATTAAGGTTGTAAGGGAGCCTAGGTTCAAGTCTTGGCCCTTGTAGAATTTTTTAAATTTTTCTCTTAAAAGAATCTGGACACTGGCACATAGGCTTTATAAATATTTGCGCATGTTTTAAGCCACAAGGAGCTAGTTGGTAAGGTGGCTAGCGGCATGGATTAAGTTGCAAGGGAGCCTGAGTTCGAAACCCTTGCATGTGAAATGTGACTATTTTGCTAATTTGGGACGGTTTTGGAGGATTGATGGAGGGATCCCACATCAAAAAGCTAGCATGAGAGTAGGCGAGAAGCTGGCTTTAAATAGAGTGATCTATGAGGAGAGTAGGCATACCTTAGTTGGCGTTTGGGCATAGGAGTGTTCGGAGTGCAGATTAACTCAGATTCCTATAGGTATGTATTTCACACTACTCTAGCTGTAGAGCGACAAATGTTGAAATGTCGGTCATACGACGATGGTAGCCACACTAGTGTGCGAGCGCACGTGTGAGATCTTCAACGTGATAGTTGAGGCCATCATGAGTGTTCTTGTGGGTTTAGGCTATTTGGGCCGAAATGGGCCATGTGGGGCTAATGGGCCCGTGGGCCTAATCGGATAAGTTGTATGATTGTGTAGTAAATATTGAACTCCACTATGTGAATCTCATATATGTGGCTAGACTTGGGCTAAATGGACCACACGAGCGTATGGTCCCATTTGGACTGAGAATGGGCCATAAGCCCATTCGTATCGTTATCTCTGTTTAGAATACCCTTGGTTTACAAAATTACTAAAATACCCTCGACTTGTAAAATTACCAAAATATCTCGATTTGTAAAATTATCAAAATACCCCAGTTTGTGAAATTATCGAAATACCTTCGATTTGCAAAATTACCGAAATACCCTTAAAGGGTAGGATTACCTAAATACCCTTATAGGGTAAGAAGACTATTTTACCCTTATAGGTAAATGACTGACTTAGACTATGAGTTGACTAATTTGACTGTGGTTGTATGACTGATATGCTTTTATTACATGTTTAATTGATTATTACTGAACATGGCCATTTTGCATACACGTGTGATGATTGAGCATAACATACACGACATATTGCATGGGGTTAGGACAAAGTTACAGGGGAAGTTTACGGCCCATTGCCGTTCTATACAAGGCTTTCAGCCTTTCTATGATATTTATGGCTTTTAGCCATTCTGTTAACTGGCAACGATGCTACGATATTTATGGCTTTTAGCCATTTTGTTAACCGGCAATGATACTGCGATATTTATGGCTTTTAGCCGTTCTGTCCACGGCGCTGAGCTGTTTTGCTGACTTAGTGTTGCAACCAGTGCTAAGCTTGGTGTGTTGGATTGGGCTGGATTTCTGTCTGCATATCTACATCTAATACTGATTCTGTAATGGGCTTAGGTCCATCTGGTTCTGTTATTGGCTAAGACCCACTTGATACTGTGTCTGTGATGGGCCCAGGCCTAGTTTGCTTCTGCACACTGTATATCTGACTGTTTGTATCATAACGGATTACACATTGAGTTTTCACAAACTCACCCTTCTGTCTAACTGTACAGGTAATCCCTAGAAATAGTGGATTTAGAGCTGCGAGGGACTCGGAGGTGGCCACAGTACTGCTCTTGTTTTCGTTTAGTTGGCTTTTATTAACTATTAGTTTTTGTCTGGATTTTTTTATATTTGTAATTAGGCCTCTCAAATTGAGGTTTTAATCATTATGATTTATACATGTTAGAAGTAGAACGTGATTTTTGAAAATGATAATTGTTTTCAAAACACTATGTTTCTGTAATAATTTTTAAGCTTTCACAACAAACAAGGTTTTAGAAGTAATGACGTTTTAAATTGATTAACAAAATGATGGTTTAACATGAGTTCTACTAAAAGGCTTCAACTCTAAACAAGTTTTTTTTTCAACAAGGAAAAAAAATGGTTTCTAAAAAGCACTGCAATGTGACACCGCCAAATTTGGCCATAACTTCTAGGCCGGGTTTGGGATGTTACATTTAGTGGTATCAGAGCGGGTTGCAAAACTCAGCTGTGGATTGGGTTTTTAAAATTGAATTTCTAAAAGTGTTGTTTCAAAAAGGCTTAAAAAGATTTAAAGTTTTAAACTGTTGTATTGACCGTTTTCTGAAAGTGTGATACACCGAGCTCTAGCGTCGAATCCGTAAGTTTACTGAATACATTTTTGTTTAGAAATTTAAATACAGTGAGTTAGAAATACGGTGGTTTCTTTAGAAATTGAACTGTATTTTTCGTATTTATTCTGTGTGTGTTTGGAAATGTTGGATGTAATGTTATGGACATAGAAATTGTAACCTATCTGCTACGATAGGTGGATGTTTTGGATGTATGTTAAAGATGTTGGGATCAGTGTGCACAGCGGTAGCATAGTGGGGTAGTTATTACACAACTATCCTGTTAGCTGGAAATTTTGGGGACGAAATTTCTTAAAGGGAGGTAGAATTGTAACACCCTGAATTTAGGCCTAGTAGAATTGGGCTTATTAGGCCTTGGGCATGGGAGCATTTAAAATTTTTGAGAACAAGATAACAACACTAATGCAAGTTGGACCTATTAGGTGAGTGATTTTGGAAGGAGACTTCCATGAGGTCTTGGGTTCAAACCTGGGCTTTAGGAAAAATTTTGGTTTAAGTGAATAAAACCTTGGATGTAAGTGGGTAGGCTTTAAAAATATTTTTAGGGAAATCATGACACAAGGAAGCATGTGGCCTAGTGGTTGTGGCATCATTAAGGTTGAAAGGGAGCCTAGGTTCAAGTCTTGGCCCCTGCAGAATTTTTTAAATATTGCTCTTAAAAGAATCTGGACACTGGCACATAAGCTTTATAAATATTTGCGCATGTTTTAAGTCACAAGGAGCTAGTTGGTAAGGTGGCTAGCGGCGTGGATTAATTTGCAGGGGTGCCTAAGTTCAAAATCCCTTGCATGTGAAATGTGACTATTTTGCTAATTTGGGACGATTTTGCAGGATTGATGGAGGGATCCCAATCGAAAAGCTAGCATGAGAGTAGGAGAGAAGCTAGCTTTAAATAAAGTGATCTATGAGGAGAGTAGGCATACCTTGGTTGGCGTTTTGGCATAGGCATGTTCGGAGCGCGGATTAACTCCAGATTCTTATCAGGTGTGTATTTCGTACTACTCTAGCTATAGAGCGGCAAATGCCGAAATGTCAGTCACACGGCGATGGTAGCCACAGCAGCGCGAGCACACATGTGGGAGCTTCGACGCGATAGTTGAGGCCATCATGAGTGTTCTTGTGGGTTTCAGCTATTTGGGCCGAAAGGGGCCATGTGGGGCCAATTGGCCCGTGGGCCCAATCGGATAAGTTGTATAATTGTATAGTAAATATTGGACTCGAATATGTGAACCTCATATCTGTGGCTAGACATGGGCTAAATGGGCCACACGAGCGTGTGGGCCCATTTGGGCCAAGAATGGGCCTTAGGCCCATTCGCATCGTTATCTCTGTTTAGAATATCTTTGGTTTACAAAATTACTAAAATACCCTCGACTTATAAAATTATCGAAATACCCTGGTTTGCAAAATTACCAAAATACCCTTAGTTTGTGAATTTATTGAAATACCTCCAATTTGTGAAATTTTCAAAATACCCCTGAAGGGTAGGATTACCTAAATACCCTTATAGGGTAAAATCACTATTTTTCCCTTGTGGGTAAATGAATGATTTAGACAATGAGCTGACTAATTTGCCTGTGGTTGTATGGCTGATATGCTTTTATTACATGTTTAAATGATTGTTACTAAACATGGCCATTTTGCATATACGTGTAATGATTAGCATGACATACATGATTTATTGCATGGGGTTTGAGACAAAGTTACGGGGGAAATGTACGGCCCATTGCCATTTTGTACAAGGCTTTTAGCCTTTCTGTGATATTTATGGCTTTTAGACGTTCTGTTAACCGGCAGTGATGCTATGATATTTATGGCTTTTAGTCATTTTGTCTATGGCGCCGAGCTGTTCTGTTGACTTATTGTTGCAACCGGTGCTAACCTTGGTGTGTTGGCTAGGTGGGTTGATTTTATCCCCACATGGTGAATTGGTTGGATTGGACTGGGTTTCTGTCTGCATATCTACATCTGATATTGATTCTGTAATGGGCTTAGGTCCACCTAGTTCTAATTTTTGGATAAGACCCACCTGATACTGTGTCTGTGATGGGCTCAGGCCTAGTCTGTTTTTGCATACTATATATCTAACTATTTGTATTATAAGGGATTACACACTGAGTTGTCGCAAACTCACCCTTATATCTAATTGTTCAGGTACCCCAGACATAGTGGATTTGGAGCTGCGAGGGACTCGGAGGTGGTTACAGTACTGCTCCTGTTTTCGTTTACTTGGCTTTTATTTACTATTAGTTTTTCTTTGGATTTTTTTTATATTTGTAATTAGGCCTCTCAAATTTTATAGTTTTCAATCTGAGGTTTTAATCATTATGATTTATACATGTTAGAAGTAGAACGCTGTTTTCTGAAAATGATAACTATTTTCAAAACATTATGTTTCGCAATGATTTTTAAGCTTCTGCCAAAAAAAAAAGGTTTTAGAAGTAATGACGTTTTAAATTGATTAACAAAATGCTAGTTTAGCATGAGTTCTACGAAAAGGCTTGAACCTCCAAACGAGTTTTTTTTCAACAAGGAAAAAAAAGGTTTCCAAAAAGCACTCCAATGTGACACCGCCAGATTCGGCCATAATTTCTAGGCTGGGTTTGGGGTATTACATTTAGTGGTATCAGAGCCGGGGTTGCAAAGCTCGGCTGTGTATTGGGTTTTTAAAATTAAATTTCTAAAAGTGTTGTTTCAAAAAGTCTTGATAAGTTTTTTGAATATTATTTTATGTTTAGAAATTTAAATACAGTGAGTTAGAAATACGGTGGTTTCTTTAGGTATTAGACTGTATTTTTCATATTTATTCTGTGTGTTTAGAATCGTTGGATGTGATGTTCTGGACATAGAAATTATAACCTATCTGCTACGATACATGGATGTTTTGGATGTGTGTTAAAGACGTTGGGATCAGAGTGCACAGCGGTAGTGTAGTGGGGTAGTTATTACACGACAACCCTGTTAGCTGGAAATTTTGGGGACGAAATTTCTTTAATGGAGGTAGAATTGTAACACCCTGAATTTGGGCATAGTAGAATTGGGCTTATTGGGCCTTGGGCATGGGAGCATTTAAAATTTTGAGAAGAAGAGAATAGCACTAATACAAGTTGGACCTATTAGGTGAGTGATGATGGAAGGTTAGGGGACTTCCATGAGGTCTTGGGTTCAAACCTAGGCTTTAGGAAAAATTTTGGTTTAGGTGAATAAAACCCTAGATGTAAGTGGGTAGGCTTTAAGAATATTGTTAGGGAAATCATGACACAAGGAAGCATGTGGCCTAGTGGTTGTGCCATCATTAAGGTTGTAAGGGAGCCTGGGTTCAAGTCTTGGCCATTGCAGAATTTTTTAAATTTTACTCTTAAAAGAATCTAGACACTAGCACATAGGCTTTATAAATATTTGCGCATGTTTTAAGTCACAAGGAGCTAGTTGGTAAGGTGGCTAGCGGCGTGGATTAAGTTGCAAGGAGCCTGAGTTGAAACCCCTTGCATGCGAAATGTGACTATTTTGCTAATTTGGGACGGTTTTAGAGGATTGATGGAGGGATCCCATATCGGAAAGTTAGCATAAGAGTAGGCGAGAAGCTGGCTTTAAATAGAGCGATCTATGATTAGAGTAGGCATACTTTGGTTGGCGTTTGGGCATTGGAGTGTTCGGAGTGCAGATTAACTCCAGATCAGGTATGTATATGTCGCACTACTCTAGCTGTAGAGCGAAAAATGTCAAAATGTCCGTCACACGGCGATGGTAGCCACACGAGTGTGTGAGCACACGTGTGGAAGCTTCGACGCGATAGTTGAGGCCATCATGAGTGTTCTTGTGGGTTTAGGCTATTTGGGCCAAAAGGGGCCATATAGG
The DNA here is from genome assembly GCA_025506655.1 of Gossypium rotundifolium. Classification (NCBI taxonomy): domain Eukaryota; kingdom Viridiplantae; phylum Streptophyta; class Magnoliopsida; order Malvales; family Malvaceae; genus Gossypium; species Gossypium rotundifolium. The sequence continues at coordinate 131,496,983 of CP106729.1, read as the reverse complement.
GCCCATTGGCCCGTAGGCCCAATCGGATAAGTTGTATGATTGTGTAGTAAATATTGGACTCGAATATTTGAATCTCATATTTGTGGCTAGACTTGGGCTAAATGGGCCACACGAGCGTGTGGGCCCTTTTGGGCTAAAAATGGGCCCTAGGCCCATTCACATCATTATATTTGTTTAGAATATCCTTGGTTTACAAAATTACTAAAATACCCTCGACTTTTAAATTTATCGAAATACCCCAATTTGCAAAATTACTAAAATATCCCCAGTTTGTGAATTTATTGAAATACCTCTAATTTGTGAAATTTTTGAAATACCCCTGAAGGGTAGGATTACCTAAATACCCTTATAGGGTAAGATGACTATTTTTCCCTTGTGGGAAAATGACTGACTTAGACTATGAGTTGACTAATTTGACTATGGTTGTATGACTAATATGCTTTTATTACATGTTTAAACGATTGTTACTAAACAAGACCATTTTTCATACACATGTAATGATTGAGCATGACATACACGACATATTGCATGGGGTTAGGACAAAGTTACGGGGGACGTGTACGGCCCATTGCCATTCTGTACAAGGCTTTCAGCCTTTCTGCAATATTTATGGCTTTTAGCCGTTCTGTTAACCGGCAGTGATGCTGCGATATTTGTGGCTTTTAGTCGTTTTGTCTACGGCGTTGAGCCGTTCTGTTGACTTAGTGCCGCAACCGGTGCTAACCTTCGTGTTGGCTAGATAGGTTGATTTTATCCCCACGTGGTGAATTGGTTGGATTGGGCTGGATTTTTGTCTACATATCTACATCTGATACTGATTCTGTAATGGGCTTAGGTCCACCTGGTTCTGTTATTGGCTAAGACCCACTTGATATTGTGTCTGTGATGGGCTCAGGCCTAGTCTGTTTCTGCATACCGTATATCTGACTGTTTGTATTATAAGGAATTACACACTGAGTTGTCACAAACTCACCCTTCTGTCTAACTGTTTAGGTAATCCCTAGACTTAGTGGATTTGGAGCTGCGAGGGACTCGGAGTGGCCACAGTACTACTCATGTTTTCATTTACCTGGCTTTTATTTACTATTAGTTATTGTTTGGATTTTTTTTATATTTGTAATTAGGCCTCCCAAATTTTATAGTTTTCAATCTGAGGTTTTAAACATTATGATTTATACATGTTAGAAGTAGAACGCTATTTTCTTAAAACAATAACTGTTTTCAAAACACTATGTTTCCGTAATGATTTTTAAGCTTTCGCAACAAAATATTTTAGAAGTAATGACGTTTTAAATTGATTATCAAAATGTTGGTTTATCATAAGTTCTACGAAAAGGCTTCAACCTCCAAATGAGTTTTTTTTTTCAACAAGGAAAAAAAAAGGTTTCCAAAAAGTACTCAATGTGACACTTCCAGATTCGGCCATAATTTCTAGGCCGAGTTTGGGGTGTTACATTTAGTGGTATCAGAGCTTGGGTTGGAAAACTCGACTGTGGATTGGGTTTTTAAAATTAAATTTCTGAAAGTGTTGTTTCCAAAAGGCTTGAAACGATTTGAAGTTCTAAAATGTTGTATTGACCATTTTCTGAAAATGTGGTACACAAAGTCTCCGGCGTCGAATCTGTAAGTTTTTTGAATGCCTTTTTCTGTTTAGAAATTTAAATACAATGAGTTAGAAAAATGGTGGTTTCTTTAGATATTGGACTATATTTTTCATATTTATTCTGTGTGTTTGGAATCGTTGGATGTGATGTTCTGGACATAGAAATTGTAACCTATCTACTACAATACGTGGATGTTTTGGATGTGTGTTAAAGACGTTGGGATCAGAGTGCACAGCGATAGCGTAGTGGGGTAGTTATTACACGACAACCCTATTAGCTGGAAATTTTGGGGATGAAATTTCTTTAAGGGAGGTAGAATTGTAACACCCTGAATTTGAGAGTCAAATCCGTATCCTAGAGTCTCAGTCTCTATAGTTTCAACTCCTAAAGCTAACAGTTCTAGAGTATTCTATTTTGTAGAATTTTCGTAACACAATAATCATAAAATGAAAACAATTACTTACTTGACTTGGTGCCGGATACTCGTGGTGCCATACTTCCTTTCAAACATGTATTTATAAATCAATTTTCAAAAAGCTTTGGAAAATATTTTTGAACCCAAACCACAGTCGAATTTTAAAATTGGGCTCTGATACCATAAAATGTAACATCCCAAACCCGGCCCAAAAGTTAGGCCCGAATCTGGCGTGTCACAATGAAGAAAATGTATAAAGGATTTGAAATTCATACTTAAATAAGTTTTGTTAAAATCAAGAAAACAAGTTTGATTTGAGACATTTGATAAAATACTACTAACCTCGAAGATTGATTTGATAAATCGTTAGATTTGAACTAATAATCTTATAAAACGTGACTTTTGAAAATATCATTGAAAATTTGAAGAAGATTTTCGTATTAAAAATATTTGTAAAAATTTTATTATGAATTCCATTTGTTAATCGATTTTGGAAAACCTTTATTTTAGCTTTTAGAAAAATTCTCGTTTAAAACAATTTAAGCAAAATAATAAGTAAACCAACCATAAAGTAAATAATAAAATAGTTCAGAGGCCTTATTACAACTTAAACCAAAATAATAAAATAACGGGAATAGAAATTTAAAATTTAATAACACTATTTCTGAAGAATGGCCTCCACCGAGTCATCCATGGCCCAAGTCCACCTCACGGAGCATTACTGTAATATCTTGATTTGGTGGGTCTGTGCATTTGGTATGTTGTATGGCTAAGTTTGTAGGTTGAGGCTTTGAGGTATGTATTCAGCTCAGGTTTGGACTTCAATCTGGGTATAAATAGTGCTAGTTTATAATTTAAGTTAAGTTAAGTAATTATGTTTAGTAGTAAGTTAGGCTCGTGGCCCAAAGTTTGGAGGTGCTATGGGTGAGCATAGAGGTGGCGTCACTTAGGAAGGAGATTGGGCCATGTGTGGCCGCTTGGGGCACAAGTTTGTGGGGTCCAAAATTTGGCACTCCTAGGGGGGGACGGCACATGAGCTACATTTTAGGAGTTTTAATTCTTTTATTTTTTGTTAATTAAAAGTCGATAATAAGGAAGGGAATAGTTGGTTTTAAGGTGGTCTCATCTAAGGAAAGGATAATGGATGTGATGATAGATGGATAAAAGTTATCGAGAGGGAGAGTTGGCGAAACTCCAACTCAAGTGTGTGTGTGTGTGTGCCATAAATTAGTAGCCAGTTGTCCATCTTTTCTTTCATTTATTTTCTTCTTTTCTTTCTTTTCTCATACTTTTCTCTCTTCTAGCCGAAATTCCCTAGCCTTATTTCCCTCTCTAAAATTCTTCTAAAAGCCAAATCCCCTCTGTTCATACTCCTTCTCCCATAGCCGAATCTACAAGGGTGGTTTCGTTTTCCCGAAGGTGCACCATAGCCGAATAGTCTTCAAGGGGGTTGGTGAGTTTTCGGGATTTTTCTTCTCTACGATTTCTCTATTTTCATCAAGTTTCTAATCCGAATAATTTGTTCTAAGGCTCTATCGGTTTCACTCTCTCGCTCTTGGTAGTGAATCTGTCTTCTTCGAGATCTCAGTCTTGATTGGTGGAAAAGCCGATGGTAGGTGGTGGTAGGTTCGGCCAAATGGCCACTTTCTTGTTCCTTTCTTTTTGGCCAAATATCATAGGGTGCTCGATTGGTTGTGATTATCGGTTTGGTTTAATACTTTTGGTGATTGGCGAATGTAGGTAGGGTGGTGAAGTTTTAAGGATTTTTGGGATTCATGATTAGGTAAGGGTTCGTTTAAAGTGTTATAGTTATTAAATTAATTGGATCTCATCGTTTTATTGGTTTAGTGACCAAGGGGTTATTATGGACACTAATAATAGTCAAGCGATAGGAGGGGTTGGATCTATAAACCCAACGCCAAAATACAAGAAACGATCAATATCAAGAGTACGAGATTGGCCATCGGGGTGTGGGCCGACATCGAAGATAGATCATAGGCCGATAGTGGTAGTTTCGAGTGACAGTAGCATAGAAGCGGTGTGAACATTAGTACAAGAACCAGGTGTGTAACTCTTACACACTTTCTTTACTTAATATGCTAAATGTTATGTGATGATAAAAGCCGAAGTGACAGCAGTGATTACTAAGTTACCCTTGTGGGTAAAAATGAGGATGCCGGGTAAGTTGTTATGGTTACTAGCGTTAATTAAAATGTGAACTATAAGTGCATGCCATTCTTTATTCAATACTCTACATGTTGAAGCATGATCATACTTGTATTGTGAGCACGAACATGTGATATGGGTGTTGAGAGGAGGGGAAGTATGATCTATCAGACTGTCACCAGTGGTTTGGTACCACATAGTGGGTTGGCCCTACATATTATAATATTGTGACTATGTCTCAGTGGTTTGGCACCACCAGTGGTTTGGTACCACATATGTTTATTTGTGACTTCGGTCACCAGTGGTTTGGCACCACCAGTGGTTTGGTACCACAAGAGGTAGATTTGGGAAATATAGATGGATATCTAGGTTGATGGGTTGCATGACATACATATTTGTATATGAAATTGTGTAAGAGCATAACGTCTTTTGGGATTGGGGTTTACACATTGAGTCTAAGTGACTCACCCCTTCCTTTATATTTTGCAGATAAACCTTAGATCGTGGATTTGGAGCCAGGGTGGACTCGAGGTGGCCATGCTCAGCATTCGTTTTATTTTAATGTTTTCTATATGGACTTAGTTATTTTCTTTAATTTGGGTTTTTAGTTCTATAATAAGGCCGCTTAAGTATTATTTTGGGACATTTTATTTAGTTGTTTCTTAAAGTTTCCATAAGTATGCCGGTAAAACTATGAAATTGGGTGTTTTCAAAACTCCAAACAAATACTTGTTTTCTAAAGTGTACACTGACTAAGTATTAAATACGGAGTAACAATAAGGCAACCAAGTTTTTCTAGAACAAGTTTCAACATGTTTTAGACATCACAAGCTCTAACGACGTATTCTTCAAAATGTTACAACAGGACTATCTTTAACCAAGTTGACAAATTGGTTTTCAAAATGTTTTCTTTCCCGTGGCACACCAGATTCAGTCGTAAGGTTTTGATCGGGTTTAGGGTGTTACATTTTGGTATCAGAGCCCAGTTCAAAAGCTCGGATGTGGGTATAAGGCCCAAAATATGTTTTAAGAGTCTGTAAAATGATTTTTAGATATCTCGGAAAGAATGGCACCTAAGTCTCCGGCGCCGATCCACCCTGGTAAGTACCCTAACATTTGGTATGATATTTGTATGTTGGGCTTCGCGGGTTTTAGACATAGACAAGCATGATAGTACTGATGGACCATAGGGCTAGTTTGCACAACTTCTTAATTACATAAGATTTAAGTCTAATCAAACAAACCTGTGAGTAAGTCACCGAGTAGGGCGTGGCAACAGCCATACGCATGTCTAGGATTGGGTTCAGGGAGAGCTTGGTATTTAAGCAGTCCCAGTGACTCACCTTCTCTTCACTTGAACCCTACCTGGTACGTAGTGACTATTCACTCTAACCATGAGGACTTGTTCACAGGCTAAACCTTATAGTTAAAACCCGAAAGGGATCAACCACCCTGTTTTAAAAAAAAGCCCTAGTTTTGAAATTACCAAATTACCCTTAATTTGTAATAACTACCCTAGATTTGAAAAATGACCAAAGTACATTTGGTTTGTAAAATTACCAAATTACCCTAACTTATAGAATTACCGAAATACCCCGAGTGGAAATTTACCAAAATACCCTTATTTTGTAAAATCACTCGAAACTTTATTTTGGAAAATTACGAAAATACCCCTGTAGGGAAAAATTATGAAAATACCCTCGGGTAGTGAAATGGCAAAAAAACCCCTATAAGTTGAATGTGGCTCATAAATGTTGTTTGTATGATGAATGTGCTTAGAATTAGGAGATAAGCCTAAAACAGAAACTATAGATAGGTTTGAATTCGAAAGAATCACTTTTAAAACTATCTTTCATAAAATTGTTCATGGATAAATAGTAAACAGAATTAATAATTCATAAAATTCTTAACCAGATAAGCGCGATCGAGAAGAATGAGTACAAGAGGTCGTGGACATCCGCCGCGTGGCCATGGTAGGGGTAGGATGACCTTGTCAGAGCTAGCAGGGTCTGGCCATGGGTCAGAGAACGTGATGCCAGATCTGCCAGCAGCGAAAATAGAGTTTCAAGACCAAGCTGGTGGTAACGGTGCAGTATCTTAGCCAGTACTATGAGTTTTGGAGAGAGTTGTCGGGGCAGGCGCAGTTTAGGAGCCCAAAATTCGTGGTGGCGACTCAAGACTATGAGCGAAGTGTTCGGGGAGTTTCGGTGTAGCTCCCAACACTACCGAGATCTTGGTTAGAGGCGATGAGTGAATAATGGATGATTTGGACTTCTCGGTTGAGGAGAAGTTGAAAGGGATAGTGTCTCTTCTCTAGGCTGAGTCGTATCAGTGGTGGCTCACGGTCAGGGATGGTGCATTGGCCGATGATATCACCTGGGATTTCTTTAAGGAGGCCTATCAGAGGAAGTATGTGGGAGCTAGTTATACTGATGCGCAACGGAGGGCATTCTTGAATTTGGTTTAGGGGAGTAAGTCGGTACCTGAGTACGAGGTGAACTTCTTGAGGTTGAGTAGGTATGCTCAGGGTATGGTGGCTATAGAGCATGAGCGCTATGTTAGGTTTGAGGACGGGCTAAGAGATGAGCTGTGGGTGCTGATTGCACCACAGCGAGAAAGGGAATTTGCGTTCTCGTGGAAAAGGCCAAAATAGCTGAGGAGGTGCAGTAAACCAGGAAACAAAATTAGGAAAGAAGTAAGGATAAAAAGAGTTTTGGGCCATCAAGGTCTGCTGAAAGGGCTCAGAAGAGGACTAGATTTGGTGGACTGGGTCTGCTGCTACTGCTCAGTGGCCACCTTAGTGTGCTCAATGTGGGAAGTCTCATTTGGGAGAGTGTTGGGCTGGTAGTAGAGCGTGCTTTGAGTGTGGGTCAATAGAGCATCGGATAAAGGATTGTCCGTAGAAATTAACTAGGACGGAGATTAGGGGTCAAGGACGTGCTCAGCTCAAGAGAGATGGCCAACAACCACAGAGGGACCAAGGGCAGCTAGGGGTGGTAATGGTAACGGTCGAGGTCGTGGAGCACCTGGCCGAGGTGCTGGAGGTGCTAATGCAAGAAGCCAGGGTTGGTCTATGCAGCGAAGCGTCGAGAGGAGGGCAACGCACTAGACGTAATAACCGGTATGTTTTTAATTTTTAGGTTACCTTATACTACTTTGATTGATGTTGGCTCGACGCACTCTTATGTTGCTAGTAGTATACTTAGCTTGTGAGACTGCTGCTAGGGAAATAATGGTAGTTAGCCCTATAGGACACTCTGTGGTAGTAGACAAACTATATAGGGATGTACCCCCAGAGCAGCAAGGGGTAGTGTTTCAAGCTGATTTGATGGAACTACCCTTCGGGGAGTTCGATTTAATCTTAGGAATGGATTGGTTGGTTAAGCACCATTCAAAACTGGACTGTGTAGCTAAGCACTTGGTGCTGAAATCGATCAAGGGTGAAGAGGTGGTGATGATAGGGGAGAGAAGAAATTACCTATCTAATGTGGTGTCCGCGCTGAAGGTGGAGAAGATGGTAAGGAAAGGATGTGAGCCATTTGTGGTCTATGTTTGTGCTTTGAAAGGTAAGGAATCGGTGATAGGAAGTGTCCGAACGGTAAAGGAGTTTATCAATGTTTTTCCGGAAGAGCTTCCGGGTTTTCCCCCGGATCGCAAAGTGGAGTTTGGTATAGATCTTCTACCAGGAACAACACCAATGTCTATTGCCCCATATAGGATGGCGCCAAAGGAGTTGGTGGAGTTGAAAGCGTAGATTCAGGAGTTGTTGGATCGAGGTTTCATCTAGCCAAGTGTGTCACCGTGGGGAGTGCCTGTACTTTTTGTTAAGAAGAAGGACGGGTCCATGCGAATGTGCATAGACTACCGATAGTTGAATAAATTAACAATTAAGAATAAGTATCCGTTACCGATGATAGACGACTTGTTTGACCAGCTTAAGGGAGCATCGGTCTTCTCCAAGATAGATTTGAGGTCGGGATATCACCAACTTAAGGTGAAGGAGGCAGATATCCATAAGACGACGTTTCGTACACGATACGGACACTATGAATTTTTAGTAATGATGTTCGGGTTGACGAACGCACCAGCAGTGTTTATGGATATGATGAATCAGGTGTTTCAGCCATAGTTGGATCGGTTCGTCGTAGTATTTATAGATGATATCCTGGTATACTCGAAATCGGAAGAGGAGCACGACGCGCATTTGCGGGTGGTGTTGCAGATTTTAAGGGAAATGCGTTTATACACAAAGTTTAGTACGTGTGAGTTCTGGTTGAAGTAAGTTACCTTCTTGGGTTATGTGGTGTCAGCTGAGGGGATTAGAATGGACCCTCGGAAGATTGAGGCTGTATTGGACTGGAAGCCACCAAAGTCTGTGGCGGAGATTTGGAGTTTCCTGGGTTTAGCAGGATATTACCGAAGGTTTGTGGAAGGATTTTCTTTAATTGCAGTGCCATTAACTAAGTTGTTAAGGAAAGGGGTTCCGTTTGTATGGTCAGACAAGCAACAAGAGAGTTTTGAGAGGTTAAAAAGGATTTTGACTCCGGTGTTAATTCAACCTGAAGCAGGGAAAGAGTTTGCGGTTTATTGTGATGCATCGCATACAGGATTAGGATGTGTGCTGATGCAAGAAGGGAAAGTAGTAGCATATGCTTCTCGACAGTTGAGACCTCACGAGGTGAACTACCCGACGCATGATCCGGAATTGGCGCAATGGTTTTTGCCCCTAAAATTTGGAGACATTATTTGTATGGAGAGAAGTCATAGTGTACACGGATCACAAGAGTTTGAAGTACCTTCTTACACAGAAGGAGCTAAATTTAAGGCAGAGGAGGTGGATCGAGTTGTTGAAGGACTATGACTGCTCAATTGAGTACCACCCGGGAAAAGCTAATATGGTAGCGGATGCCTTGAGCCGTAAGGTGGTGGCAGAATTAAGAGCCATGTTTGCCCACCTTAGTCTGTATGACGATGGAAGTCTGTTAGCGAAATTGCAAGTGAAGCCAACGTGGGTAGAATAGGTTAAGGAGAAACAGTTGGTAGATGAAGTTTTGAGCGCACGATGTTTGCAAGTGCAGGATGGTGGATTGGAGGGGTATAGCTTGAGCAGCGATGGTGTGTTGTGTTTTCAGGGAAAAGTGTGCATGCCTAGAGATGTGGAGTTAAGGCAGAAGATTTTACAAGAGGCACATAGCAGTCCATATGCTATGCATCCGGGAGGTAGTAAGATGTACCGGGATTTGCGTGAGCAGTTTTGGTGGCCGGGCCTTAAGCGTGAGGTAACAGAATTTGTGGGTAAGTGTCTAACATGTCAGCAAGTCAATGCTAAGCATCAGCTACCGTCGGGGTTGTTGCAACCGATAAAGATTCCACAGTGGAAGTGAGAAAGGATCACAATGGATTTTGTTAGTGGGCTACCCTTCACACCTACTAAAAAGGATTCAGTTTGGGTTATTGTAGACCGTCTAACGAAGTTTGCTCATTTCATACCTGTACGTATGGTTTTTTCTCTTTAGAAGCTAGCGAGACTATATATAGCGGAGATTGTAAGGTTGCGTGGGGTGTCGGTGTTGATTATTTCGGACAGAGACCCTAGATTTACGTTAAGATTCTGGAAGGCTTTGCACCAGGCATTGGGCACAAGGTTGGATTTCAGTACAGCGTTCCATCTCCAGTTAGATGAACAATCGGAGAGGGTGATTCAAGTTTTGGAAGACATGCTAAGGGGTTGTGTCTTGGATTTTAAAGGCAGTTGGGAAGAATTCTTACCGTTGGCGGAGTTTGCATACAACAATAGTTATCAGGCGAGTATTCAGATGGCACCAAATCCGTATCCTAGAGTCTCAGTCTCTATAGTTTCAACTCCTAAAGCTAACAGTTCTAGAGTATTCTACTTTGTAGAATTTTCGTAACACAATAATCATAAAATGAAAACAATTACTTACTTGACTTGGTGCCGGACACTCGTGGTGCCATACTTCCTTTCAAACATGTATTTATAAATCAATTTTCAAAAAGCTTTGGAAAATGTTTTTGAACCCAAACCACAGCTTCAAGTTTTTGAACCGGGCTCGATACCATAAAATGTAACACCCCAAACCCGACCTGAATTTAGGCAGAATCGGCGTGTCACAATGAAGAAAACGATAAAGGATTTGAAATTGTACTTAAATAAGTTTTGTTAAAATCAAGAAAACAAGTTTGATTTGAGACATTTGATAAAATACTACTAACCTCAAGATTGATTTGATAAATCGTTAGATTTGAACTAATAATCTTTTAAAACGTGACTTTTGAAAATGTCATTGAAAATTCAAGAAGATTTCAGATTAAAAATATTTGTAAAAATTTCATTATGAATTCCATTTGTTAATCGATTTTGGAAAACCTTTATTTTAGCTTTTAGAAAATTCTCGCTTAAAATAATTTAAGCAAAATAATATGTAAACCAACCATAAAGCAAATAATAAAATAGTTTAGAGGCCTTATTACAACTTAAACCAAAATAATAAAATAACGGGAATAGAAATTTAAAATTTAATAACACTATTTCTGAAGAATGGCCTCCACCGAGTCATCCATGGCCCAAGTCCACCTCACGGAGCATTACGTACAGGGTTAAGAAAGAAGGGGGTCAATTACTTAGAACTCAGTGTGTAACCTACTCACCGTTGTTCATTGGGCCAAAATCCATAAAGCAAATATTTGGACCTAAGCCCATTTACAAATGTAACAATATAACAAATATAAAATGCATGTGATATGCAATTCCCAACCAAGCCTAAATTTCCATCCGCTACACACGACCCGTACCAACCAACACACCTGTGGGGTTCAAGTCAACCCACCCCACCAACACACCAATAGCAGGCATTAAGCCAGTTATAATATTTGTGGTAGAGCCACCGAACTAGATTTTTAGCAACAGGCCATTGTGACAGAGTCACCGAACTAGATTTTTGGCAACAAGCCATTCTTCTCTTCATCAATTATCCTAACCCATGCAGTCATGTATATATATATATATATATAGATAATGCATAACAATATATTCATAAGGTAAATTTCAACAAAAAGCCCATATTACAAGTTATCAATTTGGCCCATTAGTCAAAATAGAAATTTTGGCCCATTTAACGATCTAGCAAACTTTGGCCCATTTAACATATTTTGGCCCTCATAACAAAATATATCAGATTGACCCATAAAGTAATATGTCAATTCAGTTCATTAAGCAATTTCGTATTTCGGCCCATTAAGGGCAATTCCATAATTCGGCCCATAAGGGTGTTTTCGTAATTTGGCCCATAAGGGCATTTTTGTAATTTTACTCGTCGAGGGTAATTCGATAATCTCGCAACCTAGGGGTATTTCGTAATTTACCCTCTAAGGGTATTATGGTAATTTCACAACCTAGGCTTAACTACTAATTTGGAGCATAAAATCAAATCGTCCATCTCGTCATAATCGACTAAATTGACCATAAATTAAGTTAGAAAACTCGAAATCTAAATCCATAAATTTTCCTTGAAAGTAGATACATATATCTTTCTCCTATAGTTTTCCCAAAATTTTTAGCTTAACCATTTGGTACAGTTTATTCCTTAAATATTTCCTTAATTCACTGTCCAATGATTCTGACCTCTCTTTCCTTAATCACAAATATCTTACTGTAAACTTTTCATAAACTGCTACCACTTGTTTCCATCGAAAATAGGTTCAGAAGGAATCTATACAAATAAATTATGTCCCATAATTCACTTTGTACAATTTTATATGATTTTTCCAAAACAGAATAGAATACCCCGAAGTCATTCGTAACGGTCTCACTAAAATTAACATATCTCGTAATATAATATTCCGCTTCCTTCTTTGTTTCTTCCATATTAAAGTAGACACAGTAAGCTTTAATCTGATACCTTACTCACTTTGTAATTCCTTTTATCTAATGCTTTGTGATTTTTCAAATACACGCCACTGCTTTCGATCAAACTATTTTATTACAAAATACGATTACCACTACGAATATACGCACTCGAAAGTGATCACGGATGCCGGTTATCGGTTTTATTCGGTATTTCTACCGAATCACAGAATATTTCATGTAAACTTTCAAAGATATGTGAGACTTACTCACCATTTCAAACATATATTCGGAAGGGTACGGGATTACACACCTTGATTACGAGTTGTGTTTTCTACCGATTTTAACACCACAACGGTGATCTCCCTCGATGCACCAAGAATCGATACTTATCGATATTGGATCCAATTACCACCGTTTGAATTTGGATAGAACAATACACGATCTCCCACTTAAAACACTACGAAAAGAGAGAGTGAATAAAACATGAAGAAGTGGAGGATAACACCATTTTCGGTTACGATCACAATTTATAACCGAATAGTGATACTTACTTATTCGGCTAAAGAGGAAAGAATATGATCATAGAAAAGAATTCACTTACCGATTGTACATAAATGACCACTTGAATGGAAAAGAGAGTTCAATAGAAGGGTGGAAGATTCGGCTATCCAAAAAGGGAGATAGACAAGAGATTAAAATCTTGATCAAACAAAAGAGCAAGAAAGTGCACAAATGTGCTAGGGGAATTCGACCAAAGTAAAAAGAAAGAAGAAACATATGGTCACCAAGGCTTGTAATTTCGGCACAAAGCAAAGGAAAAATAAAAGAATTTGAGAGGAAAACAATGCACTATTGCTCTACTATGTTTCGGCAAGGTGGGTTGCAAAATTGAGAGAAATGGCACAAAGTTGCCAAAAGGATTTCTGGCCAAAACAAAGCTAGGATTTTACCACAAGCCAAAATAAAATTTCAGCCACCTAACTACTCCAAAACCGTCCACATGCATCCCCCCTTAGGATTAGAGTTTGGCCTCCTAAGCTTTCCAAAACATCATCCATGGAATTAGCCTCATGTCCCCCTTTCTTTCCTATTTCTCTTGATTTCTTTCCCCAACTTCAACCTTGCCTTATTCTTTTAGCCACCTTACCAAAATAATGAAGTCCGCCATTGCCATATTTATTCCTTGACTGACACATAAGGAAGGGAAGTAAAAGTAAAAGTCAAATTGCATACAAAGTGATTCGAACTCCTTCCTTCAAGGTAATACATGTGGTGTCATAGCCTCTTTACTAACTGCTCACTTATGCTAGCTATTTAATCAATTATTTCCATATGCTTTAAGATCACTTACTCCATCTCCTTAAAGTGCTAAAATACCAAATTTTTCCTAAGGCCCAATTAATCCCGAGACTTTATAGAAACCTCGTAACCTTCCAAATTCACTTAACTAACAAGTCCAATTTGCAATAATACCATTCTCTTATTCTTAGAATTTTAAACATTTTTATGTTCAAGGCCCATTGGGCCCAATCCTACTAAGCCCAATTTCGGGATGTTACAAAAATCATCCACATACATGACAATATTGGTTAAAAAAATTGGCCAACCACACTTTCCAAAACAATTTCCTTGAAAAAGGCCACATGTTCCCCTTACTTTCCCCTTTCTCTTGATTCCTTTCCTTACCTTCATCATTTCCTTGTTTCTTTAGCCATCATACCATAATTAAAAAGTCCAACTTACCTTATTTACAAGCTTGGCCAGCACTTAGGGAAATGGTGCAAAAATAATAGTCAAAATTTGCACACCATGGGATTTGAACCTCTTCCCTCAAAGCCTTTCAAGTGGCGCCATTTCCCCTTTGCCATATGCTCACTTATGCTAGCAATTTACTCATTTATTTCCATAAGCTTTGAGGTCACTTACTATCTCTCCTTAATAGGCTTAAACACAAAATTTTACTAAGGCCCAACTTGAACCCGAAACTTCATAGAAACCTTGTAACTTTCCAAAATTACTTTCTTAATAAGTCCAACTTGAATTAATTCCATTCTCTTGTTCTCAAAATTTTAAACACTCCTACGCCCAAGGCCCAATGGGCCCAATCCTACTAGGCCCAATTTTGGGATGTTACAATCCTACCCTCCTTAAAGAAATTTCATCCTCGAAATTTTCAACCAACTACTAAACGCACCGCACAGTCACACCACTATGCTTTCGCTGTGCACTCTGATCTTAATAACACTAATGTACTTTTAACATAATCTTGAATCCTCTTTCACACAACCAAACATCTAACCACTGAAGCAAGCCATTTTCTACCACTTATACCTAAAATTTTCTTGCATTCAATCATCACGTCCAACCAAAGCATACCTGACTTGATGGTGATGAAACAATCCCGAACCTTATGCTCCTTAGACCCATATCTCAAGCATGCTACTGACTTCCTCTAGCATTCACCCGGATGACGCCTTCTACAATAATCGTAAGCTGAAAAGTTTGGACGTGTCTTAACGCGCTTTACCGAACGAGTCTGCGACCCAAAAGAACCGCGATCTATTTTGCTTCTTACAGTCCACAGACCCAACTTGAAGTGCTTCACCGATTCCCTTAACCTCCTTCAATACCTTCTTGATTATCAGAGTCAGTTCATCAACCCCAGCTCGATCATGAGATCCTGTCTCTACCACAGGCGATGCCAATGCCTCCCTTTTAGAAACATGCCTCGGTGTTGAAGATCTAGCCCTAACACCTCGGCCTCTACCATGTCTACGTCCACCACGTCCACGTCTTCTAGCGCTCATGTTCACTAAGTCGAGTTAATCTGATTACGAGTTTTATGAATCAGCATACTATTTTAGTGTTTATTAGACAATATTTTATGTAGTATAAAAAGTAAAGTTGTTTTCGCAAAACACATCCTATAGTCTCAATCTCTATAGTTTCAGTTCCTAAAAATAAAAGTTCTAGAGTATTCTATTTTGCTGAATTTTTTTTACCACAGTACTAACACAATAATCTTAAAATAAAAGCACATACTTACTTGACTTGGTGCTGGATACCCGTGGTGCCATACTTCCTTTAACACATGCATTTATAATTAAAAATTTTAAACAACCTTGGGAAAACGTTTTTGAACCCAAACCACAACCGAGTTTTAAAACTGGGCTCTGATACCATAAAATATAACACCCCAAACCCGACCCAGGCGTTAAGGCCAGATTTGACATGTCACATGAGAAAAATACATTTAAGTCCTTTTCATTCGTACGTAAAAAGAGGTATTGCTTTGTTAAAATTAAGAAAATAAGTTTGATTTGAAATATTTGATAAAGTACTAATGACCTCGAAGATTGATTGATAAATCGATAAATTTGAACTAATGCTCTTATAAAACCGTGACTTTTGAAAACAACGTTTGAAAATTTGAAAGTGAATCCGAGTCTTTTGAAAATTTCGTTGATAATTCAAAAGACAATTTCGTGTTAAAAATATTTGTAAAAGTTTATTTTGAAATCCATTTGTTAATCTATTTTGAAAAACCTTTATTTAATTTTTAGAAAATTCCCTTTAAAATAATTTAAGCAAAATAATAAGTATATCAAACATAAAGAAAATAATAAAATACCTGGAGGCCTTATTACAACATAAAACCCAAAATAGTAAAGTGAATGAAAATAGAAATCTAAAGTTCAATATGAACCATTTCTGAAGTATAGCCTACATCAAGATATCCATGGCCCAAGTCCACGTCACTGAGCATTACCTACAAGGGTTAAGAGAAAAGGGGGGTGAGTCACAAGAACTTAGTGCATAATTCCCTTGCCATCATCCACTGGGTCAGAGCCCAATTAGCAATAAAGGCTATTTACCAAGCTATTTGCCACCCTGAAAAGAAGATCATACTTAAACTCAAATCAACAATGCATTAACAACCCATCTTTCTTGAATAATACTACATGCTTCACTGATCTCAATAAACATACATACTTAGTCAAATAAAAAGAATAATGAACTTGATGGCCTATACAATGGACTTACTTAAAGCATATACACAAAATGAATGCTTCCTATACATGCCATACGTAGTAAAGTAACTTGGCTATACCAAAATAAGAGTTGATAGTGTCATGAGCTCTAACTTTAATGATCCGAAGAGTTAGCTTGGCGGATCGCATAGTAAGAAAGAATCATAACGTAAGCATATAGCTTAGTAAGTTTGTATGTACAACACATATCAATGTACTTGCTTAACATAAACCATTTAGCTTACAATGGTATCATAATTTCGTGTATAAAGCTTACTTACTCATACTCGATTCTTACATGTCTTATGATACTTAACATTCTCATACTTGTAAGGTAAACATAGTACTGTATGACTTGATCACATTGATCAAGATGCTTTAATAATAATAATCATAATCATTACTTCCTCATTCATAACATGAATAATACTCAATTTCATCTTGATACTAACTTTGCTTTCTTAGTTTTCTTGATATCTTCTTTTTGACTTACTCGTTTGCCCGATGAATTTCTGCGAATAATCGAGGATACTAAATCTCGACACACATAACTTGATACCAAAGCCATATCTTCGGTATGGTCTTACATGGAATATCTTATCTTGGTTTCAAGGCCATGTCTTGAAATGGACTTATATGAAGTCTTGCTCTTGATAACATACTCAATGCCAAGCTTGCCTTGGACTTACATAATAACTTACTTGCTAACTTGATCAATGCCAAGCTTGCCTTGGACTTACATGATATCTTGATCAATGCCAAGCTTGCCTTGGACTTACATGATATCTTGATCAATGCCAAGCTTGCCTTGGACTTACATGATATTTTGATCAATGCCAAGCTTGCCTTGGAATTACATGATAACTTGCTTGCTAGCTTGATCAATGCCAAGCTTGCCTTGGACTTACATGATATCTTGTGTGGTAGATCGAGTATCTTGGGAATTTCATCTTCAATCGGGACTTGCTCGTACTTATTATCGTGATTTCTTGCTTGAACATAACATGATCATTTCATACAATTATTGTACATTATAATAAGCAAATTAATGATAAATATCATAAAGCTTAGAAATCATACAAACTTACCTCAGTATACAAAATGTATGTAGATATGCAATTTAGTCCACAACTTTGTTCTTGCATCGGTTTTGATCTGGGCTTCGTTTTTCTTGATTTATAATCATAAATAGATCATTTAATAATCATATTGACTAAATTAACACATAACTCATGTTCTGGCAAAATTACTATTTTGTCCTTATACTATCTGGTATTTGCACTTTTGCCCCAATTCTCGTAAACTGATTTTCATGCAACTTTCTTAAACTTCATGCTTAGCTGAATCATTTTCTCTTCTATAACAATCATCAATTCTCACTATTTCTAGTAGGTATGACCAATTTTATAACTATTACAAAATGGTCTCTACAACCATTTTTCATGAAACTCATTAAGGAAAAGATGTTTATCTAACATCAAACTCTCTTAAACTTCCATAAAACATCATTTAACAAGTATATCATTCAAGGGTAAATTTTTGAACATGCATCTTAGCTCATTTTATAGCTAAAATTAGCTAATTCATAATACGAGAACTTCAAAAAATGAAGAATATTAAAAGCTGGCTAAGATGAACTTATCGTGAGCTTGAAAAAAATGAAAAACCCTAGCTATGGTGTCTTCAAATTTTCGACAGCATGAGGAAGAAGATGAGTGAATTTTTCTAATCTTTTTCCTATTTAAAACACTTAATAGGCAAATGACCAAAATGCCCTTCCTCATAAAAATTCTATTTAACACCATTTCAAGGTCAATTTTGTCCAAAATTTTATTTTTGGGCAAATTTCTATTTAAGGGCTCATAATTATTATTCTAAAGCTATTTCATGCAAAAAGCTTCTAGAAACTCATATATTGTAACTTTTGCAATTTAGTCCTTTTTGGACTAATTGACCTGAACTTAATAAAATTGCTTAACAAAACTTTAATACTAACGTGAAAACATGGCATAAACTTGAAAAACTCATAAATTCACCTCGGGTTCGTGGCCTCGCAGCACTATCCCTACTAGGCCCTAAATCAGGTTGTTACAATTCTCCCCTTCTTAGGGTTTTTCATCCTCAAAAATTTTACCAACAAAAAGGTTTGGATACTGGTTTCTTATACTCTCCTCTGGTTCCCATGTAGATTCTTCGATCCCATGTCTTTGCCACAATACTTTTACTAATTCAATACTCTTATTTCTCAGTTGCTTGACTTCCCGAGCCAAAATCTTGACTACTATAAGTCATGTCGGGGCGAATCTCTATTTCTGAAGGGGTAATTACATGCAAAGGGTCTAATCTGTAGCGTCGCAACTTTGACACGTGAAACACATCATGTATCTTTTCTAATTCTGAGGGCAAAGCCAAACAGTAAGCTACTGGTCCAACTCTCTCAGTAATCTCATAGGGTCCAATGAAACGTGGACTTAATTTGCCTTTTCGGCCAAATCTGAGGACTTTTCTCCATAGTGACACTTTCAAGAAAACTTTATCCCCAACTTGATACTCTATCTCTTTTCTCTTTAAATCCGAAAAGGATTTCTGTCCGTCTGATACAGCCTTTAAACATTCTCGAATCACTTTCACTTTCTCTTTAGCTTCTTTAACCAAATCAACCCCGTGAATTTGGTTCTATTTAAGTTCAGTCCAAAATAAAGGAGTTCTGCACTTACGCCCATATAGGGCCTCATAAGGCGCCATCTTTAAGCTCGACTGAAAGCTATTATTATAGGCAAATTCTACCAATGGGAGAAACTTTTCCCAACTACCTTGAAAATCCAAAACATAACATCTTAGCATGTCCTCGAGTACTTGAATTAACCTTTCGATCGACCATCACCGAGGGTGAAAAGATGTACTAAAACTCAATTTTGTACCCAAGCTTCTTGCAGCTTCTTCCAGAATCTGGATGTAAATCTCGGATCTCTATCGATAAGATCTATAAAGGAACTCCGTGAAGTCTTACTATTTCTGAAACATACAAGTTTGCCAACTTGTCTAGTAAGTAATCCACTCGTACAGGTATAAAGTGGGCTGACTTCATGAGTCTATCAACCACTACCCAAACAACATCTTTCTTGCTCGGAGACAACGGTAAACCCGTTATGAAATCTATGGTGATACGGTCCCATTTCCACTCGGGGACCAAGATAGGCTGAAGCAAACCTGAAGGTACTTGGTGCTCAGCTTTTACTTGCTGACAAATCATGCACTTGGAAACAAATTCTGAAATGTCTTTCTTCATTTTCAGTCACCAATACTATTGCTTTAAATCATTATACATCTTGGTGCCACCCGGATGTACAGATAAACATCCGTTATGTACCTCGTGCAAAATTTTCTGAATAAGCTCCTCTTTTCTTGGCATACAAACTCTATCTCTAAACATTAAATATCCATCAGAATTAATCCAAAAGTCAGATTCAGCACGTGACTCGCACTGAGCTCTTTTATCTTGCAATTCACTATCTTCTTTTTGAGCCTCTAAAATCACTTGAATGAACATTGCTCTAGCTCTCAACTCAGCTAAAATAGAACCATCATCGGATAAAGATATTTTTGAATTCAATGCTCTCAAGGAAAATAGGGATTTTATGCTTAAAGCATAGATGACCACATTTACCTTTCCAAGATGGTAATCAATGACCAACTCATAGTCCTTTATCAACTCTAACCATCTTTGTTGTCTGAAGTTCAACTCTTTCTGTGTCATCAAGTATTTCAAACTTTTGTGATCGGTAAAAGTTCGACATTGTTCACCATATAAATGGTGTCTCCAAATATTCAGAGCGAAGACTATGGCAGCCAATTCAAGATCATGCGTCAGATAATTTTTCTCATGAGGCTTCAACTGTCTGGAGGCATAAGTAATTACCTTGCCTTCTTGTATGAGTACACAGCCTAATCTATTTAAGGATGCATCGCTATAAATTATGAATTCTTTCCCTGCCTCGGGTTGTACTAAAACTGGAGCTTCTGTCAGCATTGCATTCAACTTCTCAAAACTTTGTTGGCATTTTACCGACCACTCAAACTTCACATTCTTCTATAACAATTTAGTCATTGGGGTTGTAATCATAGAAAACCCCTTGACAAATCATCTGTAGTAGCCGGCTAGGCCCAAAAACTTCTAATCTCCATGATGTTCTTCGTGGTTTCAGTCTATTATATTTGAGATCTTACTTGGATCTACTTGACTCCATCTCTCGAGACAATATGTCCTAGATCCCACTTCCTTGAGCCAAAACTCACTTTTACCGAATTTGGCATACAACCGATTTTCTCAAGAGTCTCAGAAACTATCCGTAGATTATTAACATGTTCATTCTCATCTCGGGAATAAATCAGTATGTTGTTAATAAAAACGATTACAAACTTGTCAAGGTATGGTCTGAAAATGTGGTTCATTAAGTCCATGAATACCGCAGGAGCATTGGTTAACCCAACGGGCATGACTAAAAATTCATAATGCCCATACCTCGTTCGAAAGGCAGTCTTGGATACATCTGAATCTTTCACTCTCAGCTGGTACTACCCTAATCTCAAGTCTACTTTGGAGAACACAGTCGCTCCTTTCAATTGATCAAACAAATCGTCGATCCTAGGTAATGGGTACTTGTTCTTTATTGCCACTTTGTTAAGCTGACGGTAATTAATGCACAATCTCATGGTGCCATCTTTCTTTTTCACAAACAAAATCGGAGCGCCCCATGGTGAACTACTTGATATTGCAAAGCCTTTGTCTCATCAACTCTTGCAAATCAGACTTCAACTCTTTCAACCGTGTTGGAACCATTCTATAAGGAGTAATGGATATTGGTACAATATCGGAATTAGCTCAATGCTAAACTCAACTCTCTAACCGGTGGTAATCCCGGTAATTCCTCGTGAAAACATCCACATACTCACATACCATCGATTAATCGATTCAATCTTTAACTCGTCTCTTTATCATTCATTACAAAGGCCAAAATGCCTCATACCCTTTTCTTAGATATCTCTCGCCATCATATGAGAAATTATTACCGACGATCTACCTTGCTCATCTGATTCTACATGAAGAGCATCCCCATTCTCACATCTCATCTCAATGTATTTATTCCCACAATTTACAATTACATTATGAGTAGTCAACCAGTCCATACCAAGAATGAGGTCGAATTCATCAAATGGTAACAATATAAGATTTGCTTTAAAGTAATGACCTCTAATCATTAATGGACAATCTTTACAAACTTTATCAACTAACATACTCTTGCCTAAAGGATTAGACACCTTAATCAAAAACTCTGTAGTATCTATAGGCACACCCAACCCAGGCAATAATTTCATGTAAATGTAAGAGTGTGTGGATCCGGGATCTATTAAAGCAATAACTTTGGTATTGTAAAGGGAAAATATACCCGTAATAACATCGGAGGAAGATGCCTCTTCATGAGTGCGAATGGCATAAGTCCTTGCAAGCGCTCTACCCTCGGGTCTCACATCCTGCTCTCTAGGGTTACCTCTTCCTCTTGCCCCACATTCCGGGTTCCTCTACGGTCCCCCTCTAACCATACTCCAGGATCTCGGGTTCTGAGTTCTCTCTTCGTTGGTCATCTCTGGACAATCTTTTATGAAATGGTCTTGGGAACCACATCTAAAACACACATTTTCATGTGCTCGGCATTCTCCCAAATGGCGTCTACCACATTGTGGACATTCTGGCCTGTCAGGTCTAAAATTCCCAACACTTGCAACTGAAGTCGTCTGTGCTTTATTTCCCAAATACTGCTTACTATTGTCTTTTCTTTAAAATCCAGTGCAAGTAGCTGTTTGAGTAGAGAAATCTCTTGACTTCTTGGATGACGATTGGAACGACTTGTTCCACCGTCTCTTTCTAGAATCCTGAGACTCTATTTCAAATTTCTTCGTCTCTTTTACTAGTTCTTCGACTTTACAAGTCCTTTCCACTAGCACAATAAATTCTTTTAAATCAAGGACAGCAGAACAAAGCCTTAATGTCCTCGCTTGAACCATCTTCAAACCTTTTACTCATAATGGCCTCGGTGGAGACACATTCACGAGCGTGCATTTGCCGAGTCGCATTTAACTCTCGCTCATAATCGCCATCGACATCTTACCTTGCTTCACTCTAGAAATTCTTTCCTCTTCCGATTTACAAATCTCGATCGATATATTTTTTCTTAAACTCTTCTTGGAAGAATTCCATGAAATCTTTTCCTTGGTACCACCGACACAAGGGTGTTCCACCATTGGTGTTGAATCTCTTAGAGAGAGACTACACACTTCATGCATTCATCGTGGGTGCAGGATCGCTTGATAAATACCGATGGTATTTTCTTACTAGAACTCAGCTCTTTCTGGATCATCATTTTTTCTAGCTCAGAATTCTTACGCCCCATGCTTCCTGATCCTATGAATTGGAGGTTTACCTCCTCTTACCACCTCTACTACTTGAGGGGCTACTGGAGTAGGTTGTGGAACAGGCAGGGGTGGAGGGGGTTGTGCATTCGGGTTCGCTCGAATGAACTCCGTGTACCAGGCATCCATCATATGGAGGAAGACTTTTCTAGCCTCTTCTCTTCCTCCTTCTTGACTCACCGTAGTGAGTCTATTCTTATTCTCATACGGCACCGTCCCTTCTACGAGAGCTGTTGCGTTACTTTCTACATCATCTGCATCAGCTCTTTCGGGATCTATTTACTATATGTATAAACGTAATTTAAGCCGTCAGGAGTCGTCACACTATCATTATAAAAACATTCTTACGTATGGCATGTATAGCTAGACTGATGCTCATGCTACATTAGTCCTAGAATCGACTAAACTGTAGCTCTGATACCACTAAATGTAACACCCCACACCCAAGACCGATATTAGGTCTGGATACGAGATATTACTATGCTTGAACTCAATGAAACATGTACTTACAGGCTATAAAATTTCATTCTGACTTAAAAACTTCACTTTCTTAGTCAACACATATAACAAGGGCCTACGAGGCCTTTAACTCATGTCAGAAAACTTTCAAAATTAAATCAAATAACTATTTTTTTGAAGCACGGTTCACACGCCCGTGAACCCTTAAGCACGCCCATGCCCTCAAACCGTGGAGAGCTACTGACTATTTCCACATGGCTTAGACGCACCCATGTCTTCCAACCGTGGGAGGTTACTGACTAATTTGACATGGCCATGACACGCCCGTGGGCCTAGATCGTGTGCTAATCCTTGATATACTAACTAAATCAACACGGTCTGGGCATACGCCCATGTCCAAACCGTGTGTCTTATACGGCATACACACACGACCGTGGGATTTGCCCGTGGCCTATTT
The DNA here is from genome assembly GCA_025506655.1 of Gossypium rotundifolium. Classification (NCBI taxonomy): domain Eukaryota; kingdom Viridiplantae; phylum Streptophyta; class Magnoliopsida; order Malvales; family Malvaceae; genus Gossypium; species Gossypium rotundifolium. The sequence goes on along the minus strand of CP106729.1, from coordinate 131,473,516 downwards.
TGATTACTAATACTAAGGTGCAGGGTTAACACGGCCTTGACACACGCCCGTGTGTCCAACCGTGCCAGAACTTAAAGGCTATCTACCAAGCATTTGCCATCTTGAAAAGAAGATCATACTTAAACTCAAATCAACAATGCATTAACAACCCATCTTTCTTGAATAATACTACATGCTTCACTGATCTCAATAAACATACATACTTAGTTAAATACAAAAGAATAATGAACTTGATGGCCTATACAATGGCCTTTCTTAAAGCATATACACAAAATGAATGCTTCCTATGCATGCCATACTTACTAAAGTAACTTGGCTATACCAAAATAAGAGTTGATAGTGTCTTTGTGAGTCACTTTAATGATCCACTAGTTAGCTTTGGACCTGCATAGTAAGAAAGAATCATAACATAAGCATATAGCTTAGTAAGTTTGTATGTACAACACATATCAATGTACTTGCTTAACATAAACCATTTAGCTTACAATGGTATCATAATTTCGTATAAAGCTTACTTATTCATACTCGATTCTTACATGTCTTATGATACTTAACATTCTCACACTTTTAAGGTAAACATGGTACTGTGATCACTTGATCACATTGATCAAGATACTTTAATAATAATAATCATAATCTTTACTTCCTCATTCATAACATGAATAATACTCAATTTCATCTTGATACTAAATTTGCTTTCTTAGTTTTCTTGATATCTTCTTTTGAGTTACTCATTTGCCTGATGAATTTCTGCGAATAATCGAGGATACTAAATCTTGACACACATAACTTGATACCAAAGCCATATCTTCAGTATGGTCTTACATGGAATATCTCATCTTGGTTTCAAGGCCATGTCTTGACACGGACTTATATGAAGTCTTGCTCTTGATAACATACTCAATGCCAAGCTTGCCTTGGACTTACATGATATCTTGATCAATGCCAAGCTTGCCTTGGACTTACATGATATCTTAATCAATGCCATGCTTGCCTTGGACTTACATGATATTTTGATCAATGCCAAGTTTGCCTTGGACTCCAAGCTTGCCTTGGAATTACATGATAACTTGCTTGCTAGCTTGATCAATGCCAAGCTTGCCTTGGACTTACATAATATCTTGTGTGGTAGATCGAGTATCCCGGAATTTCATCTTCAATCTGGACTTGCTCGTATTTTATTATCGTGATTTCTTGCTTGAACATAACATGATCATTTCATACAATTATTGTACATTATACTAAGCAAATTAATGATAAATATCAAAAGCTTAGAAATCATACAAACTTACCTCAAGATACAAAATGTATGTAGATATGCAATTTAGTCCACAACTTTGTTCTTATCTCTGGCTTCGATCTGGCTTTGTTTTTCTTGATCTATAATCATAAATAGATCATTTAATAATCATATTGACTAAATTAACACATAACTCATGTTCTGGCAAAATTACTATTTTGCCCTTATACTATCTAGTATTTGCACTTTTGCCCCAATTCTCGTAAACCCGATTTTCATGCAACTTTCTTAAACTTCATGCTTAGTTGAATCATTTTCTTCTATAACAATCATCAATTTTCACTATTTCTAGTAGGTATGACCAATTTTATAACTATTACAAAATGGTCCCTACTACCATTTTCATGAAACTCATTAAGGAAAAGATGTTTATCTAACATCAAACTCTCTTAAACTTCCATAAAACATCATTTAACAAGCATATCATTCAGGGTAAATTTTGAACATGCATCTTAGCTCATTTTATAGCTAAAATTAGCTAATTCATAATACTGAGAACTTCAAAATACGAAGAATATTAAAACAGCCTAAGATGAACTTACTATGAGCTTGAAAAAATTAAGAACCTTAGCTATGGTGTCTTCAAATTTTTAGTAGCACAAGGAAGAAGATGAGTGAATTTTCTCATCTTTTCCCATTTAAAACACTTAATAGGCAAATGACCAAAATATCCTTCCTCATAAAAATTCTATTTAACACCATCTCAAGGTCAATTTTGTCCAAAATTTTATTTTTGGGAAAATTGCTATTTAAGGCTCATAATTATTATTCTAAAGCTATTTCATGCAAAAGCTTCTAGAAACTCATATATTGCAACTTTTGCAATTTAGTCCTTTGGACCAATTGACCTCAACTTAATAAAATTGCTTAACAAAACTTTCATACTAACGTGCAAACATGGCATAAACTTGAAAAACTCATAAATTCACCTCGGGTTCGTGGCCTTGCACCACTATCCCTACTAGGCCCTAAATCGGTCACATATAATCACTATGTCCATTCTATCTCAGAATTCATGTATACATCATCTCATATACATTGATCACTATCAATAATCATAAGAACATACCTAATTCGGTATAAATACATTTATTTGTATATTGACTTACCTCGGATTCAGATATTCGTTCGAACTCGGTTATTCTACTACCTTCGATTTCCCGCGATCTAAGTCCGTTTTCTTCAGTTCTTGATCTATACATATTCAAATTTAATCCTTTTATTTTCCAACACATTCAATTCAATCCAAGAACACATATTTAGGGCACTTTGCAAATTAGCCCTCACTTTTACACATTAGGACAATTTTACCCCTAATTCACAAAATCATAAGTTTACATATAATTTTAAATACCCAAGCCTAGCTGAATTTCACTCATATTCATATGAGTCCATACATCTCATTTATTTCACAATTTAATCCTCAAAATGCTATTTTCACAATTTAGCCCTAATTAGCTAAATTCATCAAAAATTCAAGAACAAAACATGTTCATTTAACACATATCTTTCATTTTTCACTATCAAACAACATAAAACACATGAGTTCATCAAAGTCTCATTTCTGAAGCATCATCAATTCTCAAAATTAAAACATGGGTTTCAAAGTTTACGAAGCAACGATTACAAAAACATAAAAATTATCAAAAATCGATTAAATCATACCTTGAATTGAGCTTAATGATGGCCGAACACCATGAGAACTCAAAACCCTTCTTTTCTTTCTATATTCGGTGATGAATCAATAAAAATGGCCATTTTAATGCTTTATTTTTGTTATAAAATAACTTAATAACAAATTTCCAAATTCAACCTTCAAAACAAAATATTTAAAGCATATTATACAAGGTCATTTTTGACAATTGCCATCCATTAACTTAATAGTGGTCTAATTGCTTCATAAGACCTCCACCTTTAAAAGCCACAACTCATAGGTACTTAATCAACTAGAAAGCCACTTTTACACTTTATGAGATTTAATCCTTTTGTCAATTAAACACTCAAATAATCAAATTATTATACGAGGCTTTCACACATGCTTAGTCACATATCAAAGGCACAAAAAATAATATTAAAATATTTCACTGACTCGGATTCGTGGTCCCAAAACCACTGTTCCGACTAGGGTCTAAACCGGACTGTTACAATTCTCTCCCCTTAGGTATTTTCGTCCTCGAAAATCTTACCATTAAATGATTCGAATATTGTCGTCTCATTGAATCTTCAGCTCCCACGTAGCCTCTTCCACATCTGTGTCAATTCCACAACACTTTCACTAACAAAATTTTCTTATTTTTCAACTTTTTCACCTCGCGAGCTAAAATACGGATCAGTTCTTCCTCGAATGTCATATCAGATTGGATTTCAATCTCGGATAAAGTAATCACATGTGACGGTCGAACGATATCATTAAAGCATTGAAACATGAAATACATTATGAATCTTTTCTAGCTCGGTGGCAACAATAGTAGTGTCTCAGAATCGGCCCAACACACTCAATAACCTCATATGGCCCAATGAATCTCAGACTCAACTTGCCTTTACGTCCAAATTGGAGTACTTTCTTCCACGGAGACACTTTCAAAAACACTTTGTCACTGATATCAAATTCAATCTCTTTTCGTTTCAAGTCTGCATAAGACTTCTGACGATCGATGTTGATTTTAGACTATTTTGGATTACTTTTACTTTTTATTCAAAGATCTTTTATCAAATCAACCCTATGTAGCTTATTTTCACTAACCTCGATCCAACACGTAGGTGTACTACATTTACGCCCATACAAAGCCTCGTAAGATGCCATTTTGATGCTCGATCGAAAACTGTTGTTATACAAAAATTCAATCGGTGGTAAGTAGTGTTCCCACCGAACCATTAAACTCAAGGATACAATATCCCAACATGTCCTCGAGAATCAATAATCACTTGGATTGACCATCCATCTGCGGGTGAAGAGCGGATGAAATGCAATTTCGTGCGTAAAGCTTCTTGCAATTTCTTCTAGAACCGTATGTAAGCCTCGGATCTCTATCTGACACAATAGACAATGACACTCCGTGCAATCTCACGATATCGTAAATGTAAAGCTCACTAATCTATTAAGTGAGTAATCGATCTCACCGAATAAAATGAGCGATTTTGTCAATCGATCAACTATCACCCAAATCACATCTTTCTTTCTCGGTTAGAGGTAATCCCAAAACAAAATCCATTGTCACTCTATCCCATTTCCACTAGGAGATCAGATTTGGTTGTAGCAAGCCAGATGGAACCTGATGTTCAGCTTTAATTTGCTGACAGAATAAAAATTTTGACACAAAGTCAGAGATATCTCGTTTCATACCAGACCACTAATAGTGTTGTTTTAGATCACAGTACATCTTTGTACTTCCCGAATGAACTGATAGACGACTGTTATGTGCTTCATTTAAAATCAACTGAATCAATTTTAGGTCTCTCAGAACACAGATTTGATCTCGAAATCTCAAGCAATCATCATTATCAACTCGAAATTCAGAATCAGAGTTCGGATCACACTGAGTTCATTTCGCTATTATTTCATTATCTACTTTCTGAGCATCACATATCTGCTGTAAAAACAATAGTTTTGCTTTCAATTCAGCTATCACTAAACTATCATCAGACAAATCTAATTGAACATTCAAAGTACATAATACAAACAATGATTTCCTACTCAAGGCATCAAGAATTTACATTTGCTTTCCCCGGGTGATAATCTATCACAAGTTCATAGTCTTTCAATAGCTCTAACCATCTTCACTGTCGTAGATTCAAATCTTTCGGGGTCATCAAATATTTTAGACTTTTATGATCTGAAAACACATGACATTTCTTGCCGAACAGATAATGTCACCAAATCTTTAATGCAAACACAATCGCAACTAGCTCAAGGTCATGTTTCGGATAGTTCTTTTCATGCGGTTTCAGTTGTCTCGAAGCATAAGCTATTACTTTGCCTTCTTGCATCAAAGCACATCCCAGACCATTTAATGATACATCACTATATATCATGAATTCTTTACCCGATTCTGGCTGTACTAAAACTGGTGCTTCAGTTAACAGAGTTGTAACACCCTTCTCAAACTCAAACTCTTCTCGTCCAATTCGTAAAATCCAACTCAAACTCTTCTCGTCCAACTGAAACTCTTCTCGTCCAATACGCAAAATAAATACTCCCTTGCTTGTCATGAGATTCGAACCCAAGCTCTCCCATCAGCCAATTCACGCCACTTGCCACTAAGCCACCAGCTCCTCTTGTGTCTAAAACCATGCACAACTAAATATAACCCTATGGCAAAATTCTAGAGTCCATTTAAAAAGAAAACCAAAATGCAAAAGCCAATACTTGATCCTTAGACCTCCTTCCTTCCTTGTGGTGTCACCCCCTTGTCTCTTATGTGGCGTCACTTTGCAACTACACCACACACTCCACTTATGTCATTTTTCCCCACATTTTACTCTTAAAGCCTACCTACCAACTCCTAGGGTTTTTTTCACCTAAAACCAAAATTTCTCTAAAACTAAAGTTTGACCCCAGGACTTCATAGAAACCCCCTAACCTTCCAAAATCACTCACCTAATAGATCCAACTTGCACTAAAGCCGTTCTCTTGTTCCCAAAAATTTTAAACGCCCTATACCTAAGGCCCATTGGGCCCAATTCTTCTAGGCCCAATTTTGGGAAGTTACAAATCTACCTCCTCAAAGAAATTTCGTCCTCTAAATTTTTAGCTATAGAAATAATGATATCCTAACCTACAACACAATACTCATACTACGTACTCGATTCTAAAATAGTAATACACTTTCTAACTTATGCTTGGAACCACTTCACACAACCAAATATCAAATATGTATAAACATATATTTAACACTCACACATAAAAATTTCCATTCAAACATCACATCCAAAACATACACGTAATAAATATACCATTGTAGCATATAATAATAAGTAAGGGGACTTACGGATTTGGTGCCGGAGACTCGAGTGCCATACTTCAAATTTAAAAAAAAAAAAACCAAATTTCAAATAACTTTGAAAAAATATTTTTCGAGCCCATTCCACAGCCGAGTTTTGCAACCTGGTTCTGATACCAAAATTGTAACAACCCAAACCTGGCCTAGAAGTTAGGCTCGAATCTGGCGTGTCACATTGAAGGAAGTTGAAAAGCTAAGCGATTGTTTAGAAAAGTTTTATCAGATTTTTGAACTCTGAGGTCGTTCTTTGATTGAGAAAAACATGATTTACTAAATGACCGTTTAAAAGTTATAAGTATTTTGAAAACTAATTTGTTGTGGAAGTTGAACTTGCGTGCTATGTAAACATTATATTTTAGAAAACGATTGCTAATGTTTTAAGAAAACCTCGATTTATAAGATTAATGTATAAATGAAAACTTAAAAACATAAACCAATGGCCTTATTACAAAATATGAACCCAAAATAAGTAATATTAAAATAAGGTAAAAATCAAAATTACTAAAGTTCACGAGTAGTATGTCCGATGTATAGCCACCCCCGAGTCCTCCACGGCTCCCAATCCTCAATCGCTGGGAATCACCTGAAACATTTAATAAAAAGAGGGGTGAGTTTATGAAAACTCGCAGTGCACAACCCTCATCAAGAAGAACGCAAGATCACAACAATTCGGGTCAAGCCCATTACAGTAACGGTGGCAATTGGGCCTTAGCCCAAAATAGCCTCAGTTGGGCCTTAACCCATAAATGTCACAAATCATATTTATCTGGGCCCGAGCGAGTCTCAAATAATACCACATATGCAATGCATTAATGCCCATACCAACCCTACACTCCGCCTCTCGTCCAACCTCAGCACTCTTGTAGGATTTAATCGACCCACTCATCCCTACACTCCTTATGTAGCACCGATTATGACTAACTTATTAGTGCAAAGATAGCCGCTCTATGGCTAAAAGCCTTCGTCAGAAAGCGACCATACGATCCTATCAGCACTTCCCCTTTCGAATAATCCCATCCCCATGCAACATAATAACACATGAATCCAACATACAATAATAATCATACGATAACAATCATAAATCACATACAAGAATAATCATATAACATGTAGGGGCGTTTTTGTCATTTTTACCTTTTAGGGGCATATCGATCATTTTACCCATCGAGGGTATTTTCGTAATTTACCAACCAAGGGTATTTTTATAATTTACCTACCAAGGGTATTTTCGTAATTTACCTACTAAGGGTATTTTCGTAATTTACCCACCAAGGGTATTTTCGTAATTTACCCACCAAGGGTATTTTCGTAATTTACCTACCAAGGGTATTTTTGTAATTTTGCAACCCAGAGGTATTTCGGTAATTTTGCAAACCAGGGGTATTCTAGTAATTTTACAAACCAGGGGTATTTCAGTAATTTTACAAATCGAGGGTATTTCGGTCCCTTTCGGGTTTTAGCTATGAATTTTGTCCCATCAATAAGTCTTCGCGGCTAATGTGAACAGACACTACGCACCAGGTAGGATTCCAGAAAAGAGGAGGTGGGCCACTATGGCCGCTTAAGTACCAAGCTCTCCCTAGATCCAATCCTAGACATGCGTATCCCCGTTGCCACACTCCAACCCAACAACTTGTTTACGGACATGTTTAATTAGAGAAATTATGTCTTATGGAATTTAAGAGTTGTTCAAACTAGACCTAAGGTTTATAAACCCTAACATATATGTCTACGTCCCCATAAGCCCAAATCACTCCCTTACGGCCCATTAGGCCCAAATCTCATGATATGGCTTATTAGGCCCAAAACAAATCCAATTCATGTATCATGCATGACTAATTCAATTCGTATAACCAACCAAACCATTTCATCAAACTTAGCCTCAAGGCCCGCCGGGCCCATTTAGCCACCTACGGCTTTGCCGATTTCGTGTGTGTAGTGTTTGTACACACCTGGTAACCACGCGCACTGCAAATCCTTTAGTCATGAACCTATAATCGACATCACCTAACAATTAATCATAACTTAATATACACTTATTGGAAACTGAAACCTCACTGTAACCTTACCGTGCACCTTACGTTATAGCAGCCCTTTCTTCGCTACTATTGGCGGTTATCCTCTAGGTTTGCACCCAAATGCCCACCAAGGTATATTAACTCTCCTCATAGAATGTACTCTATATATAGCTATCTTCTCGCCTTCCTTCTTTGTATTCACCGATGTGGGATCCTCTCGTTAGCGAGTTTAAATCCAACTCAAACTCTTCTCGTCCAATCCATAAAATAAATACTCCCTTACTTGTCATGAGATTCGAACCCAAGCTCTCCAATCAGCCAATTCACGCCACTTACCACTAAGCCACCAGCTCCTCTTGTGTCTAAAACCATGCGCAACTAAATATAACCCTATGGCAAAATTCTAGAGTCCATTTAAAAAGAAAACCAAAATGCAAAAGCCAAGACTTGAACCTTGGACCTCCTTCCTTCCTTATAGCGTCACCCCCTTGTCTCTTATGTGGCGTCACTTTGCAACTACACCACACACTCCACTTATGTCATTTTTCTCCACATTTTATTCTAAGAGCCTACCTACCAACTTCTAGGGTTTCTTCACCTAAAACCAAAATTTCTCTAAAGCCAAACTTTGACCCCGGGACTTCATAGAAGCCCCCTAACCTTCCAAAATCACTCACCTAATAGATCCAACTTGCACTAAAGCCATTCTCCTGTTCCCAAAAATTTTAAACGCTCCTACGCCTAAGGCCTGTTGGGCCCAATTCTTCTAGGCCCAATTCGGGATGTTACAAATCTACCCTCCTTAAAGAAATTTCATCCTCGAAATTTCCAGCTATAGAAACAGTCGGATATCCTAACCTACAACACTACACTCATGCTGCGTACTCGGATTCTAAAATAGCAATACACTTTCTAACTTATGCTTAGAACCACTTCACACAACCAAATATCTAATGCGTATAAACATATATTTAACACTCACACATAAAAATTTTCCATTCAAACATCACATCCAAAACATACACAGAATAAATACAGTCATTATAGCATATAATAATAAGTAAGGGGACTTACGGATTTGGTGCCGGAGACTCGGCTTCCATATTTCCAATTTTTTTAAAAAAACCAAATTTCAAATAACTTTGAAAAAATATTTTTCGAGCCCATTCCACAGCCGAGTTTTGTAACCTAGCTCTGATGCTAAAATTGTAACACTCTAAACCCGACCTAGAAGTTAGGCCCGAATCTAGCGTGTGACATTGAAGGAAGTTGAAAAGCTAAGCAATTGTTTAGAAAAGTTTTATCAGATTTTTGAACTCCGAGTTTGTTGTTTGATTGAGAAAAAGTGATTTACTAAATGACCATTTAAAAGTTGTTATTATTTTGAAAACTATTTTGTTATGGAAGTTGAACTTGCGCTGCTATGTAAACATGATATTTTAGAAAACGATTGCTAATGTTTTAAGAAAACCCAGATTTATAAGTTTAATGCTTATAAATGAAAACTTAGAAAGCATAAACCAATGGCCTTATTACAAAATATGAACCCAAAATAAGTAATCTTAAAATAAGGTAAAAATCAAAATTACTGAAGTTCACGAGTAGTATCTCCGATGTATAGCCACCCCCGAGTGCTCCACGGCTCCCAATCCTCAATCGTTGGGAATCACCTGAAACATTTAATAAAAAGAGGGGGTGAGTTTAAGAAAACTCAGTATGCACAACCCTCATCGGTAAGAACATGCATCACAATAATCCGGGCCGAAGCCCATTATAGTAATGGTGGCAATTGGGCCTTAGCCCAAAATAGCCTCAGTTGGGCCTTAACCCATAAATGTCACAAATCATATTTATATGGGCCTGGGCCCATCTCAAATAATACCACATATGCAATGCATTAATGCCCATACCAACCCTACACTCCGTCTCCTGTCCAACCCTGCACTACTGTGGGGATTTAATCGACCCACCCATCCCTACACTCCTTATGTAGCACCGATTTCTAAGACTAATCTTATTTGGCAAAGATAGTCGCTTGGTGGCTAAAGCCTTGGTGGATCCACAATGTCAAGCGACCATGCGATCCTATCTCCACTTCCCTTTGAATAATCCCATCCCCATGCAACATAATAACACATGAATCCAACATACAATAATAATCATACGATAAAAATCATAAATCGCATACAAGAATAATCATATAACATGTAGGGGCGTTTTAATCATTTTTGCCCTATAAGGGCATATCGGTCATTTTACCAACCAAGGGTATTTTCATAATTTACCTACCAAGGGTATTTTCGTAATTTACCTACCAAGGGTATTTTTGTAATTTACCCACCAAGGGTATTTTTGTAATTTACCCACTAAGGGTATTTTCGTAATTTACCCACCAAATGTATTTTCGTAATTTACCCACCAAGGGTATTTTCATAATTTACCTACCAAGGGTATTTTCATAATGTCATAACCCAGGGGTATTTCGATAATTTTGCAAACCAGGGGTATTCTAGTAATTTTACAAACCAGGGGTATTTCAGTAATTTTACAAACCGAGGGTATTCGGTCCCTTTCGGGTTTTAGCTGTGAACTTTGGCCCATCAACAAGTCTTCGTGGCTAATGTGAACAGATACTACGCACCAAGTAGGATTTTAGAAAAAAGGAGGTGGGCCACTATGGCCGCTTAAGTACCAAGCTCTCCCTAGATCCAATCCTAGACATGCGTATGCCCGTTGCCACACTCCAACCCAACGACTTGTTTACGGACATGTTTAATTAGAGAAATTAAGTCTTATGGAATTTAAGAGTTGTTCAAATTAGACCTAATGTCCATAAACCCTAACATATATGTCTACGTCCCCAAAAGCCCAAATCACTCCCTTACGGCCCATTAGGCCCAAATCTCATCATATGGCCTATTAGGCCCAAAACCAATCCAATTCATGTATCATGCATGACTAATTCAATTTGTATAACCAACCAAACCAATTCATCAAACTTAGTCTTAGGGCCCACCAGGCCCATTTAGCCACCTACGGCTTTGCCGATTTCATGTGTGTTGTGTTTGTACACAGTTGGTAACCACGCACGTTGCAAACCCTTTAGTCACGAGCCTACAATTGACATCACCTAACGATTAATCATAACTTAATATACACTTATTGAAAACCAAAACCTCACCGTAACCTTACCGTGCACCTCACGTTATAGTAGCCCTTCTTTCGCTACTATTGGCGATTATCCTCTAGGTCTGCACCCAAACGCCCACCAAGGTATATTAACTCTCCTCATAGAATGTACTCTATATATAGCTAGCTTCTCACCTACCGATGTGGGATCCCTCCGTTAGCAGAGTTTAAATCCAACTCAAACTCTTCTCGTCCAATCCACAAAATAAATACTCCCTTGCTTGTCATGAGATTCGAACGCAAGCTCTCCCATCAGCCAATTCACGCCACTTGCCACTAAGCCACCAGCTCCTTTTGTGTCTAAAACCATGCGCAACTAAATATAACCCTTGGCAAAATTCTAGAGTCCATATAAAAAGAAAACTAAAATGCAAAAGCCAAGACTTGAACCTTGGACCCCCTTCCTTCCTTGTGGGGTCACCCCCTTGTCTCGTATGTGGCATCACTTTGCCACTACACCACACACTCCACTTGTGTCATTTTTTTCGACATTTTATTCTTAAAGCCTACCTACCAACTCTCAAGGTTTTTTTCACCTAAAACCAAAAATTCACTAAAGCCAAAGTTTGACCCCGGGACTTCATAGAAGCCCCCTAACCTTCCAAAATCACTCACCTAATAGATCCAACTTGCACTAAAGCCATTCTCTTATTCCCAGAAATTTTAAACGCTCCTATGCCTAAGGCCCAATAGGCCTAATTTCGGGATGTTACAAATCTACCCTCCTTAAAGAAATTTCATCCTCAAAATTTCCAGCTATAGAAATAGTCGCATATCCTAACCTACAACACTACACTCATGTCAAGACTCGATTCTAAAGCAAGAATACACTTTCGAACTTATGCTTGGAACCACTTCACACAACCAAATATCTAATAGAAAAGCAAACATATATTTAACACTCACACATAAAATTTTCCATTCAAACATCACATCCAAAACATACACGTAATAAATACGCTTATTATAGCATATAATAATAAGTAAGGAGACTTACTTGATTTGGTGCCGAGACTCGGTGCCATACTTCCAATTTTTAAAAAAACCAAATTTTAAATAACATTGAAAAAACATTTTTCGATCCCATTTCACACCGAGCTTTGCAACCTAGCTCGATATTAAAATTGTAATTCCCAAACCCGCCTAGAAGTTAGGCACGAATCAGCGTGTCACATTGAAGGAAGTTGAAAAGCTAAGCAATTGTTTAGAAAAGTTTTATCGATTTTTGAACTCCGAGTTCGTTGTTTGATTTACAAAATGTGATTTACTAAATGACCGTTTAAAAGTTGTTATTATTTTGAAAAACTATTTTGTTATGGAAGTTGAACTTGCATCGTTGCGTAAACATGATATTTTAGAAAACGATTGCTAATGTTTTAAGAAAACACCGTATTTATAAGTTTAACAGTTATAAATGAAAACATAGAAAATAGAAACCAATGGCCTTATTACAAAATATTAACCCAAAATAAGTAATCTTAAAATAAGGTAAAAATTAAAATTACTAAAGTTCACGAGTAGTATCTCCGATGTATAGCCACCCCTGACTCCTCCACGGCTCCCAATCCTCAATCGTTGGGAATCACCTGAAACATTTAATAAAAAGAGGGGGTGAGTTTACAAAAACTCAGTGTGCACAACCTTTATCAAGAAGAACATGCATCACAATAACTGGGTCAAGCGCATTCAAGAATCTGGTGGCAATTGGGCCTTAGCCCAAAATAGCCTCAGTTGGGCCTTAACCCATAAATGTCACAAATCATATTTATTTGGGCCTGAGCCCATCTCAAATAATACCACATATACAATGCATTAATGCCCATACCAACCCTGCACTCCATCTCCTGTCCAACCCTACACTCCTGTGGGGATTTAATCGACCCACCCATCCTTACACTCCTTATGTAGCACCGGTTGCGGCACTAACTTATTAGTGCAGCATAGCTGCTCGGTGGCTAAAAGCCTTCGATGGATCCACAGTCGTCAAGCGACCATACGATCCTATCAGCACTTACCCTTTCAAATAATCCCATCCCCATGCAACATAATAACACATGATTCCAACATACAATAATAATCATACGATAAATGTAGGGGCATTTACGTTATTTTTTCCCTCTAGGGGCATATCGATCATTTTACCCATCGAGGGTATTTCCGTAATTTACCAACCAAGGGTATTTTCATAATTTACCTACCAAGGGTATTTTAGTAATTTACCTACCAAGGGTATTTTCGTAATTTACCTACCAAGGGTATTTTCGTAATTTACCCACCAAAGGTATTTTCATAATTTACCCACCAAGGGTATTTTCATAATTTACCTACCAAGGGTATTTTCGTAATTTTGCAACTCAGGGGTATTTTGGTAATTTTGCAAACTAGGGGTATTCTAATAATTTTACAAACCAGGGGTGTTTCAATAATTTTACAAATCGAGGGTATTTTAGTCCCTTTCGGGTTTTAGCTATGAACTTTGGCCCATCAACAAGTCTTCGCGGCTAATGTGAACAGACACTACGCACCAGGTAGGATTCCAGAAAAGTGGAGGTGGGCTACTAGGGCCGCTTGAGTGCCAAGCTCTCCCTAGATCCAATCCTAGACATGCGTATGCCGTTGCCACACTCCAACCCAGTGACTTGTTTACGGACATGTTTAATTAGAGAAATTAAGTCTTATGGAATTTAAGAGTTGTTCAAACTAGACCTAAGGTCCATAAACCCTAACATATATGTTCACGCCCCATAAGCCCAAATCACTCCCTTATGTACCCATTAGGCCCAAATCTCATCATATGGCCTATTAGGCCCAAAACAAATCCAATTCATGTATCATGCATGACTACTTCAATTCGTATAACCAACCAAACCATTTCATCAAACTTAGCCTCAGGGCCCATCGGGCCCATTTAGCCACCTACGGCTTTGTCGATTTCGTGTGTGTATTGTTTGTACACACCTGGTAACCACCCGCGCTGCAAACCCTTTAGTCACAAAACTACAATCGACATCACCTAACGATTAATCATAACTTAATATACACTTATCCAAAATTAAAACCTCACCGTAACCTTACCGTGCACCTCACGTTATTGTAGCCCTTCCTTCGCTACCATTGGCGATTATCCTCTAGGTCTGCACCCAAACGCCCACCAAGGTATATTAACTCTCCTCATAGAATGTACTCTATATATAGCTAGCTTCTCAACTTCCTTCTTTGTATCTTACCGATGTAGGATCCCTCCGTTAGTAGAGTTTAAATCCAACTCAAACTCTTCTCGTCCAATCCGTAAAATAAATACTCCATTGCTTGTCATGAGATTCAAACCCAAGCTCTCCCATCAGCCATTTCATAGCACTTGCCACTAAGCCACCAGCTCCTCTTGTGTCTAAAACCATGCGCAACTAAATATAACCCTATGGCAAAATTCTAAAGTCCATTTAAAAAGAAAACCAAAATGCAAAAGCCAAGAATTGAACCTTGGACCTCCTTCTTTCCTTGTGGAGTCACCCTCTTGTCTCTTATGTGGCGTCACTTTGCCACTACACCACAACTCGACTTGTGTCATTTTTCTCCATATTTTATTCTTAAAGCCTACCTACCAACTCCTAGGGTTTTTTTCACCTAAAACCAAAATTTCCCTAAAGCCAAAGTGTGACCCTAGGACTTCATAGAAGCCCCCTAACCTTCCAAAATCACGCACCTAATAGATCCAACTTACACTAAAGCCATTCTCTTATTCCCAAAAATTTTAAACGCTCCTACGCCTAAGGCCCATTGGGCCCAATTTTTCTAGGCCCAATTTCGGGATGTTACAAATCTACCCTCCTTAAAGAAATTTCGTTCTCGAAATTTCCAGATATAGAAACAGTCGCATATCCTAACCTACAACACTACACTCACGCTGTACACTCTGATTCTAAAACAGTCATACACTTTCTAACTTATGCTTGGAACCACTTCACACAACCAAATATCTAATACAGAAGCAAACATATATTTAACACTCACACATAAAAATTTTCCATTCAAACATCACATCCAAAACATACACAGAATAAATATAGTCATTATAGGATATAATAATAAGTAAGGGGACTTACAGATTTGGTGCCGGAGACTCGAGTGCCATACTTCCAATTTTTTTAAAAAAACCAAATTTCAAATAACTTTGAAAAAAGTTTTCAAGCTCATTCCACAGCCGAGTTTTGCAACCTGGCTCTGATACTAAAATTGTGACACCCTAAACCCGGCCTAAAAGTTAGGCCCGAATCTAGCATGTCACATTGAAGGAAGTTGAAAAGCTAAGCAATTGTTTAGAAAAGTTTTATCGATTTTTGAACTCCGAAGTTCATTGTTTGATTGAGAAAACGTGATTTACTAAATGACCATTTAAAAGTTGTTATTATTTTGAAAAACTATTTTGTTATGGAAGTTGAACTTTGCTGCTATGTAAACATGATATTTTAGAAAACGATTGCTAATGTTTTAAGAAAACCCAGATTTATAAGTTTAATGCTTATAAATGGAAACTTAGAAAACATAAACCAATGGCCTTATTACAAAATATGAACCCAAAATAAGTAATCTTAAAATAAGGTAAAAATCAAAATTACTAAAGTTCACGAGTAGTATCTCCGATGTATAGCCACCCCTGAGTCCTCCACGGCTCCCAATCCTCAATCGCTGGGAATCACTTGAAACATTTAATAAAAAAATGGGGTGAGTTTATGAAAACTCTATGTGCACAACCCTCATCGATAAGAACATGCATCACAACAATCCGGGTTGAAGCCAATTACAGTAACGGTGGCAATTGGGCCTTAGCCCAAAATAGCCTCAGTTGGGCCTTAACCCATAAATGTCACAAATCATATTTATCTGGGCCTGAGCCCATCTCAAATAATACTACATATGCAATGCATTAATGCCCATACCAACCCTGCACTCTATCTCCGTCCAACCTCGCACTCGTGGGATTTAATCGACCCACCCATCCCTACACTCCTTATGTAGCACCTTTAAAGACTAACTTATTTGGCAAAGATAGTCGCTTCTAATGGCTAAAGTTTTGGTGGATCCACAGTCGTCAAGCGACCATGCGATCCTATATGCACTTCCCCTTTCAAATAATCCCATCCCCATGTAACATAATAACACATGAATCCAACATACAATAATAATCATACGATAACAATCATAAATCACATACAAGAATAATCATATAACATGTAGGGGCATTTTCGTCATTTTTACCCTCTATGGGCATATCGATCATTTTACCCATCGAGGGTATTTTCGCAATTTACCAACAACGGTATTTTCATAATTTACCTACCAAGGGTATTTTCGTAATTTACCTACCAAGGGTATTTTCGTAATTTACTTACCAAGGGTATTTTCGTAATTTACCCACCAAAGGTATTTTCGTAATTTACCCACCAAGGATATTTTTATAATTTACCTACTAAGGGTATTTTTGTTATTTCGCAACCCAAGGCTATTTTGGTAATTTTGCAAACTAGGGGTATTTTAGAATTTTACAAACTAGGGTATTTCAGTAATTTTACAAATCGAGGGTATTTCGGTTCCTTTTGGGTTTTAGCTGTGAACTTTGGCCCATCAACAAGTCTTCGACTAATGTGAATGTAAACTACGCACTGTAGGATTCCGTAAAAGAGGAGGTAGGCCACTAGTACGCTTAAGTACCAAGCTCTCCTAGATCCAATCCTAGACATGCGATATGCTGCTGCCACACTCCAACCCAATGACTTGTTTGCGGACATGTTTAATTAGAGAAATTAAGTCTTATGGAATTTAAGAGTTGTTCAAACTAGACCTATGGTCCATAAACCCTAACGTATATGTCACGTCCCCATAAGCTCAAATCACTCCCTTACGGCCCATTAGGCCCAAATCTCATCATATGGCCTATTAGGCCCAAAACAAATCCAATTCATGTATCATACATGAATAATTCAATTCGTATGACCAACAAAATCATTTCATCAAACTTAGCCTCAGGGCCCACCGGGCCCATTTAGCCACCTACGGCTTTGCCGATTTCGTAGTGTGTAGTGTTTGTACACACCTGGTAACCACGCGCGCTGCAAACCCTTTAATCACAAACCTACAATCGACATCACCTAACGATTAATCATAACTTAATATACACTTATCGGAAATCAAAACCTCACTGTAACTTTGCCGTGCACCTCACGTTATAGTAGCCCTTTCTTCGCTACTATTGCTGATTATCCTCTAGGTCTGCACCCAAACGCCCACCAAGGTATATTAACTCTCCTCATAGAATGTACTCTATATATAGCTAGCTTCTCACCTTCCTTCTTTGTATCTTATCGATGTGGGATCCCTCCGTTAGCAGAGTTTAAATCTAACTCAAACTCTTCTCGTCCAATCCGTAAAATAAATACTCCCTAACCCAAGCTCTCCCATCAGCCAATCACGCCACTTGCCACTAAGCCACCAGCTCCTCTTGTGTCTAAAATCATGCGCAACTAAATATAACCCTATGGCAAAATTCTAGAGTCAATTTAAAAGAAAACCAAAATGCAAAAGCCAAGACTTGAACCTTGGACCTCCTTCCTTCCTTGTATGCCACCCCTTGTCTCTTATGTGGCGTCACTTTGCCACTACACCATACACTCCACTTGTGTCATTTTTCTCTACATTTTTTTCTTAAAGGCTACCTACCAACTCCCAGGTTTTTTTTCACCTAAGACCAAAATTTCCCTAAAGCCAAAGTTTGACCCCAGGACTTCATAGAAGCCCCCTAACCTTCCAAAATCACTCACCTAATAGATCCAACTTGCACTAAAGCCGTTCTCTTATTCCCAAAAATTTTAAACGCTCCTACGCCTAAGGCCCATTGGGCCCAATTCTTCTAGGCCCAATTTCAGGATGTTACAAGAGTTTTCAATCAATCAAAACTTTTCTGACATTTATCGGACCATTCATATCTTACATCTTTCCAAGTAATCTAGTTAACGGGGTAGCTATCATAGAAAAGCCTTTTACGAATATTTGATAATAACAAGCAAGTCCTAGAAAGCTATGATTTCTGACACATTTTTTGGAGGTTTCCATTCTAGAATAGCAGAAATCTTACTCAAATCAACACGTATTCCAGAGACCAATACAATATGTCATAGAAAACTGACTTCATGCAACCAGAATTCACATTTACTTAACTTTGCATACAATTGCTTTTCTCATAGAGTTTGCAACACAATCCTCAGATGCTCAGCATGCTCAGTCTCATCCTTGAATAAATCAAAATGTCATCAATGAATACAACAAAAAATCGATCTAGGTACTGTCCAAAAATTATGTTCATCAGATTCATAAAGACAACAGAGCATTCATTAGTCCGAAAGGCATAAGTAAAAACTCATAATGGCCGTACCTCATTCTGAAAGCAATTTTCAGAATGTCTAAATCTTTTACCCTGAACTGGTAGTAACTCGAACTCAAATCTATCTTTGAAAACACAGTGGCTCCTTTTAGCTGATCAAACAAATCGTCAATCATGGGCAACTGATATTTGTTCTTTATGGTCACTTTATTCAACTGACGATAATCAATGCACATTCTCATTGTGCCATCTTTCTTTTTCACAAACAGAACTGGAGCACCCCAAAGTGAGAAACTCGGTCTAGCAAATCCTCTATCAATTAACTCATGCAACTGTGACTTTAACTCTTTCAACTCTATTGGTGCCATTCTATACGGAGCTATCGAAATAGGTGTCGTACCAGGCAACAATTTAATAGCAAATTCGACTTCTCGTATCGGAGGCAATCCCGAAAATTTTTCAGGGAATCCATCAGAAAACTCACAAACAACTAGTACTAATTCAATTTTCTTTTCAGACACTTTCGAATCAATTGCATAAGCAAAGTAGGCTTCATATCCCTTTTTCACATATTTCTGAGCTTTTAATACAGATATCACAGCAGACAATCCATTCAAATCATTAGACTCGACCGAACTATTTTATTATTCGGACATCTCATGTAACACCCCAAACCCGGGCTAGAAGTTAGGCCCGATTTCGGTGTGTCACACTAAAAAGTTTTTCGATAACGTATAAAGAAAACATGTCAAATGAGATTAAAAAATGTTGGATCCTTTTTATTCATACAAAAATAAATGTTGATTTGTTAAAATCACAAAAATCAAGTTTGACTTGAGATATTTAATAAAATACTACTAACCTCGAAGATTGATCGATTAAATTTGAAGTAATAATTTTATAAAAGCGTGACTTTTGGAAATATCGTTGATAGTTTGAGAGAAATTTCAGATTAAAATATTTGTAAAAGTTTATTTTGAAATTCATTTGTTAATCGATTTTGGAAAACCTTTATTATGATTTTAGAAAATCCCATTTAAAATAATTTGAGCAAAATATAAACACGTCAAACATAAAGCAAAATAAAATAATCCAGAGGCCTTATTACAACACATAACCCAAAATAGTAAAGTAATAAAGAAAACGAAGTAAGAAACTAAAGTCCAAATAAAACCATTTCTGAAGTATGGCCTACACCGAGTCATCCATGGCCCCAAGTCCTTGTCACTGAGCATTACCTACAAGGGTTAAGAGAAGGGGGTGAGTTACAAGAACCTAGTGTGTAACCCACTTACCATTGTCCACTGGGCCAAAAATCCAATTAAGCATTTATTGGGCCAAAGCCCATTTATAATTATAACATAATAACATGTATATAATATGCATGTGATATGCAATTCCCAAACCAAACCTAAATTTCCATCCGCTACACACCACCCGTATTCAACCAAAGACACACTGTGGGGAGCTTTAGTCACCCACCCCGCCAACACACCAAACTGGGCATTAAGCCATATATCAAACTGGGCATAAAGCCATATATCAAACTGGGCATAAAGCCATTAGAATTTTGTAGCAAAGCTACCAGAACTTCTCTTCATCAAAATACTCCAACCCATGCAATCATGTATATAATATGCATAACAATCCATTCATGTAATTATTCCAACATAAGGCCCATTATAAAAGTTATTACAATCTAGCCCATTTCACATTTGGCCCACATAATCTCATATCACATTTGGCCCATTTAGAAAATATCACATATGGCCCATTTATCAAAATCACATATGGCCCATTTATCAAATATCACATATGGCCCATTTATCAAATATCACATATGGCCCATTAATCAAATATCACATATGGCCCATTAAGTCACTTTTATCGATTTAGCCCATTAAGGGCAATTTCATAATTTTCACAATCTTAATACCGATTTCATAGTTTTTACCATTAAAGTGTTAAATATACCATTTTACCCGATTTCATCAACTTTGCGATTTTAATCTAGCTATTAATACGATGTGGTTATCTAACCCACGAGATATGGTGTGAGATTACACACCATTTCAAACATGTTTTCGGAGGGTACGAGATTACACACCTTGATTTCGATTTTCTAACGAACCACTCATCGCTGACCTAGAACAATACCAACAAAAAGTTAGCCTTGGATTTCCAAAAGATTTCATATCACTTACACTTAAATCACTTACCACTATATTCGAAGGTAGAAATATATAGAGTGATTTGTCCCTAAAACACATAGTCAATTAGTTAAAACTTCAATTCGATTTGCAACTTAGCCAAATAGAGATATAATGAAAAATCCAAAAACGAACCCCCTTACCTTATCGATATTGGATCCAATTACCACCGTTTGATTGCGGTTAGAATAATACACGGTCTCCCACTTAAAGCACTACGAAAAAGAAAGGGATTTGTTTAAAAGAGAATAGATGATGATTTCGGTCAAAAAGACCCTTCCAAGCCATAATATAGATTAGGCAAAAAAGAGAAGAAAATAAAAATAATTGAAAGGGTTTTTACCAGTTGTTCAAGAGATGAATGACAACTCGAATGAAAAGAAGATCAATGAAAGATGGTGACAACTCGAATGAAAAGAAGATCAATGAAAGATGGAAGATTCGACTATGGTGAAAATATTAGAGTGAAAGTGATGCTTGAAGGATTTTTGCTAAAAGAAAAGAAGAAGAAAGATGATAGATTAGTTTCAATTTTCAAGGATGATGAATGAACAAAGAAATGGTCTCCAAGTTGTATGCATTCGACAAAGAAAAGAAATGGAATAAGTCTCTTCAAGGTTGCATGGATTCGAAAAAAAAAGAGGACAAAGAAGTTTGGGAAGAAAAGAAAATGATACCAAATTGTCAATGAAGAATAGGCCAAAATAACCAAATTTACCAATTACCAATAATCATAATCGGCTAGGAGAGGGAGTTTTGAGAGAAAAAGAAACAATTGATGTATTAATATTTTGTCTGAAACTATCACTTTTATTTTTACCAAAACATCAAGCACCAAATTGGCTACCATCCTAGCCCCAAGCCATCCACATTCATCCCCCATAGGATAAGAGTTTGGCTACCCAAACTTTCCAAAACACCGTCCTCAAAATAAGCCCCTTGTCCCCCTTACTTACTTATTTCTCATGATTCCTTTCCCCAACTTCAACTTTGCCTTATTATTTTAGCCACCTTACCAAAATAATGAAGTCCACCCTTGCCATATTTATTCCTTGACCGACACATAAGGAAAGGAAGCAAAAATAAAAGTCAAATTGCACACAAAGTGATTCGAACTCCTTCCCTCAAGGTGCTACAAATGGCGCCATATCCTCTCTACTAATATCTCTTTTATGCTAGCTATTTAATCAATTATTTCCATATGCTTTAAGGTCATTTACTCCATCTTCTTAAAGTGCTAAAATACCAAATTTTTCCTAAGGCCCAATTAAACCCGAGACTTCATAGAAACCTCGTTAACCTCCAAATTCACTTAACTAATAAGTCCAATTTGTAATAATGCCATTCTCTTGTTCTCAAAATTTTAAACATTCCTACGCCCAAGGCCCAATCCTACTAGGCCCAATTTCAGGATGTTACATCTCAAATCAATAGTCTTTCTTTTACAATTCACAACAGCATCATGCAATGTCAACCAGTCCATACCCAGACTGATATCAAACTCATCGAATGGTAATAGCATCAAATCAGTAGGAAAATAAATATCTCGAAACATTAACGGATAGTTCTTGCATACTTTGTCAACCAAGACACTTTTACCTAAGGGGTTTGATACTTTTATAACAAACTCAGTAGACTCTACAGGCAAAGTCTTACTGGATACTAAGTTCATGCATATATGAGTAGAACCTGGGTCTATCAATGCAATCATAGAAGTATCATAAAGTGTAAAAGTACCCGTTATAACATCTGAAGATGAAGCTTTTTCACGAGCTCGGATAGCATATGCTCTAGCAGGCGCTCTAGCTTCGGATCTCGTAATAGTATCTCTTGTAGTTCTTTGACTACCACTGACATTTCTTACATTTCGTGAAGGTCTACCTCTCATTGGAGCATTATCAGATCTTAGATTCTGAGTAGTCTCTTAGTCAATAGACTTTGGGCAATCACGGATGAAATGATCTAATGATCCACATCTGAAGCAAGCTCGATCATTTAATCTACAACTTCCCAAATGACTTTTTCTATAATGCTTACATTCAAGTTTCTTGGATTGAACATTTCCAACACTTGCTATTAAAGTTGCTGGAGTTTTGGAGCTCATTTGTGATCAAGCTCGATCTCTATTCGAATGTCCCACATTAACTCTTGAACTAATTTGTTCATATCTGAATTTCTTCGAAGCAGACTAGAATGATTTACTCGAAAATCTTTTTCTCACTTCTCTAGCTTCAGCTCAACTTTTCTTTTATCTTTCCCAAGTGTCTCAGCTTTGCACGCTCGATTAACAAGAACAACAAACTCTTTTATCTCTAAAATCTCGATTAGGAAGCGAATATCTTCATTAAGGCCGTCTTCAAATATTTTACACATTATTGTCTTAGTGGATACACATTCATGAGCATACTGACTCAGTCTAACGAACTCTCATTCATATTCTGTAACAGTCATACTACCCTATTTCAGTTCCAGAAATTCCTTTCATTTATAATCAATGAATCTTTCACTGATATATTTCTTTTGGAATTCAGACTGGAAGAAATCCCAAGTGACCCGTTCCTTTGGAACCATAGAAATCAAAGTCTTTCTCCATTGATAAGTTACATCTCGTAGCAGTGAAATAACACATTTAATACTTTCTTTCAGAGTCAAAGACATCTCATCAAATACCCAGGTAGTGTTTTCTAACCAGAACTCGGCTTTCTCGGCATCATCATCACTGGTGGCCCTGAACTTTTCAGCCCCATACTTATAGATTTTGTTAACTGGA
The DNA here is from genome assembly GCA_025506655.1 of Gossypium rotundifolium. Lineage (NCBI taxonomy): Eukaryota > Viridiplantae > Streptophyta > Magnoliopsida > Malvales > Malvaceae > Gossypium > Gossypium rotundifolium. The sequence goes on along the minus strand of CP106729.1, from coordinate 131,449,654 downwards.
GGCTTGTTCATCAGATTCAAATTTGTAGTCGGAGGTTTAATAGATGTTTGAGGGGGATTAGACGGGGGCGGAGCTTGTGAAACAACCAGATTATTTCTCATAAACTGAATGAACCACTAACTCATCATTTGGAAGAAAGCTTGTTTAGCTTCTCCCTCTTAACCGCTCGTAGCTGGTCTCGAATTAGATGGCACTGTCCTTTGCGCGGGAGCAGGCGCATTGCTTTCTACATCGTCAACTATGACTTTTTTGGGATCCATTGCTATAAAAAAATCACATTTTTCACGTCAGGATTCATCACACTTTCACAATTCAAATATATGCCATGTATATATAGACTCTCACCCTCTATGTTAGTCCGAGAATTGGCTAAACCGTAGCTCTTATACCAATCAAATGTAACACCCCTAACCTGTATCTATTGTCGGACTAGAGTTAAAGGCATTACCAGACGGATTGAAAACTTTTACAGACATTTTATAATACAAAACAACCAATCAGATCAGAACGTCCCTTTTATAGGTCGATGAGACCTTAATCATACTTTAGAATAGGGTCGGGACTAAACCGAATACACATGGAAATTCTCAAAAATTTAAAAATCTTTCAAAGCTGCAGAGGTTACACGCCAGTATAGGCAGGCTATGTGCCTCCCACAGCTACTAAACACCCCCATGTGTCTTGGCCGTGCCAAAACAGAGCATGTGTACTGACTTTTCTACATAGCTACCAGACACGCCCGTGTGTCTTGGCCGTGTAACCTTAGGCTAGCTACTGACTTACTCACATGGCTACCAGGCACGCCCATATGCCATGGCTTTGTGCACTTAGGATAGTTACTAAATTATACCCATGGCCACTAGGCACGCCCATCTGCCACGGCCTTGTTGGCAGAACAGATCACTTGCAAGGTCAAAATGCCACCCACACTAAGGTCAACCCTACAAGCAAAATTACCAATTCATTTTATGCATACTTGACACCCAAAAACAAGTCATACAATCAACATATCTTCATATACAAACTCATTTCCAATCATACCACTTTGCTCAACTAAAACACATATACTTTCAAACATATATCATCCACGCTTACCATAAATTTGACCATTTCTTTGCTCAAACATACATACTCATAATGCATTCATATGTTTATCATAGCATTGGTAATTTATTACCTATCAAGCCAAACCAAAGATACATCATATATCATATTTACTCAAACATAATACCAACATTTATCTAGCCAATATCTCATGACTCATATTACACATCTCAAACATAACTCATAGTGACTAGTCTATACATGCCATGCTTAGCTATATACACATTTCAAAAGTACCAAAATGAATTTGAGTAGTGTGATGACAATCCTCAAAAGTCCCCAAGCCTTCAGTAGCTTTGAAGATCTATAAAATAGAGCAAACACAAACACACAGAGTAAGCTTTCTAAAGCTTAGTAAGCCATATACATATAAACTTAGCTTAAAAGGCACATAACGATATTGATACAATAACATTAATGATTCTCATAGAAAATTCAACACATGTATTTCTTTGGCTCATTTGCTAAGCCATATCTTACCACATTCTTCAACTCAAATGTCACATATACACATCGCTCTTTTTAGCATCTCTTCACATATCATTATATCATTTCATTTCACATATCCATCTTGGTAAGTTCATATAAATATTTACCTTTCATACACACTTGGTGTACATAACAAGCATATTTGAAACGAAATACCAATCACATAGTCATTCGTATCTCAAATTTCCCCATTGAACCATTTGAAATATAATAGGATACTCAAAGTGCTCGGATTAGTTGTACAATGCCAACGTCCTAGACGTGGTCTTACATGTAATAAGATATTGATGCCACTGTCCCAAATAGGGTCTTACATGAATCAATATGATGCCAATGCCCCAGACATGGTCTTACACGTAAATCTCATATCGATGCCAACGTCCCAGATGTGGTCTTACACGAAATCTCGAATCAATGCCAACGTCCTAGATGTGGTCTTACATGATATCACATAACAAACACCTATGTCATGCTATAGACTGTAACACCCCTAACCCATATCCGTCTCTAGATTTGGATTATAAGGCATTATCAAACTAGACTCAGTTCATCACAGTTATTCGTCCCTATTTATAATACAGGTTATAATTCTTTAACATTTCAATTTCATATGCATTCATGATTCATTTATTCTATTAAACCAAATATGCATATTTGATTCTCAATATCCAACAAATAGCTCATGCATAATCCATACTCTTGTTTTATGCTAATCAAGACTTATAAATACCAATATCAAATTATACATGTTTCATACTTCTATAATCTGAACCATCTGGCCATTGAGTCTAATACATTCAAACATTTTAAACATAACCATGCATCTATGGCACATTTAACCTCCAAGCATAATATACACGCATATTGTAGCAAAGATTGCATAATTATTATACCAACATACGAATGATGCTTAACCAAAAGAAATAGCATTATTCGCAAGGCTATATATATATAATTACAAAATCGAACATAATTCATTCAAACCATAATTCAACCTATACATGCCTTTGATTCAAAAAGTAAACTTAAGTACCAAAGAGAGTGATAGTGTGGTCAACTTCCTTGACGATCCCTTGAGCTCAGAGTGAATCAACGATCTATAAAAGAGTAAGACAAACACATACGTAGTAAGCTCACTAGCTTAGTAAGTCTTAAGCAAATGGTAATACAACATTCAAATACTTATACATTTTAATTGTTACCATTGACATTGAAAATAAACATTTCGATATACAAATTCATACAAGGTCAATACCACAGTTCATTAACCTAAATAATTTCATTTCTTTACCATAAACTTGTATATTATCAAAATACATGGTAAATGTATTACATTAATCACATTGCTTCAAATCATATAAATACCACATTCACATCAACTATTTTATCCCACTCAAAATCTTATCACTTTAAACATTTCTATTCATAATCGAAGTTACCAAAGTATTACATTCAAACTCAATTTCAATCATATAATAATCATACACATCATTCATAAGCTCAATTGCACATAACACCACTCCTATCTTATCATTCAAATCCAAGTAGTAATAAACATAACTTACCTTACTCTCGGTAGATGTAAAAAGTGACTTATGCTTACTCGAGCGTTTACGATGCATTGACTATATTTCACCTTGAATAATTTAGGGTTTCTCCATTTGAAACGTATCATTGGTATCAAGCCTACTAGGCATCAAAGCCCGATATATAACACCGGCACAAGGCCTGCTAGGCATAAAGCCTGATATATATAACACCGGCACAAGGCCTGCTAGGCTCAGAGCCCGAAATAAGTCACCGACACTAGGCCTGCTAAGCTTAAAGCCCAAAATAAGTCACCGACACTAGGCCTGCTAGGCTTAAAGCCCGAATTGTTTATCAAATCAATTCATCAACTTACACTTCTTAACCCATACATCACTATCAATTCATATTCACAAAACCCATTCACCTGTCATATCAAATATACTAATTCATTTTGCATTTCAAAACATATTCATTCCAAAATGGGACATACACATTTGGCTATCACATATTTCTTACTCAAATTAATAAAACAATTTCATTGCACACATTCATAATTATCTCTTTAATGAATTTTAACTTAAGAACTTACCTCGACTGTCGATGGACCGTGTAAATCGGCTATTCGAGAACTTTCGTCTTTCCTCGATCCAATTCTATTTTCCTTTGCTCTTGATCTAAACACATCAAATTCAGATCATTCAGGTACATTTCACTTCAATTTAGTCCCAAAACACATAAATATGCAAATTACCATTTTACCCTTAAGGTTTCACATTTTTACCATTTACTCCTAATTGCACAAAACACAAAATACACACAATTTCATTACAACATTCAAGGGCCGAATATTCAAAAGGACCCTACTAATCCATTTCTTTCATTTATTTTGCAAATAGGGCCCTCTAAAATTTTATTTTTACAAATTAGTCCATTTACTAAATTTTCACCAAAACTTCAATACAAAACTTATCACTATTTAACCTATCTTAAATTTAAAATCATCAAACACCAAAAATCACATGAATACTACAAAGGTCGAATATCAAGCATGCTTAGATTTGAAAATTTTAACATGGGTCAGCTACGGTTCTAAGCAACGATCTCAAAAACGTAAAAATTATCGAAAACTGACTAAAAATACATACCCGATTTAAGCTTGAAATATGGCCGAATGTAACAAGCTCTCACCCTTTTCTTTCTTTCTTATTTTCGGTGATAGGAAGATGATGAACATGGCTTATTTTAAGCTTTGTTTTTATTATATATAACTTAATTACTAAAATACAAAAATAACCTTTCATTATAAAATAATTATCGCATAAATATAAGGTTATTTTAGACATATGCCGTCCTCTCACTTAAATAATGGGCTAATTTCCCTTTTAATACCTAATATTATAAAGCCATCATCATTCTAGCACTTTACACTATAGCATGCAACTTTTACACTTCACGCGATTTAGTCCTTTTTGTTAAATTAAGCACACAAACGATTAAATTTTTCTATGAAACTTTCACACACATTAATTCACGTATAATAAACACAAAATATAATATTTAAATATTTCTCAAACTCGGATTCATGGTCCCAAAACCACCATTTTGATTAGGGTCAAATTTAGTCTGTTACAAATCTCCCCCTTAGAGATTTTCATCCCCGAAAATCTTACCATTAAACAAAGTCAGATATTGTTGCCTCATTGATTCCTCAGGCTCCCAAGTAACCTCTTCAACTCCGTGTCGATTCCACAATACTTTCACTAATGGAATTCTCTTGTTTCTCAACTCTTTCATTTCCTAACCTAAAATACAAATTGGTTCTTCCTCGTACGTCATATCGGATCGGATTTCAACCTCTGACGGAGTGATCACATGTGGCGGATCTGATCTGTACTTACGAAGCATCGAAACGTGAAATACGTCATGTCTCTTTTCTAATTCAGAGGGCAATTTTAATATATAAGCAACAGGCCCAATACATTCGATGATTTCATACGGTCCGATGAATCTTAGACTCAGCTTACCTTTCCGACCAAATCGGAGTACTTTCTTCCACGGAGAAACTTTCAAGAATACCCGATCTCTGACCTAAAATTCAATATCTTTTCATTTCAAGTCAGCGTAAGATTTTTGATGATCTGATGCAGCTTTCAAACTATCTCTGATTATGGCCACTTTATGTTGTGTCTCTTTAATCAAATCGACCCCGTGTACCTTGTTCTCACTAAGCTCAGTCCAGTATAATGGTGTTCGATACTTGCGACCATGCAATGCTTCGTAGGGTGCCATTTTGATACTAGATTGAAAGCTATTACTATAAGCAAATTCAATCAAAGGTAAGTATCATTCCCACGTACCTTCAAACTCGAGAACGCAACATCTCAACATGTCCTCAAGTATCTGAATAGTTCTCTCGGATTAACCATCTGTCTGTGGATGAAAGGCTGTGCTAAAGTGGAGTTTAGTGCCTAAAGCATCTTGCAACTTCTTCCAAAACAGTGATGTGAACCTCGGATCTCTATCTGAAACAATGGAACTTGACACACCATGTAACCTCACTATTTGTGATACATACAATTTAGCAAGTTTATCAAGTGAATAGTTTGCACAAATTGGCACAAAGTGAGCTGATTTGGTCAATCTATCCACTATAACCCAAACTGTATCTTTCTTGCTCGGTGTCGTAGGCAAACCGGATACAAAATCCATGGTGATTCTATCCCATTTCCACTCAGGTATCATGATTGGCTGAAGTAACCTGGAAGGCACTTGATGCTCGGCTTTTACTTGTTGACAAATTAAACACTTTGAAACAAATTTAGATATATCACATTTTATGCCAGACCACCAATAGGACTTTTTCAAATCATTATACATTTTAGTACTACCCGGATGTACCGATAAGCGACTATTATGGGCCTCATTTAATATCATCTGAATCAATTCTACATTCCTTGGAACACATATTTGACCTTTGAATATCAAACAATTATTTGCGTCAATTTGAAACTCTGACTCTACATCATTATTAGACTGAACCCGTCTAGCAATCAAATCTTTATCAATTCTTTGAGCATCACAAATTTGTTGAATAAACATCGGTCTTGCTTTTAGCTTAGCTATAATCGAACCATCACTAGACATAACCATATGTGCATTCAACGCATGAAGAGCAAACAATGATTTTGGCTTAAAGCATCTACAACAACGTTATCTTTTCCCGGATGGTAGTCAATCACCAATTCGTAATCTTTTAGCAGTTTCAACCATCCGCATTGTCTTAAATTCAGGTCTTTTTGAGTCATAAAATACTTTAGACTTTTGTGATCTGAGTAAACATGACATTTCTCACCAAATAAGTAATGACGCCAAACTTTCAATGCAAAAACAATGGCTGCTAGTTCTAGATCATGAGTCAGATAGTTTCTTTCATGAAGCTTCAACTGTCTCGAAGCAAAAGCTACTACCTTGCCTTCCTGCATTAAAACACAACCCAAACCATTCAAAGAAGCATCACTATACACAATAAATTCTTTACCCAATTCAGGCTGAATTAACACTAGGGCTTCAGTTAAAAGGACTTTCAACTGATCAAAACTTTTTTGACACTTTTCTGTCCATTTGAACCTGACATATTTCTGTAGCAGCTTTGTCAAAGGTGTAGCAATCATGGAAAAACCTTTGACGAATCGTCTGTAGTATCCCGCAAGTCCCAGAAAACTTCGAATTTAGGAGACATTCTTTGGTGGTTTCCAATCAAGTATAGCCGATATTTTGTTTGAATCAACCCGAATACCTGAAGCTGATACAACATGACCCAAAAAGCTGACTTTCTTCATCCAGAACTCACACTTACTGAACTTTGCATACAACTACTAATATCGTAAAGTCTGTAACACTAATCTCAAGTGCTCAACGTGTTCGATTTCATCTTTAGAGTAGATCAGTATATCGTCAATAAATACTACTACAAACCGATCTAAAAACTGTCTGAAAACCCAATTCATTAGATCTATAAATACAGCGGGTGCATTAGTAGTCCAAAAGGCATAACCAAAAACTCAAAATGGCCATACCTCATTGGAATGCAGTCTTTGGTACATCGGAATCTCTGACTCGCAACTAATTGTAACCCAATCTTAAATCTATCTTCGAAAGCACTGAAGCTCCTTTCAATTGATCAAATAAATCATCAATCCGAGGTAACGGGTATTTATTCTTTATAGTCACCTTATTCAGCTGTCGATAATCGGTACACATTCGCATAGTTCCATCTTTCTTTTTCACGAACAAAATTGGCGCACCCTAAAGAGAAAAACTTGATCGTGCAAAACCCTTATCTATCAACTCTTGCAATGTGCTTTCAACTCTTTCAACTCAGTGGGTGCCATCCGATACGGAGCTATTGAAATCGGAGTCGTCCCCGATACTAATTCAATGCCGAACTCAATTTCTCAAATTGGCAGTAAACCCGATAATTCATCAGGGAATACCTCAGGGTATTCATACACAACTGGTACAGACTCAATCTACTTTTCAGACACTTTATTATCTAGCACATAAGCCAGGTAAGCTTCGCATCCTTTTTTAATGTATTTATGGGCTAACATTGAGGATATTACTGTAGGTAACCAATTTAAATCACTAGATTCAACTCGGATGGTCTCACCATTCTGACATCTCAAATCAATGATCTTCCTCTTGCAATTCACCACTACATCGTGCAAAGTTAACCAATCCATTCCCAGAATTATATCAAACTTGTCAAAGGGTAACAACATTAATTCGGCCAAAAAGTAAGAATCTCGAATCATCAATGGGCAACCTTTACACACTTTATCAATGAGTAAACATCTACCAAGGGTTGGACACACAAATCACAAACTTAGTAGACTCAACAGGCAGAGTCGTACTATGTACCAGAGTTTCACATACATACGAATGAGTCGAACCAGGATCAATCAATGCAATTATAGTAGTATCATAAAGTGTGAAAGTATCGGTAATAACATCGGGAAAGAAGCATCCTCTCTGGCACGTATAGCATAAGCTCTAGCTAGTACTCAAGCCTCTGATCGAACTACAGTGTTCCTCATTCCTCTCTGATTGCCACCTACATTCCCTGAATGTCTGGATGGTCTACCTCGTGCTGACTCGTTGCTCGATTTAGTGTTCTGAGTCATATTTTGCTGGGCTAGTTTTGAGCACTCTCGAATGAAATGATCTGACGATCCGCATTTAAATCAAGATCGATCACGGAATCTACAACTCTCAGAATGCTATTTTCCACAATGCTTGCACTCAATCCAATCCTGTTGAACATTGCCAACACTAGCCATCGAAGTGGCTCGAGAACTCACTAAAGGTCGATCTCGTCTAGACAGGTCAGGAGTAGTCTTATGTCGGTTGAAGTAATCTCTAAACTTCTTAGATGTTGAATGGAAAGTTTTACTCAACGATCTTTTACGAGTGTCTCTATCTTCTATCTCAATCTTTCTTTTCTCTTTTTCGAGCTCTTCAGCTTTGCAAGCTCGCTCGACCAGTACCACAAACTCTTTAATCTCAAGAATGCCCACAAGTAACTTTATGTCTTCAATCAGACCATCTTCAAATCTTCTGCACATAATGGCTTCAGAAAAAACACACTCTCTAGCATATCTGCTGAGTCTGACAAATTTTCGCTCATTTCTGTCATGGTCATTTGCCCCTGTTTTAGTTCAAGAAATTCTTTACGTTTTTTATCAATGAATCTCTGGTTGATATATTTCTTTTGGAACTCAATCTGGAAGAAGTCCCAAGTCACTTTTTCTTTCGGAACTACGGAACTATTGTTTTCCACCAGTGGTAGGCAGAGTCCCGAAGTAAAGATATAGCACAATTTAAGCATTCCTCTAAAGTACATGATAACTCATCAAGTACCCAAATAGTATTATCAAGCCACATCTCGGCTCGCTTTACGTCATCGTCATCATTAGCTTTGAATTCTTGGCCCCATATTTCTTGATTTTATCAACAGGAGGCCTACTAGATCTCATTGCATCTATCATCGGGGGTGCTAAATGTACCGGAGTTGGATTATTCGGGGGTGGAGTTTGTTGTACAGTCGGGTTATTCTGAACAAATTGGGTAAACCATTCATTCATCATCTGGTAGAAGGCTTGTTTAGCCTCTCCCTCGTGGTTACCCATAACTGGTCGAGAGTCTACTGGCATCGATCCTTGTGCGCGATCAGGTGCTACACTTTCTACATCATCTACTACGGCTCTATCAGGATCAGAGTCCATTTACTATATAAAACATATTTCAAAATATCAGAAGTCACCACACTATCAAATATATATAACAAAGGCATGTATAGCTAGACTCTCACACACTACGGTAGTCCTAGAATCGACTAAATCGTAGCTCTGATACCAATCAAATGTAACACCCTTAACCCGTATCCGTTGCCAGATTTGGATTATGAGGCATTACCGAACTAGACTCAGTTCATCACAGTTATTCGTCCCTATTTATAATACAAGTTATAATTCTTTAACATTTCAATTTCATATGCATTCATGATTCATTTATTCTATTAAACTATTCTATTAAACCAAATACGCATATTTGATTCTCAATATCCAACAAATAGCTCATGCATAATCCATACTCTTGTTTTATGCTAATCAAGACTTATAAATACCAATACCAAATTATACATGTTTCATACTTCTAGAATCCGAACCATCTGGCCATTGAGTCTAATACATTCAAACATTTTAAACATAACCATGCATCTATGCCACATTTAACCTCCAAGCATAATATACACACATATTGTAGCAAAGATTGAATAATTATTATATCAAACATACGAATGATGCTTAACCAAAAGAAATAGCCTTATTCGCAAGGCTATATATATAATTACAAAACCGAACATAATTCATTCAAACCATAATTCAACCTATACATGCCTTTGATTCAAAAAGTAAACTTAAGTACCAAAGAGAGTGATAGTGTGGTCAACTTCCTTGATGATCCCTTGAGCCTGTAGCTGAATCAACGATCTATAAAATAGTAAGACAAACACATACAGAGTAAGCTCACTAGCTTAGTAAGTCTTAAGCAAATGGTAATACAACATTCAAACACTTATACATTTTAATTGTTACCATTGACATTGAAAATAAACATTTCGATATACAAATTCAAACAAGGCCGAATACCACAGTTCATTAACCTAAATAATTTCACTTCTTTACCATAAACTTGTATCTTATCAAAATACAAGGTAAATGTATTACATTAATCACATTGCTTCAAATCATATAAATACCACATTCACATCAACTATGTTATCCCACTCAAAATCTTATCACTTTGAACATTTCTATTCATAATCAAATTTACCAAAGTATTACATTCAAACTCAATTTCAATCATATAATACTCATACACATCGGTCATAAGCTCAATTGCACATAACACCATTCCTATCTTATCATTCAAATCCAAGTAGTAATAAACATAACTTACCTTACTCTCGGTAGATGTAAAAAGGGACTTATGCTTACCCGAGCGTTTACCCGATGCATTGACTATGTTTCACCTTGAATAATTTAAGGTTTCTCCATTTGAAACACGTCACCAGTATCAAGCCTGCTAGGCATCAAAGCCCAATATATAACACCGACACAAGGCCTGCTAGGCACAAAGCCTGATATATATATATAACGTCGACACAAGGCCTGCTAGGCTCAGAGCCCAAAATAAGTCACCGGTACTAGGCCTACTAGGCTTAAAACCCAAAATAAGTCACCGACACTAGGCCTGCTAGGCTTAAAGCCCGAACTATTTATCAAATCAATTCATCAACTTACACTTCTTAACCCATACATCACTATCAATTCATATTCACAAAACCCATTCACCTGTCATATCAAATATTCTAATTCATTTTGCATTTCAAAACATATTCATTCCCAAATGTGACATACACATTTGGCTATCACATATTTCTTACTCAAATTAATCAAATAATTTCATTTCACACATTCATAATTATCTCTTTAATGAATTTTAACATAAGAACTTACCTCGACTGTCGATGGACTGTGTAAATCGGCTATTCGAGAACTTTCATCTTTCCTCGATCCAATTCTATTTTTCTTTGCTCTTGATCTAAACACATCAAATTCAGCTCATTCAAGTACATTTCACTTCAATTTAGTCCCAAAACACATAAATATGCCAATTACAATTTTACCCCTAAAGTTTCACATTTTTACCATTTAGTCTTAATTGCACAAAGCACAAAATACACACAATTTCATTACAACATTCAAGGATCGAATATTCACAAGGACCCTACTAATCCATTTCTTTCATTTATTTTGCAAATAGGCCCTCTAAAATTTTATTTTTACAAATTAGTCCTATTTACTAAATTTTCACAAAAACTTCAATACAAAACTTATCAATCTTTAACCTATCTTAAATTTAAAATCATCAAACACCAAAAATCACATGAATACTACAAAGGCCAAATATCAAGCATGCTTAGATTTGAAAATTTTAACATGGGTCAGCTACAATTCTAAGCAACGATCTCAAAAATGTAAAAATTATCAAAAACCGACAAAAATACATACCCGATTTAAGCTTGAAATATGGCCGAATGTAACAAGCTCTCACCCTTTTCTTCCTTTCTTATTTTTGGTGATAGGAAGATGATGAACATGGCTTATTTTAAGCTCTGTTTTTATTATATATAACTTAATTACTAAAATACAAAAATAGCCTTTCATTATAAAATAATTATCACATAAATATAAGGTTATTTTAGATATATGCCGTCCACTCACTTAAATAATGGGCTCATTGCCCTTTTAATACCTAATATTATAAAGCCATCATCATTCTAGCACTTTACACTATAGCATGCAACTTTTACACTTTACGCGATTTAGTCCTTTTTGTTAAATTAAGCACACAAACGATTAAATTTTTCTATGAATGTAACATCCTGAATATAGGGGCTATGCATCTTTACTTAATTGAATGTTGTTGCATGCCTATGTGTAGTTGAGTATGTTTTGGAAGTTTTAAGAACTTCAGTATGTAAGTGAATACTTAGAGAAATATTAAATTTTTAAGACTTAAGATGGAACTAAGCAAGATAGGCTTTTAGAAATATTGGCAAGAGGTTTTAAGCATAATAAGTCAATTGGCAAGGTGGTAATGGCGCATGAGTGAATGCATGAGGAGAGAGGTTCGAATCCCCTAGCTAGCAAGTGGAAGAATTTTAATTTTTGATTTCTTTCCTATAGTGTCGGTCAAGCTTATCTAGAATGGATGGACATCTTTTTATTTTTGGTTAGTAGACCTTAGGAAAAAGGCAAGTTAGGAGTTATGGTTTGGAATCATGAAGTTATGGTAAAATAGGGGGGCAAAGGGCTTGAAGAGGGGATGATGTTTTGGAAGCTTTTTCATGGTCATTTGACCATGAACCTAGATGGCATAAGGGGCTAAGGGGATGGTTTAATTGTGATAGAATCAAGGGATTGATGGGGACGAAATGAGGAGGAAAAAGGGGATCATGTTGGCAAGGTGTTGGCCGAATTTTGCATTAGCCTTAGGGGTGTATGTTGGCCAAAATTTTAACCAATTTGTGCATCTTTTTCCTTTTCTCTAAACCTTGTTTCTTAGTCGATTGCATATTACACAAAAGAGAAACCTTTTCTTTTCTTTTAGTCATTTGATACTTTACCATTTTGATTTTGAGTAGTTTTTTAGTTTCTATTCTTCAAAACATAACATCTTTCTCTTCTCTTTGTAACAAGAAAGTACCAAAGTTTCAAAGACCTTTTATTCACTTTTTCCTCATGGCCAAATGCACATAAGTTTCTAAACTCATCTCTTTTCTTTTGAAAATCATCATCATCATCATCATCATCATCTTCTTTTAATCTTTTATTTTCTCTTTTTCTCATTCTTCTCTCAACCGAAACCACCATTCTTTTTCTTCTCTTTTGTTAAAACCGAATCATCTTCCATTTTCATCTTTTTCTCTCTTCTCTTTTATTGAAAATCGAAACCACCATAGCCAAAAACACTATCTTTTCTCTTCTCATTTTGTCCAAGCCGAAATCACCATTTTTTTTCTTCTAAATCAATAAGGCCGAATCTCCAAATAGTCAAGTAAGGATTTTTATCTATTGTTCTCATTATTTTCTTTTAGAATAGTCGATTTAGAAATTTAATTCTCACATTTTCTCCTAGGCTGAATCTTTGAAGGGGATTTTAAAGATTCTTTTTGGTAGCCAACGTTTTAGGAGAGATCATTCAGAATCATCCAAGGTAAGGATTATCATTTTCGATTATATCGTTTCTTTTAGATAGATTACTAATCGACTTTATTTTAGGGGAGAGTTCGAGACAAACAAGATAGGTTTGAAAAGAGCGGTAAGGAGTGTTTGGAAGAGGGAGGCTCATATACCTCAAACTTCAAACGAAGGGGATTGTCGGGGATACAAGATTTTCCACCGGGTTGTGGACCCTCCGCTAACGAAGATCGATTATTTGAAGTCATACGTACACCCGAACCACTTTTCATTCGTGGGTTGTCAACGGGTTTTGATCCATCTATCGGAGAGAAACCACATATAACGGTTGTCCGAGATTTTGAGGGTAAGGATTTAGATCTCTTATCAATAGTGTAGATTATAAGTATTAGTGTGTTCTAATCAAGTGTGATAATTAACTAGGTGTTGACGAGCGGGAAGGTATCGTTCTCACTGTCATAAGGTGTGTAACATTATACAAAATTCCTCATAGATCTAAAACAAATAAGATTTATATGAAAATATATTTGATAAAGATTGTGGGTACCATTCAGTGGTATGCGATATTCAGGTATGTTTACCCCTAATACTTCACTAATTTTGCTATATGCCTAAATGTGAAATAAGTATAATTTTGCTATGATTTTGGGGTAAATGTCATGAAAACTAAATAATATGTATGTGCATGGGCATATGGGTGTTATTGATAAGGGGAAGTGTTCCGGTGGTTTTTACCACATAATCTGGTGACTTCGGTCACATATTTGAATTCGGTGACTTCGGTCACATATGTGAATCTGGTGACTTCGGTCACATATTTGAATCCAGTGACTTTAGTCACAATTGTCTAGTGGCCATGCCACAAAATTATTACGGCGATGTGCATGTTGACTACAGCAACTGCCTTTGATGGTGTGTAGCGGATGGAGGGTCGATTTAGTAATCCCCACGGTGTGATTGGTTGGTACGGGTGGTGTGTAGCGGGTGGATATTTAGGTGGGCCTGGGTTTGCATTTCATTATATATATCCATGTGATTTCTAAATGATTTTTATTTGATTTGCTATAAAAATGGGCTTATGGTTAAATATGACTTAATTGGGCTTATGGCTATATGTGTTATTAAATGGGCTTAAAGGCCATGATCAATTGGGCTTTTAGTGTTTTTGTTACACATTGAGTCTATGACTCACCCCTTTGTGGGATAATTTTTCAGATGACTCTTAGCGTGATGGATTGGGTCAGCGAGGACTACATGGTGGCCATTGCTCAACAAAGTATTTCGAAGTTTCTCCTAATTAAATTTATTAAGCTTATTTTTATTACTTAGAATTTTATTATGGGTTTTGTTGTTTTTGTAATAAGGCCACTATGAACTGTTTTTAATTTTGCGTTTGGATTTTATTTCTGCCACAAATAATATTTATTAAATAACTAAATGGTTTTCGATAAATAAATTTAAACTATTTTTGACACTAATATATATATATTTTCAATAATAAGTAAAATTTTCATTAAATTTGGTTTTCTTATAACTTATAAATTTCTCTTAAAAAATAATGTTTTAAGAAGATACAAATTTATTTAAATCGATTTCAACTTTGAATATTAAGTTAACTGCTTTTATACGAACTCATCAAGTTTTTCTTAAACAAAATGAGAAATTGCTAAAGTTTTATTCAAGGAACATATCAAATTAGGTCAGGCTTTTTGGGCCGGGTTTTGGGTGTTTCAACTTGGTATTAGAGCCCAATTTTAAACTCTCGGCCTGGGTTTTGAAGCCCACATCGTTTTCAAAAATTTAGCCTAAATGACTTTTGGAAAGTTTTCTTAAGTTAAACAGCTTTTATAGAAGCATGGCAATTTTAGAGTTCTCGCCCAGTCCATCGGTAAGTACTTTTATTGATATGAATGTATGATAAGCCTAAGGAAACTATACTTTAGAGACATGGACCCTAGGTGTATGTGTACTACTACTGAAAAAACCATCGAATAAATATCATTACATAAAACTTTCTTTTAATAAGAAGTGAAAAGACTCTAATGCATAAGACTTTTTCAAAAATAGAAAAGACGCGTAGTAGACATGAGTTCTAGGGATGTGGTCATCGTGGGACGTGGTAAAGGAATAATAATGGTGTCGGAACTAGTTAGATCTGGTCAAGGTTCCAAAAATGAAGCTCGCCACCGGCTATTGGGGTGGAATTTCAAGAGCAAAATGGAGGAGGTGACGCAGATCACAAGTCAGGTCATGAAGTTTTGGAATGAGTAGCGTAAGTTAGTACGGAAATGGGTCTTGAAAGTCATGAGTGAGAGACTTAGATCAAATGGAGCCGAGGTTTTAGGGAGTATCTAGAGTATCTCGAATGTAGCAGTAGATCTTGGTTGGAGGCGGTCGAGAGGATCATGGATGATTTGGACTGCCTTTGTTTGAAGAAAAGTTGAAAGGTGTTGTTTCACTACTCCGTGATAAGGCCTACCGGTGGTGGCTCACTATCAAGGAGAGTACCTTATGGATCGAGTGGATTGGGGGTATTTTAAAGTTAAATTTTAAGGGAAATACATTGGAGTTAGCTACATCGACTCCCAGAGAAAGGCGTTTCTGAATTTAGTACAAGGAAATAAGTCGATAGTTGAGTATGAGGCAGAGTTCTTCCGACTTATCCGATATGCCAGAGGGATAGTAGCTACTAAATATGAACGGTGTGTCAGATTCGAGGATGGACTGAGAGATGAACTACGAAGTGTTGATTTCTCAAGATCGGGAAAGAGACTTTATAGTCTTAGTGGATAGGCAAGGATAGTTGAAGAAGTTAAGCGATCAAAGATGTAACCGGATAGAGGTTAGAATAAGAATAAGAGGAGCTTTGGGTCTTTATGGTCATCGGAATTTTCAAAAGAAACCAAGAGTTGATGGGTCATGAGGTCAAGATCGCACGGAGGACAACATCGTGCTTGTGCTCAATGTGGGAAGATGCACCAGAGAATGTTGGAAAAACAGGAGGATGTTTCAAGTGTGGGTCTAAAGATCATATGATCAAGGATTACCCGATGAATCTAGATAAGAACCGCCCAAAGAGTCGTGGTGTTAATTAGGCTAAGCAGAGGTGGACAAAGAATGATAAGGGGTCGTGGTCCAAATGGAAGAAGTAATGGTTCTGGTAGAGGTCGCGGGACTTTAGGTAGAGGAAGTGGTAGCTCTGAGGTGAGACAGCCAGGTCTAGTATATGCAGTTCATCGCAGAGAAGACAGTGACGCACCTGATGTTATCATGGGTACGTTTCTGATTTTTGGGTTACCCTTTATTGCTTTGATAGATATAGGGTCAACTCATTCATACATCGCTAGTGAAGTATCTAAAACTCTGTATGTGACTTCTGAGACTGTACCTAGGAAGATGACTGTACTTAGTCCTTTAGGACAGACAGTAGTAATAGACAAACTCTTTAAGGAAGTGCCTTTAGAAATTCAAGGGACGCAATTTTCGGCTAATTTAATGGAGTTGCCATTCAGAGAATTCGACCTGATCTTAGGCATGGACTGGCTAGTGAAATATCGTGCAAATGTGGATTGTGCTGCTAAGCGGATGTCATTAAGAACTATTGATGACAAAGAAGTTGTAGTGATGGAAGAGAGACTAACTACTTATCAAATGTAGTATCCGCTTCTTAAGGCGTAAAAGATGGTTAGAAAGGGATGTGTGGCTTTTCTGATGTTGGTTAGTACCTTGGAGGCTAAAGAAGCAACTATTGAAGGAGTCAGGAATGTAAGAGAATTTGTATATGTTTTTCCGGAAGAACTTCCAGGATTGCCTCCGGATCGAGAGGTAGAATTTGGGATTGAATTATTGCCTGGAACGGCACCAATTTCTATTGCTCCATATAGAATGGCATCGAAGGAGATGGTTGAGCTTAAGGCTTAGATCCAGGAGTTGCTTGATCGTGGATTTATCCGACCTAGTGTGTCTCCATGGGGAGCACCGGTCCTATTCGTGAAAAAGAAGGACGGATCGATGCGGATGTGTATAGACTATCGGTAGTTGAATAAGCTTACCATTAAGAACAAGTATCCTTTGCCAAGGATCGATGACTTGTTCGATCAGCTTAAGGGAGCTGTGGTATTCTCAAAGATAGATCTAAGGTCAGGGTATCATTAGTTTAAAGTGAAAGAAGCAGATATCCATAAGACAGCTTTCCGAATAAGATATGGGCATTATGAATTTCTAGTAATGCCATTCGGATTAATGAATGGCCCAACTGCTTTCATGGATATGATGAACTGGGTTTTCCAACCCTACTTGGATCGGCTTCGTCATGGTATTCATGTATTTATATCCTAGTGTATTCTAAGTCGAGATAGAGCATGATGAGCATCTTCGATTGTGTTGCAAGTTTTAAGGAGAAAAACTTTATGCCAAATTCAACAAGTGTGAATTTTGGGTGAAAGAAGTTGCGTTTTAGGCCATATGGTGTCTCGAAAGGGATAAGGGTGGATCCTCGGAAGATTGAGGCATACTAGATTGGAAACCACCCAAGTCCGTGAATTGAGGTTCGCAGCTTGGGATTAGCGAGTTACTACGTAAGATTCATCAAGGATTCTCATCGATAATGCACCTTTAACGAAATTGTTGAGAAAGGAAGTACCTTTTGTGTAGACTGATAAACAGCAAGAGAGCTTTGAGAAGCTTAAGAGGGTTTTGACTGAAGCTCCGGTATTGATTCAATTGAGGGTGAAAGGATTTCGTCGTGTATTGTGATGCTTCTCACACAGGATTAGGATGTGTTCTGATGCAAGACGGGAAAGTAGTTGCGTATGCGTCTCGTCAGTTGAGGCCACACGAGGTTAATTACCCGACGCATGACTTGGAGTTGGCAGTGGTGGTTTTTGCTCTTAAAGTTTGGAGACATTATTTATATGGGGAAAAGTCAGTGATATACAGGGACCACAAAAGTCTAAAATATCTACTGACTCAGAAAGAACTAAATTTGAGGTAACGAAGGTGGATAGAGTTGTTGAAAGATTATGACTATTCTATTGAATACCACCCGGGCAAGGCGAATGTGGTGGCAGATGCTCTAAGTCGGAAAGTGGTGTCAGATCTAAGGGCGATGTTTGCACATCTTAGTCTTTATGACGACGAAAGCTTGCTGGCAGAATTACAAGTAAGGCCGACATGGTTGAGTCAAGTGAAAGAGAGACAAAAGATTTTGGTACGTGATCTAAGTGCAAAGCTACGGCAGGTACAGAATGGGGAATTAGAAGATTTTGGTATTAACAACGATGGGGTATTGTGTTTCAAAGGTAAAATCTGTATGCCGAGGGATCAGGAGTTGAGGCAAAAGATTCTTCAGGAGTCGCATGGTAGCCCATATGCTATGCATCCTGGAGGAAGTAAGTTATACCGAGATTTGCGAGATCAATTTTGGTAGCCTGGTCTTAAGCGGAAAGTTACAAAATTTGTAGGAAAGTGTTTAACGTGTCAGCAAGTCAAGGCTAAACATCAAGTACCTTCGGGATTGCTTCAGCCGATAAAGATTCTGCAGTGGAAGTGGGAGAGAATCACCATGGATTTTGTTAGTGGGCTTCCTCCTACGCCTACTAAGAAATACTAGGTATGGGTGATAGTGGACCGATTGAAGAAATCTGCACATTTTATCCCAGTTCTGGTTGATTACTCTTTGCAGAAATTGGCGAAGTTATATGTGGCTGAGATTGTGAGATTGCATGGAGTGACGGTGTCAATTATTTCGGATAGAGATCCGAGGTTTACATCTTGGTTTTGGAAAGCATTGCATTAGGCTTTGGGCACCGATTGACTTTAGTATAGCATTTCATCCACACCTAACGGCCACCGAGCGAGTAATTCAAGTATTAGAGGATATGTTAAGGGATGTGATGGATTTTAGAGGAAGTCGGGAGGAGTTCTTACCATTAGCGTAATTTATTACAACAAAGATTACCAAGCCAAGATTCGGATGGCACCGTATGAAGCACTATATGGATGGAATTGTCACACTCTACGTGTTGGATGTAACTAGGGAACGTCATTTTTGGGTCCAAAATTAGTGGTGAATCAAGAAAAGGTTAAGGTAATTCGGCTCGGCTAAAAGAAGCATCTAACAGCAAAAGTCGTATACGATCTTAAGCGGAAAGAAATAGAGTTTCTTGTGGGGCATCAAGTATTCTGAAGGTTTCACCTTGGAAAAGGTGATGAGGTTTGGTCACAAAGGAAAGTTAAGTCCTGTGTTCATCCGACCTTATCGGGTTTTGAAGCGGGTCTGACTGTGGCATATTAGTTAGAATTGCCTTCAGAGTTGAAGTAAATGCACAATGTGTTCCATGTTTCAATGTTACGTCATTATCGGTCGGATCCATCTCATGTAGTGCCAGTTGAGGAGGTGGAATTAAGACCAGATTTGTCTTATGAAGAGGAGCCAATTCAAATCCTAGAGCAGGATGTAAAGGTGTTACGGAGAAAATCGATTCCTTTCATCAAAGTGTTATGGCGTAATCATGGATTGGAAGAAGCTTCGTGGGAGCTAGAAGAAGCAATGCGACAGCAATACCCTCACTTGTTCTAGCCAGGTAATTTCGAGGTCAAAATTATTTTTAAGGGGGTAGAACTGCAACATCCTGAATATAGGGGCTATGCATCTTTACTTAATTGAATGTTGTTGCATGCCTATGTGTAGTTGAGTATGTTTTGGAAGTTTTAAGAACTTCAATATGTAAGTGAATACTTAGAGAAATATTAAATTTTTAAGACTTAAGATGGAACTAAGCAAGATAGGCTTTAAGAAATATTGGCAAGAGGTTTTAAGCATAATAAGTCAATTGACAAGGTGGTAATGGCGCATGAGTGAATGCATGAGGAGAGAGGTTTGAATCCCCTAGCTAGCAAGTGGAAGAATTTTAATTTTTGATTTCATTCCTATAGTGTCGGTCAAGCTTATCTAGAATGGATGGACATCTTTTTATTTTTGGTTAGTAGACCTTAGGAAAAAGGCAAGTTAGGAGTTATGGTATAGAATCATGAAGTTATGGTAAGATAGGGGACAAAGGGCTTGAAGAGGGATGATGTTTTGAAGCTTTTTCATGGTCATTTGACCATGAACCTAGACAACATAAGGGGCTAAGGGGATGGTTTAATTGTGATAGAATCAAGGGATTGATGGGGAAGAAATGAGGAGGAAAAAGGGGATCATGTTGGCAAGGTGTTGGCCGAATTTTGCATTAGCCTTAGGGGTGTATGTTGGCCAAAATTTTAACCAATTTGTGCATCTTTTTCCTTTTCTCTAAACCTTGTTTCTTAGCCGATTGCATATTACACAAAAGAGAAACCTTTTCTTTTCTTTTAGTCATTTGATACTTTACCATTTCGGTTTTGAGTAGTCTTTTTAGTTTCTATTCTCCAAAACATAACATCTTTCTCTTCTCTTTGTAACCGAAAGTACCAAAGTTTCAAAGACCTTTTTCTTCACTTTTTCCCTCATGGCCGAATGCACATAAGTTTCTAAACTCATCTCTTTTCTTTTGAATATCATCATTATCATCATCTTCTTCTTTTAACCTTTTATTTTCTCTTTTTCTCTTTCTTCTCTCAACCAAAACCACCATTCTTTTTCTTCTCTTTTGTTAAAACCGAATCATCTTCCATTTTCAACTTTTTCTCTCTTCTCTTTTATTGAAAACCGAAACCACCATAGCCAAAAACACTATCTTTTCTCTTCTCATTTTGTCTAAGCCGAAATCACCATTTCTTTTCTTCTAAATCAATAAGGCCGAATCTCCAAATAGTCAAGTAAGGATTTTATCTATTGTTCTCATTATTTTCTTTTAGAATAGACTATTTAGAAATTTAATTCTCACATTTTCTCCTAGGTCAATCTTTGAAGGGATTTTAAGGATTCTTTTGGTAGCCAACGTTTTAGGAGAGATCATTCAAATCATCCAAGGTAAGGATTATCATTTTCGGTTATATCGTTTCTTTTAGATAGATTACTAATCAACTTTATTTTAGGGAGAGTTTGAGATGAACAAGATAGGTTCGAAAAGAGCGGTAAGGAGTGTTTGGAAGAGGGAGGCTCATTATACCCTCAAACTTCAAATGAAGGGTCAGATCGGGATACGAGATTTTCCACCGGGTTGTGGACCTCTCGCTAACGAAGACCGGTTATTTGAAGTCATACATACACCGAGCCACTTTTCATTCGTGGGTTGTCAACGGTTTTAATCCATCTATCGAGAGAAACCACATATAACGGTTGTCCGAGATTCCAGAGTAAGGATTTAGATCTCTCATCAATAGTGTAGATTATAAGTATTAGTGTGTTCTAATCAAGTGTGATAATTAACTAGGTGTTGACGGCGGGAAGGTATCGTTCTCACCGCCATAAGGTGTGTAACATTATATTAAATTCCTCATAGATCTAAAACAAATAAGATTTATATGAAAATATATTTGATAATGATTGTGGGTACCATTCAGTAGTATGCGATATTCAGGTATGTTTACCCCTAATACTTTGCTAATTTTGCTATATGCCTAAATGTGAAATAAGTATGATTTTGCTATGATTTTGGGGTAAATGGCATGAAAACTAAATAATATGTATGTGCATGGGCATATGGGTGTTATTGATAAGGGGAAGTGTTCCGGTGGTTTTTACCACATAATATGGTGACTTCGGTCACATATTTGAATCTAGTGACTTCGGTCACATATTTGAATCCGGTGACTTCAGTCAAAATTGTCTGGTGGCCATGCCACAAAATTATAAGGGCGATGTGCATGTTGACTGCAACAACTACCTTCGATGGTGTGTAGCGGATGGAGGGTCGATTTAGTAATCCCTACGGTGTGATTGGTTGGTACGGGTGGTGTGTAGCGGATGGATATTTAGGTGGTCCCGGCTTTGCATTTCATTATATATATCCATGTGATTTCTAAATGATTTTTATTTGATTTGCTATTAAAATGGGCTTATGGTTAAATATGACTTAATTGGGCTTATGGCTATATGTGTTATTAAATGGGCTTAAAGGCCATGATCAATTGGGCTTTTAGTGTTTTTGTTACACATTGAGTCTATGACTCACCCTTTGTGGGATAATTTTCAGATGACTCTTAGTGTGATGGATCTAGTCAATGAGGACTACGTGGTGGCCATTGCTCAACAAAGTATTTCAAGTTTCTCCTAATTAAATTTATTAAGCTTATTTTTATTACTTAGAATTTTATTATGGGTTTTGTTGTTTTTGTAATAAGGCCACTATGAACTGTTTTTAATTTTTGCGTTTGGATTTTATTTCTACCGAACCACGAACAATATTTATTAAATAACTAAATGGTTTTCGATAAATAAATTTAAACTATTTTTGACACTAATATATATATTTTTCAATAATAAGTAAAATTTTCATTAAATTTGGTTTTCTTATAACTTATAAATTTCTCTTAAAAAATAATGTTTTAAGAAGATACAAATTTATTTAAATCCGATTTCAACTGAATATTAAGTTAACTGCAGACTCAATGTGTACACAAACACTAAGTCTTTTTATACTTAACTCATCAAGTTTTTCTTAAACAAAATGAGAAATTGCTAAAGTTTTATTCGAGGAACATACCAAATCAAAACCACGATGGGCTTGTATTCTTCCCTTTGAAATCAAGAAATCACTAGATCCCTTGAATCGGTTAGTTTTCACTTAAAACACATAATAATAGGTTTGGGGTGTTTCAATGAAACTTTCACATACATTAATTCACTTCACTTCAATAATAAACACAAAATATAATATTTAAATATTTCCAGACTCAATTCGTGGTCCCAAACCACCATTCCAATTAGGGTCAAATTCATACACACATTAACACGATAATAAACACAAAATATAATATTTAAATATTCCTATCCGATTAGGGTCAAAGACTACCCTATTTATTCCTAGGTTCAAACAGACTTCTCGGACATTGTCACTATGTCGATTCTATCTCAGAATTCATGTATACATCATCTCATATACATTCATCATTATCAATAATCATAAGAACATACATAATTCAATGCAAATACATTTATTTGTATATTTACATACCTCGGATTCGAATATTCATTCGAAATCGATTATTCTTCTACCTTCGCTTTCCCACGATCTAAGTCTATTTTCTTCAGTTCTTAATCTATACATATTCAAATTTAATGCTTTTATTTACCAACACATTTAATTCAATCCATGAACACATATTTAGGGAACTTTACAAATTTGCCCTCACTTTTACACATTTGGACAATTTAGTCCCTAATTCACTAAATCATAAATTTATATATAATTTCAAATACCCAATCCTAGCCAAATTTCACTCATATTCATATGAGTCCATACATTTCATTTATTTTACAATTTAATCCCTCAAAATGCTATTTTCACAATTTATCCCTAATTAGCTAAATTCAACAAAAATTTAAGAACAAAACATGTTCATTTAACACATATCTTTCATTTTTCACTATCAAACATCATAAAACACATGAGTTCATCAAAGTCTCATTTCTAAAACATCATCAATTCTCAAAATTGTGTGTCAAAGTTTACGAAGCAACGATTACAAAAACGAAAAAATTATTGAAAACCGATTAAAATCATACCTTGAATTGATCTTAATGATGGCCGAACACCATGAGAACTCAAAACCCTTCCTTTCTTTCTATATTCAGTGATGGATCAATAAAAATGGCCATTTTAATGCTTTATTTTTGTTGTAAAATAACTTAATAACAAATTTCCAAATTCAACCTTCAAAACAAAATATTTAAAACATATTATACAAGGTCATTTTTGACCATTGCCATCCACTAACTTAATTGTGGTCTATTTGCTTCATAAGACCTCCACCTTTAAAATCCACAACTCATAGGTACTTAATCAATTAGAAAGCCACTTTTACACTTTATGTGATTTAATCCTTTTGTCAATTAAACACTCAAATAATCAAATTATTATACGAGGCTTTCACACATGCTAAGTCACATATCAAAGGCACAAAAAAGAATATTAAAATATTTCACTAACTCAGATTCGTGGTCCCAAAACCACTGTTCCGACTAGGGTCTAAATCGGATTGTTACACCTTACTTTTTTCTCACTCAAGGTTGTTTCCATGCTCTTCTTGATCTATAATAATGAAATTTACACATTCAATCATTATATAACTCATGATACATCAAAATTTCTACTTAGGAAAAAATGACCATTTTGCCCTTATACTTTGGCAAAATTACGATTTTACCTCTAGGCTCGTAAATCATTTTTCATCACATTTTCTCATTAAACAAACCTAGCTGAACATTTATTTCTCTTATAACAATTCATAAAACCCATCATTTTATGCATTTATTACTCAATTACAACCTTCACAAATAACATTTAGGTGTTTTCATGGTAACACCTTTCACAAAAGTTATTCCTTAACCCTTTAACATTCATTTTCTTTCATAAAAACTGAGCAAAAACATAAACATTCTCATTTCAAGTCCCTAAACTTTCAACCATTTTACAAAATAGTCCCCTCATTAGCTAGCTTAAGCTTTAGGGGCTCCAAAAGTACAAAAATCATTAAGAATGACCTCTAAAATCACTTACTTGCAAGAGTATAGCTTGGCTGAAAGTTTGAACACCAAAAACCTCTATTTTCTCTTAAATTTTTGGTGGAAGAAGAAAGGTGAATAGTGAAAGATGATATCTTCTTCCTTTATCTTATTTTTTTCATTTCCTTCAATTTAATTTACCTAACCCACTTACTTGACCAATTTTGACCTCATTTTGTCCCCTATGGCCGGCCACCCATTCTCTAAGGGTCTAATTGCTCTTTAAGAACATCCAATTTAATATCCTAAGGCTATTAGACACCTCTAGCTTGTAAAATAAAACTTTTGCACTTTATGCGATTTAGTCCTTTTTCACAATTAAGCATACAATTGCTAAAATTAAAGAACCAAAATTTTCATGCATCCTTATAATCATGATAACACACATAAAATAATATTAAAATATTTTTTCATTCAACCTCGAGTTAGTGGCCCCAAAACCACTATTCCGACTAGCCCCAAAATCAGACTGTTACACCTTCTCCAATCCACAACGAGAGGCTCCTATCGCACGAACTTCTCATTTACTAAACCCCTATAAAGAAACACACATGTAGTTAGTGGCTTCAAAATCAATAACCCAGTTGTCAATTGATTCTTCCACTAAGTAAGCTTCAACCAAAAAGAGTTCCATCCCTTTTCCCTTTTTGGCTAGGTAATCCAAATACTCCTTGCAGTTTGATTTGAAATTTCCTTTTCTTTTGCAAAAGAAACATTTGATCTTTTTAAGATCTTGTGATTTGTTAGCCTTCTTCCTATCCACACGAGGTGGAATTGAGGACTTATCAGTTTCTTCTTTCCTTGAACTTTCTATTTCCCCTTAGAAGACTAGGGTCCCACAGCTAAGTTTGCCTCATGTTTCTCCTAAACTGGCATACCACCATTAAGCATCAACTCATAGGATTGTAATTCCTTCATGAGCTAAGTCAAGGTAAGCACATTGTTCCCCAAGTTGTAAGCAACCTTAAAACAAGCAAACTCCTTGGTTAAGGTTTTGAACACTATTTCAATTTGAGTTTTCATGTCTAGGTCAGCATCGTTGTCCTCCATTCTGAAAAGAATCCCATAAGCTTAAGCATATGTCCTTTGACCACAGTGCCAATTTTTTGTTGAAAATTCATCAAATTTTTAATAGTGGGTTGTCGAGCCAATGTGACTTGGCCTTCGAGCAAATCCTCCAAATTTGTCATGATCTCTTTGGTAGTACGAAAATTCTCATGTTGCTTTTGCAACAAACTACTCACGATCGCTAACATATAACATCAAGTAATTGATTTAGAATCTCTCCAGTGATTTCTTGCTTTGGGCTAAGCTTCAGGAAGGCACGTCTCGTCAAGAAAGAATTTGTGTTTCTCATAGGTGAGAACTATTAGCATGTTCTGTTTCCATTCTCAAAAGTTATCCCCATTTAATTTATTATCAGTAACAATGCTATTAAGAAGAGTATGGGTGTAATATCCCAGGTTAGAGGCTATTTTTGTTATGGCTTTGTTTGCATGTGTTTGGCCTGCTATGTTGTTGTTTTGATGTTTGTGGGGCTTAGTTGTAAGCCTGAGTGGTGGGAGAAATCTTTGTTTTTAGGCTTAGGTGAGAGGAGCTAAAGGAGCTGGGGTTTATAAATATTTTTAGGTGAATTTTGGCATAACAAATAAGCTGGTGGAGTGGCAGGATAGGCGCCCCTTGAGGCTTGTGTGTGTGACGCCACTTGCAGGGAGGAGGTCAAGTGTTCAAGCTGCGGAGTGCTCCTATTTTGGCTTCCATTTTGACGGCATGGAGGGGAAAAGTTGTAGGCAGTTCAAACTCTGCCATGGACCAAGTCAAATGATTTGAATAGTGGGTGGAGAGTGATTGGTAGAGGTTGACTTATTCAAGGTGATTTGAAGTTGTGGCTTGGAGTGTTTGGGGGAGTTGTAGCTGGATTTTGGGGAGATTTTGGGGGGGTGAGTGGCCGATTTTGGTGTAGTAGGAGTGTGCCGAAATGCACTTTGCATTTTGGTACATTTTCATTCAAGCTTAGTAAGCAAAGTTCTTTTCTTTTTGTCAATAGCCTAAGCCAAACTCAAGTGATTTCCTTCATTTTTCTTCTTGAAACCGAAAGACCAAAACCCTTGAGCTTGCGAAATTGCTTTGTTTCTCTTGTTTTGGTGTTTGTGGTCAATGCTCTTTGCCATATTCTCTTCTTATTTTCATTTTATGAAACCAAAACTAGTATCCCCTTCTTCTCATACTTTTTCTTCTCTTGGAACCTTGTTAGTCAAACCCCATTCTCCAAAATACCTTCCTCCATTTCTTCTTCTTTCAAACCGAAAGCACCTTCCTCTCTTCATCTTTTATTTTCTTTCTTTTCCAAAACTCTTTAGCCGATTGTCACCTTTTGTTCTTCCCATTTCTCTCAAGCCAAACCCTCTCAACTTGTCCCTTCAAACCTCCTTTTCCTTCTCTCAAACCCCATTGCCGCAACTTCTATTTCTTCTCATGCTACTCTCCCTTTTCTTCCCACTCAAAGTCGAACATAGGAGTGTTAAACACCTTGGTCAATCCTTTTCTTTCTAGTTTTGCACTTTGGCGAATCTAAGTGTGGTGATAATATCGTTTGGTGGTTCAATCATTTGAAGAAGGTGAGTTTTGGCGAAAGGCCATCTCTTTTCTCCTTGTTTGCTTGTCGATTTTGGTTTGGTTAAGGCTGATGTTGGTTTTGGTTAAAAGGAGTTAATCGTTGTTTAATCATTTCGTTAGGGCCTTTGGATTCGGAAGTAAGCAAGAGAGTCTTCCTTCTCTCATTAAACGTTGGGTAAGTGGTGGTAAGAGGTTGCTTTAATGGTCTTTCTTTAGAGTTTGTTATGCCAAAGGCTTGTGAGGCTAATTGTTTGTGTTTTAGGTGGGAGGCCGATTGTCAATAGAACCATTATTGATTCGGGTTTGGTAGGAAACCAAACCATTTGCAAGGTAAGGGTTCAAACGCTAACCCCGTTGGTTTAATGGTTTTGATTTAAAGGTATAAGTGGCTAATTTCGTGTTTGGCCGATTCTAGGAGCAAGGTAATCAAGGGATTTAAACTGGTTCTTTAGGATTAAGCGTGCGTTTTAATAGGTGTGTAAACTAACACACCTTTTTACTGAGTAATATGTTAATAACCTGATTGTGTAAAGTGAAACAGTATGGTTGACTGATGTAATACCCAATGAGGTATGGATACGGATTCGGGTAAGTCCGTTTCATTACGAGATCTGTAGTGATATATGATATCATGATTTATGGTGTATGTATTAAGAGATGCCATATTGAGCATGTGAGCATGATTGCATGATTTGCACGATTTGCATTAGTATGATGTGTTATGGGGTGATATGAGTGGAGGGGGATATGATATCCGTGTCTTTGGGACACCAGAGGTTTGGCACCTTCAGTGGTTTGGTACCACAGATGATACTTTGTGACTTTGGGTCACTAGAGGTTTGGCACCTCCGCGTCTCGTCCCAGTGGCTTAGCACCACAGTGGGTTGGCCCCACGGTTGATTTTACGGGATTGACACTAGTGATTTGGTATCACACGATGGGTTGGCCCCATCATATGATTCGTGACTACAGTCACCAGTGATTTGGTATCACACTTGTGTCTTTAGGACACCAGAGGTTTGGCACCTCATAGCGACTCGTCCCTGTGGTTTAACACCACCGTGGGTTGGCCCCACTATTGAGATATGGGATTGCCGCCAGTGATTTGGTATCACCCGTGGGTTGGCCCCCTGATTGATTATTCGTGACTTTGGGTCACCAAAGTGGTTTGGCACCACATTGATGGATATCGTGACTTTGGGTCACCGGTGGTTTGGCACCACCAAAGTGGTTTGGTACCACACGGGTAGAAAAGGAGTTACGGATGGTTAGGATCGGGTGCATTAATTTGTATTGCTTTGTTATGATGTGTGTTAGTATGTTGCATATACCGGGTTGGGGATTTATGCACCGAGTCTTCGACTCACTTTCTCCTTATCATTTCAGTGACACTTAGATCGCGGACACTTGAGCTGGGTGGACTCGAGGTGCCCATGCCATGAATAAAAGTCAAATTTGCACTGATTTTAAACTTGGTACTTTGCTTTATTTATTTTTCGTTTGGATTTGTTGGGTTGTAAATGGCCTTTTTAAAATTTTACTTTGGTTATCTTTATGCTGAAAGTTACTTTCAAATATTCCTTAACAAACCAATTGGGTTAAAATTTGCTAAAACTTGGAAAGATGAAGTTTTCTTCAAACTGCAAAGCGAGATGTTTTAAACGTTACCATCGGGTATCACACTGTAATTCAAAATAAATGAAACTCAATTGTCTTCCAAACTTGAATGTGATTTCTTATTAACTTAAAAATGTGTTTAAGCAACAACAAGGATTACTTAAATTTCTAAATGAGATAAACTTGTTTTACTTACATATCGATTAAGTTTTCAAAATTTTCGGTTTTCAAATACACTATCGCTTTTAAACAATCATGCTCAAGTTTTCTACAAGAACAAAACATACGAAAGAGTTTTCATCAAACTTTTAAATGGAAACCTAAACCTCTCAAATACCTTTTTCCCTATAACATACCAGATTCAGTCGTGGTGTATTGACCGGTTTGGGGTGTTACAATTATGGTATCAGAGCCAAGTTCAAAGGCTGGCTGTGGGCCCGAGGACCAAAATGTTTTAAATTCTGGTTTTAAGTGTTTTGGTTTTAAAGAATATGGTTTGAAAGACATGGCACCAAGACTCCGGCCCCAAATCTGCCCAGGTAAGTACCCCTTACTATTGCTTGTGATTTTGATGTTGATGTGAGTGGATGACTAGCAATGATGGATTACTTTAGAAACTGAAACTGATAGGACTCTGTGGACTTGCAAAAATAAAGCTTCTTTAATATTCATAAGACTTTTCTTTTAAACAGTGGAATAATTACTGATGCATAAAATTCTTTAAATCGGATAAGATTTTAGTCATGAGTACACGAGGTGGACGTGGTCGTGGTCGTGGACGTGGTCGAGGTAGGATGACAGTTTTTGAACCCGTAGGATCTGGTTAGGGTCGAGGAGAATGAGATACTGCATCGCCACAGTGGAGGTGGTGAGTTTCGTGAATGATCGGGGACGACGCAGGTCACAAAGCGATCTTCATGGAGTTACGGAAAGGGTAGTTGGAGTAGGTGGATACGCAGGAGCTAGAAAATCTGTGCCTGAACGGCTTCGAGCAAATGGGGCTGAAGTTTTTCGAGGTGTCTCTGGTGTTGCTCCCAGCACGGCTGAATATTGGCTAGAAGCGATAGAGCGGATCATGGACGATCTGGACCTGACTGCTGAAGAGAAATTAAAGGGGATAGTATCACTTCTTCAAGATGAGTCATACCAGTGGTGGCTCACGGTTCGACAAAGACCGTAGCGGAAGATCGACTTGGGACTATTTTGAGGTTGCTTATCGAAAAAGTACGTTGGAGCTAACTACACTAATGAGCAACGGAAAGCATTTCGAGGTTAGTTCGGGAGTAAATCTGCGTCGAGCACGAGGCGAGTTCCTCGTCGAGTCGGTATGCTAGGGGTATGGTGGCTCGAACACGAGAGGTGTGTTCGCTTCAAGGATGGCTTCGAGATGAATTAAGGTTGCTGATTGCTCCTCAGCCAGAGCGTGAATTTCTTATCTGGTTGAAAAGGCTAAGGTAGCCGAGGGTATTAAGGAGTCTGTGAGGCAAGGCATGGATAGGAACCGACATAAGAGGAATTTTGGGTCTTCGGTCGTCGGGTAATCCTCGGAAAAGGGCTAGACCGAAAGTGGGCGAATCGGTTTAAGGTGTTTGTTGCTACTAGTCGGGGACCGCCACAAAGGTAACTGCTGTGGAAAAGCTCATTAGGGAGGATGTTAGACTGGTGGTAGAGGATATTTTGAGTGTGGCTCGCTGGACCACCATGTGAGGGACTGTCCGCGTAAGTTGGCTAGGATTCAGTCCGAGAGTTAGGGCCGTACTCAGTTCAGGAATAATAGACCACCACCGCAGAGGGGCCGTGGTAATGGCAGAGGAGGTAATGGTTCTGGTCGGGGCCGTGGAGCACCGCAAGTAGGTGCAGTAGTTCGAGGCCGGACATCCGGCTAGTGTATGCAGCGAGGTGCCGAGAGGAGGGCGACTCACCGGACGTCATAACCGATACGTTCTTAATCTTTGGTTCTCCATTTACTGCTTTGATTGATGTGGGTTCAACGTATTTATATGTTGCAAGTAGCATAGTGAAGACCATGGATTTAGACTCGAGATATCTTCTAGCGTATGACCGTAATAAGCCCTCTAGGTCACTCAGTAGTTGTAGATAAGTCAGTATAGAGATGTACCTCTAAAACTCAAGGGTAGTGTTTGTGGTCGATCCGATGGAGCCGCTGCTTGGAGAGTTTGATCCGATTTTGGGGATGGACTGGTTGGTTAAGTACCAGGCGAAGTTGGATTGCGCGGCTAAGTGCATGGTTCTAAAGACGTCGGAGGGTGATGAGATGGTTATGATAGGTATTAGGAGGGACTACCTATCCAATGTGGTATCTGCCCGAAAGTCGAGAAGATGGTCGAAAGGGTCATGAAGCATATGTGGTTTATGTGTATGCCTTGGAGACTAAAGAGTCTCTTTGTAGAGAAGGTTCGGATGATTAGGGAATTTCTCGATGTGTTTCTGAGGAGCTTCCAGGTTTGCCACCGGATCATGAGGTAGAGTTCGGAATAGATTTGTTATCCGTAACCGCGCCAGTGTCTATTGCTCCGTATAGGATGGCGCCAAAGGAGTTAGTGGAGCTTAAGGCTCAGATCCAGGAGGTGTTGGACCGGGGTTTTATCAGGTCAAGTGTTTCACCATGGGGAGCGCTGGTACTCTTTGTTAAGAAGAAAGACGTACTATGCGGATGTGTATAGACTACCGCCAATTGAATAAGTCGACGATCAAAAACAAGTACCCGTTGCCACGGTTAGATGACTTGTTTGATCAATTGGAGGGTGCGACAAGATTCTCAAGATCGATTTGAGGTCCGGGTATCACCACTAAAGGTGAAAGAGGCGATATCCGCAAGATGGCATTTCAGTACTCGGTATGGGCACTATGAATTTCCGTAATGCCGTTTGATTGACTAATGCTACCAAAGATTCATGGATATGATGAATAGAGTGTTCCAGCAGTATTTGGATCAGTTCGTCGTGGTTTTTATTGACGACATCTTGGTGTATTCAAGGACTGAGGAGGAGCATGATGCACATTTGCGAATTGTGTTACAGATTTTGAGGGAGAAACAGCTCTACGCTAAGTTTAGTAAATGCGAGTTCTGGCTTAAAGAGGTAACGTTCTTGGGTCATGTAGTGTCGGCTGAGGGGATTAGAGTGGATCCTCGAAAGATTGAGGCAATTTTGGATTGGAAGCCGCCTAAGTCAGTAGCTGAGAATCGGAGTTTTCTGGGTTTGGGTGATACTACCAAGATTTGTAGAGGATTTTCGTTGATCGCAAAGACCGATGACCAAATTGTTAAGGAAGGGGGTTCCGTTCATTTGGACTGAGAAGCAGCAGGAGAGCTTCGACAAGTTGAAGAAGATTTTGACTGAAGCTCCGGTTCTAATTCAACCTGAGGCAGGAAAGGAATTCATAGTTTATTGCGATGCATCACATACAGGTTTGGGTTGTGTGTTGATGCAGGAAGGGAAGGTTGTGGTTTACGCATCTCGGCAGCTGAGGCCACATGGGGTCAATTATTCAAAGCACGATCTGGAGTTAGCGGCTGTAGTCTTCACCTTGAAGATTTGGATGCATTACTTGTACGGAGAGAAATCGATAGTCTACACAGATCACAAGAGTCTGAAGTACCTTTTGACTCAGAAAGATTTGAATCGAGGCGCAGATGGATTGAGTTGCTAAAAGACTACGATCGCTCGATTGAGTATCATCCGGGCAAGGCTAACGTAGTGGTAGACGCGTTGAGCTGTAAGGTTATTTCGGACTTAAGAGCAATGTTTGCCCATTTGAGTTTGTCTGATTTACGTATATTCGGCAGAGCGCAGTTAAGCCTACTTGGGTTGAGCGGATCGTGGAAAAACAGTTAATGGATGAGGTTTTGAGTGCGCAGAGGTCACAAGTGTAGAATGGTGGTTTGGAGGGTTACAGTTTGTCTAGTGATGGAGTGCTGTATTTTCAGGGGAAAGCTTGTATGCCGAGGGATATTGAGTTAAGATGAAGATTCTTCAGATTTACATACAGCCCCCTACGCTATGCATCCCGGAGGTAGCAAATGTATAGGGATCTCAGAGAGCGCCTCGTAGCCGTGTCCAAGAGGAAAGTGACAGAGTTTGTAGGAAGTGTCGACATGTCGGCAGGTCAAGGCCGAACATCAGATGCCGTCAGGGTTGCTTCAGCCAGTGAAGATTCCACAGTGGAAGTGGGAAAGGATAATTATGGATTTCGTCAGTGGATTACCTCTTACACCTAGCAAGAAGGATTCAGTTTGGGTAATTGTGGATCGTCTGACTAAATCAGCTCACTTTATCCCAGTGAGGGTGAATTACTCACTTCAGAGGTTGGCGGTCGTATGTGTCAGAGATAGTAAGGTCGCACGGTGTGCCAGTATCGATCATCTCGGATAGGATCCCATATTTACGCCAAGGTTCAAAAGCATTGCATCAGCTCTAGGTACACTATTGGATTTCAAAGACGATTTCATCCGCAGCTTGTGAGCGAATGGAAAGGGTTATATAGATCTTAGAGGATATGTTACGAGGTGTGTCTTAGACTTGAGGGTAGTTGGGAAGAGTTTCTACCATTAATGAGTTCGCCTACAAAAAGCAGCTTACCAAGCAAGCATCAAGATGGCACCATATGAGGCGTTGTATGGTAGGAAGTGTCGCCACCTACTTGTTGGATGGAGTTGGGTGAACGTCAGTTG
The DNA here is from genome assembly GCA_025506655.1 of Gossypium rotundifolium. Lineage (NCBI taxonomy): Eukaryota > Viridiplantae > Streptophyta > Magnoliopsida > Malvales > Malvaceae > Gossypium > Gossypium rotundifolium. The sequence goes on along the minus strand of CP106729.1, from coordinate 131,415,627 downwards.
TTGGGACCAGAGTTGGTTGCGAAGACCGAAGACAAGGTTAAGTTGATTCAGGCTCGATTGAAAGAAGCTTCAGATCGGCAAAAGTCTTATGCCGATCTTAAGCGGAGAGATATTGAATTTTGGTGGGAGATCAAGTTTTTCCAAGGTCTCACCATGAAAGGAAGTGTTAAGGTTCGGAGGAAAGGCAAGCTAAGTCCGAGGTTTATTAATGATAAGGTAATCGAGACGAGTGGGACCAAGTGGCTTACCAAATTTTGAGTTGCCAGCAGAGCTAAGTCGATTCACGACGTATTCCACGCTTCGATGCTTAGGCAATATCGTTAGATCCATCGCACGTGGTAGCAGTGGAAGAGATCGAGGTAAATCCAGATTTGACCATGGAGGAAGAACCTATGCAGATCCTAGATCGGGATGTGAAGGTTCTCGCGAGAAAGTCCGTGCCTTTGGTTAAGGTACTATGGCGTAATCATGGCGTGGAAGAAGCTACGTCGGAACCCGAGGATATGATGAGACAAGAATACCCGCAACTTTCTCGACGACTGTAATTTCGAGGTCGAAATTATTTTTTAAGGGGGTAAAACTGTAATATCCCGAGTTAAAGGCTATTTTTGTTATGGCTTTGTTTGCATGTGTTTGGCCTGCTATGTTGTTGTTTTGATGTTTGTGGGGCTTAGTTGTAAGCCTGAGTGGTAGGAGAAATCTTTATTTTTAGGCTTAGGTGAGAGGAGCTGAAGGAGCTAGGGTTTATAAATATTTTTAGGTGAATTTTGGCATAACAAATAAGCTGGTGGAGTGGCAGGATAGGCGCCACTATGTCGATTCTATCTCAGAATTCATGTATACATCATCTCATTTCGTTAGGGCCTTTGGATTCTGGAAGTAAGCAAGAGGAGTCTTCCTTCTCTGTTAAACGTTGGGTAAGTGGTGGTAAGAGGTTGCTTTAATGGTCTTTCTTTTAGAGTTTGTTATGCCAAAGGCTTGTGAGGCTAATTGTTTGTGTTTTAGGTGGGAGGCCGATTGTCAATAGAACCATTATTGATTCGGGTTTGGTAGGAAACCAAACCATTTGCAAGGTAAGGGTTCAAACGCTAACCCCGTTGGTTTAATGGTTTTGGCCGAAAGGTATAAGTGACTAATTTCGTGTTTGGCCGATTCTAGGAGCAAGGTAATCAAGGGATTTAAATCGGTTCTTTGGGATTAAGCGTGCGTTTTAATAGGTGTGTAAACTAACACACCTTTTTACTGAGTAATATGTTAATAACCTGATTTTGTAAAGTGAAACAAAGATGGTTGGTGATGTGATACCCAATGAGGTATGGATACGGATTCGGTAAGTCCGTTTCATTACGAGATCTCAGAGTGATATATGATATCATGATTTATGGTGTATGTATTATGAGATGCCATATTGAGCATGTGAGCATGATTGCATGATTTGCACGATTTGCATTAGTATGATGTGTTATGGGGTGATATGAGTGGAGGGGGAATATGATATCCGTGTCTTTGGGACACCAGAGGTTTGGCACCTCCAGTGGTTTGGTACCACAGATGATACTTTGTGACTTTGGGTCACCAGAGGTTTGGCACCTCCGCGTCTCGTCCCAGTGGCTTAGCACCACAGTGGGTTGGCCCCATGGTTGATTTTACGGGATTGACGCTAGTGATTTGGTATCACACGATGGGTTGGCCCCATCATATGATTCGTGACTACGGTCACCAGTGATTTGGTATCACACTTGTGTCTTTGGGACACCAGAGGTTTGGCACCTCATAGCGACTCGTCCCTGTGGTTTAACACCACCGTGGGTTGGCCCCACTGTTGAGATACGGGATTGTCGCCGATGATTTGGTATCACACGGGTTGGCCCCATTGATTGATTATTCGTGACTTTGGGTCACCAAGTGGTTTGGCACCACATTGATGGATATCGTGACTTTGGGTCACCAGTGGTTTGGCACCACCAAAGTGGTTTGGTACCACACGGGGTAGAAAAGGAGTTACTGGATGGTTAGGATCGGTGCATTAATTGTATTGCTTTGTTATGATGTGTGTTAGTATGTTGCATATACCGAGGGGATTTATGCACCGAGTCTTCATGACTCACCTTCTCCCTTATCATTTCAGTGACACTTAGATCATGGACATTTTAAGGGGTAGACTCGAGGTGCCCATGCCATGAATAAAAGTCTGATTTGTAATCGATTTTAAACTTGGTACTTTGCTTTATTTATTTTTCGCTTGGATTTGTTGGGTTGTAAACGGCCTTTTTAAAATTTTACTTTGGTTATCTTTATGCTTAAAGTTACTTTCAAATATTCCTTAACAAACCAATTGGGTTAAAATTTGCTAAAACTTGGAAAGATGAAGTTTTCTTCAAACCGCAAAGCGAGATGTTTTAAACGTTACCATCTGTATCACATCGTAATTCAAAATAAATGAAACTCAATTGTCTTCCAAACTTGAATGTGATTCCTTATTAACTTAAAAATGTGTTTAAGAAACAACAAGGATTACTTAAATTTCTAAATGAGATAAACTTGTTTTACTTACATATCTGATTAAGTTTTCAAAATTTCCGGGTTTTCAAATACACTATCGCTTTTTAAACAATCATGCTCAAGTTTTCTACAAGAACAAAACATACGAAAGAGTTTTCATCAAACTTTTAAACGGAAACCTAAACCTCTCAAATACCTTTTTCCCTGTAACATACCAGATTCGGTCGTGGTGTATTGACCGGGTTTGGGGTGTTATAATGGGACATATTTGAACTGAAAAAAATATTAAGCAAATATTTTTCATTTCAACAACATATCAAGAATGTAGTATGATGCATCCATCTTGTATTAAAACCTTTAAAAAAATATTTTTTCGTTGCTACAATCATTCTCACACCCATCAACCATGTCGCCTTGTGGTCCCATGATTAACTAGCAAGAACATGGATAACATCCAATCAGTTCATGAATCTTAATTCTTAAGACTCCACACAAACTAACGATCATTTAATGTTTGGCCATCATCTCTAGCTTAAATATCGTTCTTGGGAAACTATTTAATAAGAGATGATCTTGAGTGTGTAACCATTGACTCAACACCCATCTTGAACATGCTTTCATTTGTGAGTCATCTTGAGACAATCTCTCTGAAAGTCATGCATGACTAGTTGTCCTTAATATGAAATCTCATCTAGTGAACCCACATGACAAAGTTTACCTTGGGGTACTGTCAAGGTAGGAACCTGCTCGAAACTTGATCAGGCTATCACTTAGGGATCATCAATGGAGGCCGTGGGTCTTATTCAAGGACCTTCTTCCACTCAATATTTTAAAAACATGCAAGGCTTTTTATCCCAAATTTCAAGAATAATCATACAATAGTCCTAGTGGCATTCTTACCTAATCTACTTGACATGCTTCCAATATATGTATGGCATGCTATGGCAATTTTATAATATTCACATTCATTCGCAAGAATCAATTAATCATAGAAACAAACAATTTTGATTCTCCATAGTTTTCTTTTAAGGGAAAAATGGAAGAAGTGGATACGAACCGTGCACCAGGTAGGGTACTAGGAAAGAGAGGTGAGTCAAATTTGACCGCTTAAAAACTAAGTCTTTCCTAGCCAAAGCCAATCCTAGACATGTACCTTCTCATTACCGCACTTTTCATAGTTATTGAATAACCTAAAGAAGTGAATAGAACAATACAACACATGTATTTTCTCATTACCACACTTCTTATTTTTAATCGATCATCAGAGATCATCTAATGTATATCACAATTACAACATTACATAATATAAATATTATAAACAATTATAAATAGATATATTATAATATAGGTAATTAAAATAAAATTGCTAGACAAGATTTCCATGGTTCTATTTCTAGAAAATAAATGGAAAAATAAAATTACATAATTTTCACCACAAGGCATTCCTTGGGTCTTCAACCGCCATCGCATCATTTCCTCGTCATGGACTCCTTTTGAAAAAATTACATTTAAGTCCTATGTCCGTTTTCACCTCACAAGAATTCTATCAATTTTAAAAATATATATAGCCCTATGTGTTGATGATAGTCCACGATCTATTTCCTATGAACCACAACCTCGACAAAAAAAATTATATAATGATATATAATATCGCATTCATTCCCTATATTACTCAAAACATGCATAAGATCTAAAGAATGCCACTTCCTATGTAATCAAATCATTCAAGAAGAAGATAAATTTATTTTGATTATATGTTTATACTTATAGATAGAACACAACCTAGCTCATATACCAATTACTGGAAAAAAACGGGTTTGGAAAATGTAACGAAAAAAAAATTTAGGGAAAAATAAGAAATTTAAATTGTTTTTTCAAAATAAGATCCTTGTTGTGATATCTAATGGAATACACACTTAATCAAAATGTACCTTTTCGATTCGTCTAGGATGAACGCTTTGACCGAGTAGTTTTCTCCGCTATCCTCAAGCTCTATATGCCGAGTGTGAGCTCGCTTCAATCGAAAATTTTTC